>JABWTJ010000028.1:2678114-3000614 GCA_016801875.1 Solanum sitiens
CCAATTAATCTATTTATCCCCGCTCAATGATGTAGTTAGATAACTAACTGGGGTAGGCGACGAGAGGTGGTTAAACCAGATCATACTATTAACCCTATAAACCAGTAATTTTACAACTAAAGTTAGTTCTAAGCCGATTATATGATGCATGACATTGTTATATGATGCAACCCTAGAATTGCCTTTAATCTTACCTGAAATATTATACCAAAGTCGTTCACCATTGTTTACTTTAAATTCGTGCATATTAGTCTTAGTCAACCATAAAACAATCAAACTGCGAACTATTTACTTTTCTCTTTAATTGTGGAATTAAGTGTGAATATAATTTGATCATAAGTCCCTTGGAAATGATAACTCGTTTCTAAAAAAAACTATATTACTTGCGCGACCACGTACACTTGCGTGTATACTCGAGAACAACAAGTTTTTGGCGCCGCTGTCGAGGACTTAGAAATTGATTAGAATACTCAAGTCTACTCAAGTATTAATTACTTTATTTTAGCTTGTTTACTACTGGCATTTGAATTTTAGGTCTGGCTCGAAAAGATGATCTAGTTGATCCTTACAACGATCCTGAAAGAGTTCTACATCAACGATAAAATATGAATCGAGGGGAACTAGGGTTAGGACATTAGGGAAATTGTGGTAATGAGCATCAAAACAATCCAGAATATGTGAATAACCCCAGGGATCCGAATAATCCGGAGAACGTTGATAATCAAGAAATACCCCTAATTTCCCTATCATTCCAGCAAGACCAGTGCGAGATGTGGAAGTCCCACTCACCGCTAATTTAACATCGAGTATTAGGAAACCTCCACCGGGGTGAGATTTGAATTAAAGGGCAATTTACTGGTCTCCCCCATGAAGATCCTCAACTCCATATTAGGAACTTCATAGAGATCACTGATACCTACATCCTACTTGGAGTCTCACTGGACTATGTGAGACTAACATCGTTCCCATACTCTTTGTTGGGGGCCGCAAGGAGATGACTAGATTCTGAACCATCAAACTCCATTACTACTTGGGATGGTCTAACAAAGAAGTTATTGAGTCGATTCTACCCATCCAAGAAAACCGTCAAGCTAAGAGGTGAAATAACAAACTTTGCTTAAAAGCATGGGGAAGACATGTACCAAGCGTGCGCACGTTTCAAAAAAATGCTCAATGCTTGCCCACACCACATGCAGACTAATGAGGTAGTAGCTCACGCTTTCTTTGAGGGTTTAGAATATAATGCTCGTGCTCTTCTTAATAGTGCAGCAGGTGGACAAGCACTATCCATAACAAGTGAAGCATTCTTCGATTTACTTGATAAACTGTCGGAAGGAAATCAAGGGTATGAAGGGGAGAATTCTAGAATCACAACCCAAAAGGCTGTAGGGATCTTAGATGTAGACCAAGCTATTGCCTTGAATGCCAAGATAGATGCGATGCAACATAGCATGACTTTACAATTTAAGCAGTTGGCTCTAAATCAAGCACCGATAAACGTGGTGCAATAAGCATCAAATTGGTGTGGGGTATGTGGTAGCGGAACTCATGACACTGAACAATGTGAGGCAAACCCGGACTCTGTTAATTATGTGGTTAATGTGCAAAGGGGACAAGGCCAACAAAATTATGGTAATAGTTACAACCCCAGTTGGAGAAACCATCCTAATTTTTCTTGGGGTGGGAACCAAAACTAGAATCAGGAACAAGGTGCAAATCAATATCGTACCCAAGGGGCTGGGCAACAATACCAAAATCCCAACATAAGTGTGAACCCAAGTGTATATAAAGGTGAGATAACCAATGATGATCTCTTCCAAAAGATCATGTCTGAAATGAGGATCAAGTTAAGTGCTAGAATAGATAAGCAGGATGAGACCATCAGGAACATCCACATATCCCAATAAAGTCTAGAGAAACAAGTTGCGCAAGTGGCTAATTCTTTGAACTTGCGTCCCCAAGGTGGGCTACCGGGTGATACAAAGCCAAATCCAAAGCAAATACATGCGGTAAGCACTAGAAGTGAGCTGCAATTAGAGGAACTAGCTCCAAAGAAGAGAAACACGGAAGTAAAAACCACACAAAACAAGGTGGAAGAGGTAGTAAAAGGTTCGAATGTTGAGGTACCCATACCTCAAAAGAAGTTACCACCTCCGTTTCCACAAAGGCTAAAGAAGCAGCATGAAGATGAATGTTTCGGTAAGTTTCTCTCTATCCTTAGACAAGTTCACATTAATCTACCTCTGGTTGATATTTTTCAGGGTATCCCTAAGTATGCTAAATACGTGAAGGACATTGTGGCGAAAAATAGGAGGCTCAGGAAGTATGAAACTGTAGCACTTATTGAGGAGTGCAGCTCAAGGATCCAAAATAGACTGCCCAAAAAGTTAAAGGATACGTGTAGCTTTACTATGCAAATCACTATTGGGCAAAGTGTTCATGCACGAGGTGTATGTGATTTTGGGACAAGTATAAATCTGATGCCCTTATCTTTGTACCAAAATTTGGGGTTGTGTAGTCCAATAAGAACCATTTTTATTCTCCAACTCGCAGATAGATCCATTGATAGACCAGAGGGGGTGGTAGAATATGTGTGTTAGTACAAGTAGGTTCATTGATTTTTCCCATAGATTTTGTGGTGCTAGACTTTGAACCTGATTCTGAAGTCCCATTCATATTGGGACGAGCTTTTCTTGGCCACGGGTAGGGCTTTGATTGATGTAGCAGCTGACCAACTAACTATGAGAGCACATGATAAGGTAGAAGCGTTTGATGTGTACCGCGCATTAAAATTGCCTTCTGTTTATGAAGAGTTGTATGCTATCACGGTGGTGGATATCATGGTAGAATCACACTTGCTTATGCCTGAAGATCCGTTAGAGAAAGTGTTAGGGGTTCATGAGTTAGAGGGAGATACTGAAGCTCAAGAGATAGAGCCACGCTTAAAGATTCTACCGGCTCACCTAAGGTATGCGTATTTGGGTACTAATGAAACCTTGCCTGTTATACCTTCTGCAAAATTGTCTGATTTACAGGTTGAAGTTGAATTGAAGATATTGAAGCGAATGAAAAAAACAATTGGGTGGCAGATGGCTAATATTCATGGGATTAGCCCAACGTTGTGTATGCACAAAATTTACATGGAAGAGGACCAAAAATTACCTAAAGCACAACAACAACGCTGTCTAAACCCTATGATGAAAGAAGTGGTCAGGAAGGAGGTTATAAAGTGGTTAGATGCTGAAATTATATACCCAATCTCTGATAGCAAATGGTGAGTTCGGTGTAATTTGTCCCTAAGAAGGGGAGGTATGACTTTGGTAAGGAATGAAAAGAATTAACTGATCCCTACTAGAACAGTGACCGGGTGGCGTATTTTCATGGATTACAAGAAATTAAATGACGCTACCCAGAAAGATCACTACCCTGTTCCATTCATTGATCAGATGCTTGACCGACTAGCAGGGCAAGAGTACTATTGCTTCTTAGATGGGTATTCCGGGTACAGCCAGATCTTGATTGCACCCGAAGACCAAGAAAAAACCACATTCACTTGTCCTTATGGAACATATGCTTTCAAAGACATGTCGTTCGGACTTTGCAATGCAATGACGAATTTCCAAAGGTGTATGATGGACATTTTTTATGACATGGTAGAAGATTTTGTGGAGGTATTCATGGATGATTTTTCAGTCTTTGGTAAGTCTTTGAGGTATGTCTTCGAAATTTTGACAAGGTACTTGCTAGATGTGAAAATACCAACTTAGTGTTAAATTGGGAGAAGTGTCATTTTCTGGTTAGATACGGATAAGTCCAAAGCAGAAGTCTTTGAGAAATTAATCCCTTATTTCTGTAAAAGGGGTGCGTAGTTTTCTTGGCCATGCAGGTTTTTACCGGCGATTCATTCAAGGATTTTTCCAAGATTGCACGACCCATGTGCAATATTTTGGAGAAGGAGGTGAAGTTTGATTTTGATGTATTGTGTTTGAGAGCTTTTGAGCTGTTGAAACAGAGCTTCATTGAGGCCCATATTCTAATTTTACCATATTGGGAGGTACCATTTAAACTCATGTGTGATGCTAGTGATGTAGCAGTGGGTGCAATGTTGGGACAGAGAAAGAATAGAGTTTGCCACTCTATTTATTAGGCAAGCAAGACCCTTGACTCCACACAATCAAACTACATAGTGACTGAGAAGGAGATGCTAGCTCTAGTGTTCGCCTTCGACAAGTTCAGATCATATTTGGTAGGTACCAAAGTAATTGTTTTCACTGACCATGGAGCTATTAGGTACCTATTCAATAAGAAAGATGCTAAACCAAGTCTGATTCGTTGGATATTACTTCTCCAAGAATTTGACCTTGAAATCAAAGATAGGAAAGATACAAAAAATCAGATAGCTGACCACTTATCAAGGTTGGAAGACTTCTCACATGTGATTGAAGGTGAGCAAACTCGGGAAGAGTTTCCGGATGAGCAATTAATGGGTTTGTATATCTCTGAAGTGCCATGGTATGCCCACATTGTGAACTTAATAGTGAGTGGAGACTATCCACCGGGTGCAACCACCCAACAAAAGAAAAAGCTAAATCATGATGTCAAGTTCTATATCTGGGATGAACCATTCTTGTTCAAGCAAGGAGTAGACAGGGTAATGAGAAGATGCACTCCGTAAATGGAGGTTCATAAAGTTCTTGAGTTGTCATGCAAGCTCATATGAAGGTCACCATGGAGGAGAGCGCACTGCTTATAAGGTATTATAATCTGGTTTCTTTTGGCCCTCTTTGTTTAAAGTTTCTATGGATTTTGTGAAGGGCTGTGATAGGTGTCAAAGATTGGGTACCATCGCAAGAAGGAATGAGATGCCCCTCAACAATATTTTAGAGGTGGAAATTTTTGATGTGTGGGGTATTGACTTTATGGGTCCATTCCCACCATCAAATGGAAACCTCTTTATACTTGTGGCAGTTGATTATATGAGCAAATGGGTCGAGTCAGTTGCTCTTCCTTCTAATGATTCAAGGGTGGTGATCAAGTTCATCAAGAAATACATCTTCACACGTTTTGGCACTCCAAGAGCAATTATAAGTGATGGAGGTAAGCATTTCATTAACTATCTTGTTAATAATCTCCTTGCTAAATATGGTATTCGTCATAAGGTGGCTCCAACTTATCACCCTCAAACTAGTGGCCAAGTGGAGGTGTCAAATCGAGAAGTCAAGAATATTTTGCAGAAAATGGTGAATGTACAAAGGAAAGACTGGTCTGAGAAGTTGGATGATGCTTTGTGGGCATATAGGATTGCATACAAGACACCTACAGGGACCTACCACATCATCTTTGGAAAAGCATGTCACCTTCCCGCAAAATTAGACCATCAAGCTTATTGGGCTATAAAGAAGTTAAACTTGGACCCAGAGCTAGCCGGTTAAAAGAGAGTAAATCAGCTGCATGAACTTGAAGAGTTTAGGCTTCACACCTATGAGAATGCCAATATTTATAAAGAGAAGACAAAGAGGTGGCATGCAAGCATATAGTGGCTCGTACCTTCAATCCGGGAGATAAGGTATTACTCTTCAACTCGCTACTAAGGTTGTTCCCCGATAAACTCAAATCAAAGTGGTATGGTCCTTATGAAGTGGTGAGAATGACACAAGATGGCGCAGTTGAACTGCAAGGTGAAATTGGTCCCACGTTCTTAGACAATGGGCAAAGAGTGAAACATTATTTTCGAGATGATTTGGATCTTGATCTGGAGGCTCTTGATCTAAATGATGAATGATCTAAGATGCATCATGCTGCGACATTAAGTCAAGCGCTACATGAGAGGCAACCCATGAATACTATGTAATAGATATGTAGTATTGTTTTCAATTTTCAAAATTTTGTTTGTTTTTAGCTTAGGTTAGACTTTTAGATTATAGGTTAGCTTTAAATTAACTGCAGCTTAGTTTTTAATAATATATATATATATATATATATATATATATATATATATATATATATATATATATATATATATATATATATATATATATATATATATATATATATATATATATATATATATATATATATTGCAGGTAGGCGCAATGGTAGGCGCGGCGCCAGGGCAGGACGGACTGAGGCCCTTCCTAGGTGCGATACGGGCGCGCCGCGCCTCCATCGCCCCAACACCTAATTTTTCTAAAATTCGGGTTTAACTCGGAATTTGCCCGACCCAGCCTAAATAAAACCCCCCAAATCCCCATTATCCCACTATTCCCACGATTTCAACCCCCAAAATCCCCCACTCTTCTTTTTCTTCTTCCCCAACTATTCCCCTTTCCCCCATTAACAACCATTAACTGCCCCCATTAACACACCACTAACCCCCAACCACCCCTCTCTATCCCTCAACCACTATATATCTTCTTTGACACCAATTTCTTTCATATCCATTTCCAACTCTTTCTTCTCTCTTTGACCTTCACCCAATCCGACCCCCCTCCTCTCAAATCTTTTCCCTTTTTCTTGCTTTTTTCTTTTCTTAGCAGGTTGTGATGGCTCCTAAAGTGAAGAATGTGACTGGTTCGAAGAGGAGTAGGAAGGGTGAAACTTCCAGGTCCTCTAGTGGCGGGAACTGGTGCAAAAATTTGGTAAGAAGGCGGTGGAGAGATATGGCTTGGACTGGTTTGAGTGTCAACAGGAAGCGAAATACATGGGGATGAATATGTGAATAAGGTAAGGCTATAGTCTCAATTTAAGGCTATTTATAGAACTGTGAATGAGTTAGGCTTGCATTTTATGTTTGATAATCCCGGAGATTGTAATTTAACTTTTGTGCGTGAATATTATGCGAATTGGCTAATTGACACTAAGTATAAGACTGTGTCTGTAAGGGGGAAATATGTGAGATTTTCTGCCAGTGTTCTGTATGAGGTATTAGGGACCCCACAGTGTGATGCTGACATATTTAACAAGTTGAAGAATAAACCTCTGTATAGGGATATCTGACACACTTTGTGTCGGATCGAATCTAATGCTAGGTGGGAAAGAAGTAAGGATACAGAGAGGCATAACACCCTCCATTCCGCTAATTTCAATGAGGTGACTAGAGTGTGGTTGAAGATAGTGTGTAGCGTGTTCCTTCCCGCTAAACACTTGACTGATATGGATCGGTATAGGGTGGTGCTGGTGTACATGTTGATAAAAGGGATGCCCATTAGTGTGGGGGTGATTTCGAGACAGAATATGATGAAGTTTCGAAATAACTTTTGGTGGAGATTTTGTTATGAGAGGTTAATTACCCGTTTTCTGAGGAGTAATAAGATTTAGGAGAAGGAGTTAGATATGTTTTTTGTTAGGCACCCAGATTTGACGAGTAAGTTGGTAGATGTCACGCGCACAAAGGCACTAGAAATATCCTATGGGCCTGTTTTATCGGCCCCAGATAGTCAAGCCCGGGATGATAGCGTCATGGCACACATGTTTGGGCTGGCTGAGTTACAGTTGAGGATTGGAGGTCGTCCAATCACTGATGAGGAGATGGAGGCTTTGGCGGAGCGTTATCAATTGATCGAAAGTGCAGCCTATCTATGCAAGACTGGTCTGGTATTTTCTAAGCCTGTGGACGATCATGAGCCCACTGCTGATGAGGCCATGGATGAAGAGAACGACGATGCTGTGTATGAGGCAAATACCTTAATGGTGTTCGATCGCGGCGACGACGAGGCATAGAGTATTCCTACCCTTTTACTTTATTTTGCTTTTGCACTGAGGACACTGCTTAACTTTAAAAGTGTGGGGTGGGGGTATTTTCTATGTATATAGTTGTTTACCTTTTTATCGAGCATAGTTTTAGTCTTCAGTTGTTTTGGTGTAATACTTTTGCTTTTGGGTTTATTAAATTTTCTTTTTGGTACTTTTGAGGATTGTCAATTTGAATCGTACATGATTAGTTTACTGCTTTATCGAGTCGTAGAGTCATCGTAGAAGTGACAGTTCTCAATGATAGATGGATGAAGATCGTCTTAAGGGAAAGTTAGTCACATAGAGGAGTAAGACAAAACCTACCATGGTCTTTTGAAGCTATGTCCAAATATGTTAGCCAAGCTTCATGGGTAGTTATACTTGGAAAAATGCAATGACTTGTTAACCTTGTAATTAGCATGTGTTCTTAAGTTCGACTCAAATGTTGAAATATGGGCTTAATTGTATAGTACTATTGTAATGCAAGTTGTATGAGCATGTTAGCTGTATATCTATATATGTGTCCTAATGCCATGAGTAGTGAGAATTGCATGGTTCTTTCTTAACTTGATATCGAGAACTTGCCTTGTGTGTTGAATAAGTATCTAGTATGACTTAAGGAATGGGATTGAGGCATTTCTTTGAAATAGCAAGTTCTTGACTCTACTTGTATGCGTACCATGAAATTGCCCCCTCGTGAAGCCCCATTGATCCTTTAGCCTTATTCATTTGATAGCCACATGATAAGTCGAAACCCATTGTTTGATACCAAGTCTTTTGATCCTCTTAAGGTCCTTAATGCACGATGTTAAGAAGAAGGTTTGAAAAATAAGGTTGAATGAGCTAAGGGTGAATTGCTACACTGTGTGGGAAAAGAAAAATATCCTAATTTGGCCCCGGTCCGTAGTGACAATGTGCACCTCGATTTAAATCGAGGGTAGCTAAATTTGGGATTATGCTTAAAACATTGAACCTGATCCTATCAAGGATAATGTGCACCTTACTCGGACGAAAAATTTAGAGTTTGGGTGGCTAATGCAAAAGCATTTTATAAAAAATAAAAAATAAAAGGGCAAATATGGAGCAATAAAGGGTATTTAGTCATGAAGGGTGTACGAGATGAAAAGAATAGTTTGAAGGATGATGTTTGTAAAATGATAACATGTGCATTCGGGAGGAGCAGTCACTTTATTGAATTCTAAATATTCCCTCCATTACCTAAATCTGACATTACAACCAAATGAAATTCCTCTTTATTCCTTGAGAAGTACAATATGAAAGTTAAAATACACTAGGGGCAAGCATATGGCATGTTGAGGAAAGTAAGAATTTCACTTGTGAGCGTGAGTTGATTGTTTTGAAAAAAATAGGCCTTGTGATTGTGATATTTCTTGAGTGAAAGGATGTACTAAACAAATAAACAAGTGAGGGCATCTATTACATGTAGAGGAGTATCTAGTTAATGTGTTGATATGAGTATGCATTAGCCTTGTAAGGACCCAAAAATGCATTAAGACAAAATAGAGCCTAAAATGTGTGTCATGAGATTATGAGGTCCTAAAATGACTAAATATAGTGTTAAGAGTCAGTATATAGAGTTTGGAAGAGTTTGGAGGTGAAATGTCCAAGAACGTCCGATGACGTTTGAAAGTTAGCCTTGAGACGGGCTTAAGTGCCTTAGTTTGTTTCATGAGGTTTTAAGCTGTGTTTGGATCTCAAATAGATAGGGAAGGTTTCTAAAATCTATACGGATGTATATAGGGTGGAAACGTCTGGGCACGACTCCCCAAGGACCGCCATAGAGGTCCTTGAGGAGGACCCAAGCAAGCAAGCTGCCCAAGGCAGCAGAAAAATACACTATGGTGGAACCAGTCCGCGTCGCGGACTTAGTTCATCAAGGACCAAATTTTGGTCCACATCGTGGGCCACAGCGCGGACTCTAGTGTCTCGATATTTATTTTTGAAAATCATGTGGGAGAAAATCCGCGTCGCGGACTTGTTTCCCGACGAAAGTCCAAAAATATTAAGTCAAGATTGACTTGTCTAAAAGTGTCAAATTGATGTGGGGGTAATTGGGTAATTTTGGAGTCTGTTAGAAACAGTTTTTAAGACTTATTTAACCCCTTTCCCAAGTCAAAACCCCAACACCCACTAAGAAAAATCAAAATCTTTCCCTCTCCAAAACTCTCTCAAGAGCACCATTGAAGAAAAAGAGAAATTGAGGGATGCTCTTAGGATGAATTCACCAATTAATCAAGCTGGGTTTAAGGCTCTAATCTAAGGTATGTGAAGCTTATTCATCCATGAATTCTTCCATTCATGGAGTCCCTTAGTTTTCCGTCATTGTGAATCCAAAGAATCCTAATCTAGAGAGGGTTGTGATTGCATTGTGGGTAAAGTTTGATTGTGATCCCAATCTAGTGGGTAACATTCAATTATGTTCAGATGATGATTATGTGATGTTTTCATGTGGTTTTCATGGTGAATTGTAGTAATTGATGTTGAAGGTGATCATGGAGGTTTTAGGCCATTAGAGGATAGATGAAGGTTCTAAGTTGATCTTCTTAATTCAATTGTATTGTATACTATTAGATCATGATTGAATCACCTAGATATGAATTGAACTAGGTCTAATTGATCAAATATGATCTTTACTTGTAAAGTTGGAATTGAACCTATGTGATCAAGTATGACTAGAATTGTCTTCTAATGATCAAAATTGAATGAATTAGCTTGTAGTTGAACATGGATCATAATGAATTGAAGGTAGTTAATTGATTATGGGTTGTTATGCTATTGATGCTAGGGATTTGGGGGTAAATTCATTATGAAGGGATTATGATGATGTTTTCTTTCTCTTCTACACTTAGACATGAACAAGATAGGGGAAGAAAGTTCTCTCACATAGATGAATTCTAGGTTGACCTAAGAACCTAAAATGAATCAAGAAATGATGAGTTAGATTAGATTGAAAATGGATTGTATAATCACTTCTTGTGTAATAAACTTGGTGATATAAGACTAAGGCATGATATCTTAAGATGGTGGGTCTCATGATAGCTTGAGATGGTACATCTCAAGGGTAGCTTGAGATAGTAAATCTCAAGGAGGCTTGAGTTGAAATACTCATGGTAGCTGGATATGTTGAATCTCATGGAAGCTTGGGTCGAATTACTCATGGTAGCTTGAGGTGATGTATCTCATGATAGCTTGGGATGGAGGATGTAAACTCTCTCACGTTTAGCTTGGTCTTGTATTGCTAGGATGCTTGATCATGGTAGCTTTACTTGGTTTGGAAAAAACCATTTCATGGTAGCTTTAACAGAAAGGCATATACTCTATTGTTAGCTTGATATGCATGTAAGGCGTATCTCATGAAATATCTTGGGATTAGTTTTTCATGATAGCTTAGGGTTGAGGATTCATGCTCCCCTATGATTAGCTTGCATCTACATGATTAGTTGCATGGTGGTTAAGATGGTTGTATCCTTCATTTAGTTAGATTTGTTAGTATGTTAGGATGCTTTCCATGGTAGTAGGTCTATTATGATAGTATGTTGAGCTTAATAGACAAGAGTGCAAGACAAGTTAGCTTGAATTAGGTTAGTCTAGATAAGTACTTAGTGTGGATGGTAGTATGGGATGCTATCCATACATGGCACAAGTATGACTTGTAGCTACCAATGACATGACCCTTATGTGATGTATGTTTAGCTTGGGTAGTGGTTATGGTTGCTTTCCATGACATGATTGACTTAAAATGTCAATTCATTGTCAATAAGAAGTAGTTCTATTAGAGAATCCTAAACTAAGATGAAAGGTAATAGGGTGACTTCAAGATATGCTTAGTGTGTGAAGTAGAATGAGATGATTCACATGCATTGCACAAGTATGCTTTGAGGTGGCCTAGGGGCATAGTGCTCATATATTAAGATGAATCTAGGTCTTAATTATGAAAGTGGATTATAATAAAATAAATGACCAAAGAGAGGTACTTAACTTTGGTAGTAGTATGAGATGTTACCTTAGCCTTGCACAAGTATACTTAGAGGTGGCTTGTGAAGTAGTTCATTTGAGTACGAAGGACAATTAGTTAAGTATGAACTCTTATATGATTTATGATGCGTTATTATGCTTATGATATTCATGTTATGCTTATGCTTTATTTCTTATGATTATATCTATTATGGACTAACCCTTTGAGGTATCTTATGTTTTGGTATGATAGTTTCCATACTTGGTACATTTCGTACTAATGCATATTTTGCCTACATTCTAATCAAATGTAGGGTCTTGAGAAGATTGAGTTGCTTGTCAATAAGTGAAGATTGGCGAGTCCTCATAGCATCCAAGTACATCACTCCTATGTCATCTTTTATGTTCTTTTCTATGTTAGACTTTCAAGGGTTGTGACCCAAGACTATTGTACTCATTATGTCATAGATGGTTTTGAGACATACATTAAAAGTTTTATAAAATGATTCCACATTATGTTTTGAAAGAAAAGTTTTAATTCCGCACTACTTTTCGTACATATGCAATGAATGATGTCTAAGGTCTTGTACAAGACCTCCGATAGGTCAAGTACGTCCTGTGGCAACTCAAGTGCGCCCTAACTTCTAGGGTGTACTTGCGGGTCATTACAAACTTGGTATCAGAGCAATGTTATGAAATGGTTATAGGATGTCTCAAAACCACGTCTAGTAGAGTCTTATTCATTGGTGTGAGTCGCGACACATCTATGAGTAGGAGGCTAAGGGATGCTTAGGAAGTTTCAGTTCTTCATTATTCAAGTCGTGCCATAGAGTTTGGCTTGAGTAAACCCTTCTTCTAATGTTTGCCTATGATTTTGTCCAGGTTATGGCTAACACTAGGGCTAATGCTAGAATGGATGGAGATGGAATGGAGAATCAAGAGGTCCCAAGGGAATCAAGTCCCTCCTTAAGTTCCTAATGCTCCTCAAGTGGGGAATGTGACTCTAGAGGAATTTAGGACTTCTATGAACTTGTTGGCTCAAGCCTTGACGGCCCAAGCCAATAGGGAGGTGGTGGATAACCCTATAGGGGGAATTTGTGCTTATAGAATTAGAGAGTTCTTGAGGATGAACCCTCCCAAATTTAGTGGCTCCAAGGTGGAGGAAGATCCAAATGGGTTCATAGATGAGGTTTATAAGACTCTTGTTATTATGGGACTGACTTCTAGGGAAAAAGCGAAGGTATCCACTTATCAATTGAAAGATGTATCTCAAGTTTGGTATGAGAAATGGAAAGATTTTAGGCCGGTAAGGGTGGGTACCATAGAGTGGGAGACTTTTAAGTCGGCTTTCCTTGATATGTTCTTTCCTAAGGAATTGAGGGAGGCTAAGTTGGGGGAATTCATAAACCTCAAGCAAGGCAAGTTGAGTGTTAAGGAGTATGATTTGAAGCTCACTTAATTGTCTAAGTATGCTCCAAGCTTGTTATCAAACCTTAGAGACTTGATGAATAAGTTCATGACGGGGTGTCCAAACTAGTAGAAGAAGAGTGTTGTATGGCAATACTTGTAGATGATATGGATATCTCCCGACTAATGGTTTTTGCTCAACAAAGAGAAGAGTCGAAGCTTAAGAAGGAGAAAACAAGAGTTAGGATGGAAAGTGAAGGGTCCGATGGACATGGTCGTTCCAAGAATCGACAAAAGTCTTCCGGATAAGGCTACTCTAGTACTCCTAGGCATGAGAAGATCAATGAGTACTCCCGACCTACTTGCCCTAGGTGTGGTAAGAAACATGATGGTAGGTGCTTGGCCGGTAGAGATGGTTGCTATGAGTGTGGTGAGAGTGGTCAAATGATGAAAGATTGCCCTAAGGCAATAACTAATGTGAGAGAAGGCAAGCAAGTTGCTACTAATCGAGTGGAAGATGGTCCTCCAAAGAAGAATAGGTTCTATGCTCTCCAATCCAAGGGTGATCAAGAATGATCTCCTTATGTCCTTTCTCTGGTATGTGTTTCTTTATTGATTTATGAAAATTTCCATAATCTCCTTGATTTTTATATTCCTTGTGATGTTTCTGCTCTTAGTGATGATAAATTAATGTTAGAAAGACATGTGTGGCTTATTCCCAAGTGGGGGATAAGGAGCCTTGTTATGAGATCTTTATATGGTTATGTGTAGTTATATTATGCTTGTAATTGAATTTTTTCCTTGACTTGGGTATGTGCATTTAGGTATAATTCATGTACAATGGGCTGATAGTCTAGATTAGGTCCTTTAAGAAATTTTTAAGAAGGTGTCATTTGTGGACGAATGTTTCCCAAGTGGGGGATATTGTAAAGACCCAAAAATGCATTAAGACAAAATAGAGCCTAACATGTGTGTCATGATCTTATGAGGTCCTAAAATGACTAAATATAGTGTTAATAGTCAGTATATAGAGTTTGGAAGAGTTTGGAGGTGAAACGTCCAAGAACGTCCGATGACGTTTGAAAGTTAGTCTTGAGATGTGCTTGAGTGCCTTAGTATGTTTAATGAGGTTTTAAGACGTGTTTGGATCTCAATAGAATAGGGAAGGTTCCTAACATCTAGACAGACATATTTAGGGTGGAAATGTCTGGGCACGACTCTCCAAGGACTGCCATAGGGGTCCTTGAGGAGGACCCAACCTTGAGCAAGCGAGCTGCCCAAGGCAGTAGAAAAATAAACTGTGGTGGAACCAGTATGCGTCGCGGACTTGGTTCATCGAGGACCAAAATTTGGTCGGAGTTGCGGGCCACAACGTGGAATCTACTGTCTCAGGATTTATTTTCAAAACTCATGCGGGAGAAGCTCCGCGTCGCGGACTTTTTTCCCGACGAAAGTTCTGAAAATTTAAGTTAAGATTGACTTGTCTAAAAGGGTCATATTGATGTTGGGGGTAATTGGGTAATTTGGGAGTAGGTTAGAAACAACTTTTAAGACTTATTCAACCCCGTTCCCAAGTCAAAACCCCAACACCCACTAAGAAATAAAAAATTAAAACCTTTTCCTCTCCAATACTTTCTCAAGAACACCATTGAAGAAGAAGAGAAATTGGGGGCTGCTCTTAGGACGAATTCACCAAGGAATTAAGCTGGGTTTAAGACTCTAATCTAAGGTATGTGAAGCGTATTCATCCATGGATTCTTTCATTCATGGAGTCCCTTAGTTTTCCTCAATTGTGAATCCAATGAACCCCAATCTAGAGAGAGTTGTGATTGCATTGTGGGTAAGGTTTGATTGTAATCCCAACCTAGTGGGTGTTGACACCCAATTTTGACCATCAAAGATATGAATTAATTAACGAGTTTCTTAATTCTAAATGGTTTGAAATAATTAGATTTTATAAAGTTCAAATGTTTTTAAGTTATTTTAAATCAATGTCGTCACTTTTTATAATCTTTAGATATATATGTTTTATATAATTATGTATAAGATTAGTATAATTTATGATTATTCGAAAATCGTCTCAAAAAGTTTTGATTTTGGTACATATTTTGTTAATATAGGCTAGTCATAATTTAGTTGTAATTTCAAGTCAATGAAATTATTTAGTTTACATTCAAATTAATTGTTTTATTTCGTCGAGTTTCAGAAGTTCTAAACTGATTTACGTTAATTCATCTTATTAGTCAAAACACTTTAAATCCTTTTAAGACTCCAATCTGGGTCTCAATTTAATTCTCATTCAATCTCAATTCAATGTTTACTCATCCCATTTTAAGTTTTAAAAAGACCCAACCATTTAAACAACAATTCACATAATAACGGCCCTTTCCCTTTTTCTCAAACAACTTCCGCAGCCATTGCCTTAGGCCCAAATTCTTTTCTCCCCAAATAATAGCCCCGACCCAGCGCTTTTTACTTTCTAATTCCAGCGTACCACATCAAAGACCCAGCAGCAGCACAACGTCGGTTCCCAAAAATTCAAAGCGACTAGAAGGAAGGCAAATGATTTCGTCAAAATATACGGAAAGCAGTGAAGGACAGAAGTCAGTCCTTTGTCGTATTCATCCCTGCCTATTTGCAGCAGCAAGGAGCAGCAAAAGTAGCTGCAATCCATCCTTGTGGCCTTAACATGGAGCCACGTCTCGCCCCAAGGACCATGAAGCCATCCGAACCATCGTTTCCCCCTTTCCTCTTTCGGGATGAGGTGAAAATTTCAGAAAGGAGTGTCTCTCCCAAATTAGTGAAAGTGGGGTATTTGAATTTTAAAATGGGCTCAAGTTTCTGTAGTTTTTTTTTTATCTTTCTGCCCAAGTTTGGGACTCTATTTCTCCCTTCAATATAAGAGAAAGAAAAAGAAAAGGAAGAGAGTTTTGGGGGTGGAAAAATTATTTTAGAGAAAATCATACCAAAATATATCAAGTAAGCAGAGAGGACCACAATTTGAGTATAGTTCCTCTGTTCCATTCCGCTGCCAATATTCCTTTCGAGCTCAGTTTGGGATCGATATTTTGCTCGAGTTTGCGGCTTCTTTGCTCGTGTTTATAGTCATCTGGAAGTTTCTTCTCGTCCTAGATTGCCTCTTCTCCGGTTCATTGCCCCCGAAAAGGTAAAAATTTTCTTAATCTTAACTCGTTTTTCTTTTTGGGATGTTCTGTTTTGTGGACTGAAAACCACATGTAGATGCTTTTTCTTTATTGCTCAAACACCTATATTTTTTCTTAGTTCATTTTAGCGCTTAATGGTCAGGTTTCTTTCGGTTTGAGTTGATATTTTCAGTTATGAAGTTGTTGAGGCACATAACATGTATTTATGTATAGTTTATGCTGAAAATGCTTTGTTTAAGAGTTTGGTTTTCGATCCTTTCGAGTCCAGTGCAATAGTTTGTTTCCTTGTTGCTCTTTGTTCTTGTTTGGTATTTGTTAAAATGGTTGGAATGATGTTTTTATGGTTTGTTTGATTTCGATGTCTACTCCCTGTGTTTCAAGTTTATTTTTTTTGTAGTACCTTCAAGATTTTGAATAGAATAAAGAAGTCTGCTGGTTCCAACTTGTCCATATTGCTATATTATGCTCTATTCTGCTTTTTTACTTTGTTCATTTTGAAATATGTCATTTTTTCTTATCTTGTAAAAAATGGATGCGATATGACCCGGTGCATGAACTGTGTTAATTGATTAAATATTTAGTATGTTTCTTTTCTTTCCATTTTGAGTTATAGGTTTGACGATTTTGATTACTGTTAGCGTTATTTCGCCTTCTGTTAAAGCTCTTTCTATTTCCATAAGTTTGCTTATACATCTTAGTGTTTTCATCTTTGAAGTATGCCAAAAATAGAACCATTAATAGTTGTTTCTAAGTTAGTTTTAAATAGTTTGAACTTTAGTGAATGGACTTTCCTAAATAATCACCTTGGTTTGTTTATTTTAATGATTATCGTATGTTAATCTGTCTTTTGGTCTCATGGCATATCCGTGGCATGCAAATTTTCTGCTTAGGCATTTCTATGGCAGTAGCTTGTCAACATACTCTAATGTTTTTTTTGTTTTTTTTTTAAAGTTGTTATTATTTTTATGGGGAATGTTGTTGACTTAGCTACTGTTTTAAGAATTAATAATTTGTATTTAGTATCCCCCACTCATTTGGCTGTTTTGTAATGTGGGGGGTGATTGTCTCTTTTCTCTTTTCACAAGCATGCTACCAAGCTATCGCATTGATGTGTCAACGATGAATGATTTGTGCCTCTTTTGGACATTTCGATTTGTTGTTTTTCCAGCATATCTCTTTATGATCTCCTTTATCGGATTATTTTGTTAGTTTTCTCGAGTCTATTATATTAGATTGGGTATTAATTCTTTTGTCCTTTTTATTATTTTCCTGTAATATTTGTTAGAGTTCACCCCTGGACTCTCATGTTTCTCCTCGCATTTTGGAGAGCCGTAAAGACTTTAAATTCCGTTTCTCTGAGTCAAGCTCATAAAAATCGACGTACAGGTCTTGAGTTTGAAGAATTTGAAACAAACCGAGAAATTGAAGATTTTGGGGCCAAGAAGCCCAAATTTATTTTCTGAAAAGTGTTGTATTTTGTTATTTTTGGGCCTAAGACCTTGTCATTTTGCTTATTATTATCTTGTTGATTTAGGATAGGTACGCTCGAAATGGGCCGAAAGCCCAAAATAAAATGGTTCCAAATACCAATTCAGGCGAACAGAAACCGGATTTGGACCCAACTCTCTCTCTCCCTCTCTCTTACTTTATCGTTTATTTATTTGTTATTAACTGTCGTTAGTTTTAGGGTTAAAAAAAAGCTTCAAATTCCCACAAGGCGCTATGTCGTTTAATGATTCAACTAATTCAATTGATTTTAAATGGATTTAGTAATAATAAATTCCACAAGTTAGTCACTCATTTAGATAACAAATTAATGCTTCACTTTCAAATAAACACTAAATAAATTTTAATCTCAAATTAAGTTAGATCTTTTAGCCAAACAAAGTTGGTTGTCGGATAATCGCGAGTTAGCGAGTATTTTAGGTGCCGTAAAAACCTTCCTAAAATATAAATATGAATTCCCGAAGCCTTGTAAAGTTTTCACTAGGTTTTCTGTTTAAATCTTTTGAAAACTAAGTTTTCTTGATTTTTATTTAAAAAATTAAGTGGCGACTCTAAAAAAAAGTCTTAAGACTATAAAAATATTTTTCTTCGAATAAAACAGAATGGCGACTCTGCTGGGAATTTGAAGAATTCTAATCTTAAAATAACATGTTTGGCTACATGTAAATAACTGTTTACTTGCTTTCTTTATCGTATTATTAAACTATTGCCTTTTCATGGCATCGACTCGACCAAATGACAAATAGTTTGCATTAGGAAAAAAGGTGTTTACGTGGCTTACCATGTCTTCCTTCAGGAAAACACACAACTCTAAATTTTGGAAGTAATAGACGAATAGTTGGCTTGCGGTCATCCAACATCATTTATTAGCTTTACCCCGTTGTTTATCTGACTCGGGTAACTGTCACTTCTAAACCAATTCTAGTCAAACTAAGATAGAGCAAAAACAAATCCGCATTAGCCTAAGATGACCCAACACATTAGGTGCGTTGGACCCATTAGAGAGACTACCTTGAGTACAAAAGGGCTCACGACCTGAACGGGCGATCATATTTATTTGTTTAAATTTGAAGGATGTATACGTCATCTGAAAAGTCATTGTCCTCGGGATTGGGATTAGATTATAGCTTATTCTAGTCAAAGAAAGAGCTCACAGGTTACTAGTCCATCCTAAGACGTGGTCACTCGGAGATGAGAAGAAATGAAGAAGGAAGGATTTTCCATGGAAGCATAGTTTAGAATCGTACCCCTGCGTGGACTGAATATTTTGTATTCCATTTTCCCTATTATGTATCCCCATTTAGCTTTACACATAAAGTTTGTATAAATTTGGGATTTGGGAGGGCAATGAAATATTTCAAATGACTTATAAATCCCTCAAATCGCTAGGCCTACCCTTGGCATAAAAGGGTCACATATTTACTTATGCCGCACAATAATTGTTTAAGTGTTATAATTGCTTGTTTGGATATGTTGATCTATTTGAAGATGTTCTAGCCCAATCTTTTGGGGTATTTTCTAGAACTCCTTAAGCATAAATATCAAGTTAACTATCAAAGTGTGTCCATATACTCTCGAGTCTTTAGTTTCTCAAAAGAATTTCAAACTTGCTTTCAAATCCTAAATCTTACTCTCTCATCTCGAAAAAGGATGAATTTTCCATCTCAAATCAAAAAAAAGTTCAGGTGGATCAAACTACATAGGACCTGAGTTCTCCTCTGTGAGATACGTAGGCAACCTTTCAAGGTTCGTTCCCTATTTTTGAGAAATTCTATCTTTTCCAAATTCTTACAAAAAAATATTAGAGTTGCATCTCAATCAAGAATCAGAATTACGATACAATCAACTTTGTCTCGATTTATGTTGACTTTTCTAATTCACTAATTCTGAAATCAAATAGACAAATTTTTGTTTATCTGTGGGCTAGTTTATCTTCAAATAAAGCGACTCTTGTGTGCTTACAATTTTGTGTGTGATATCTTGTATTACCTATTACTTACACAAACTAACACTTTTGTCGTTTGAGATATTTTTCTTTGTCAGGTATTCAAAACTGATTTGTGTTGATTAGTTGTTGAATATTCAAAGTTTTCAAAGATTACTTTCCTAATCAAAATTTGTTGAGAGAGAAGAAAACTGACTAAGAATAATGAGAATACCAGCTTGACTAAAGTTGCTATAGTTCAACCGTCTGCCGTTGAACAAAATGAGTTAATTGCACAGTTGATGCAACAGAATTTTGAGTTGAGGGTTGATCTCCATAAAAATTAAAATTTGTCAATTCCGAGGGTCGATGTCAACACTCCAAGCGATGGAAGACTTCCACTCCATTTTCCTCCTCTGACTTCAAGCTCAGAGCATGTCCTAAATAACCAACCCTCCAACCCTACTCAAAATCCTTCCACCATCGACCTAACCACCTCAAATCTTCATCACGCCAGCACTTCATGCCATACACCACACCCTTTTCAGAACCTGAATATCAACCCTCAAGTTTTCCCCCTCTTTCTAAACCAAAACACAAATAACTCTCAAATTTTCCCTCTGTTTAAAAGCTTAAATGTCAACAATCCTCAAACACCCTCTTTCATGTACCATACCCCTGAAAAAGACACTCAAAATCCACAAAACTCTCAGTCCTTACCTCCGAAAGTTACTTTTAATATTCCAGTCCAAACCAAACCACATCTTCACTATACTTTCTATTCCGAACTTGACCACTACGAAGAAAAGGAGAAGGAGTGGAGGGCCAAAGAGGAAAATACTAAGCAGATCACAAAGGAAGAGATCGCGAATGTGATAAAAGAACTGGATTACACTTCAGAAGAGGTGGGGCTGAATTATGAAAATTTATGCATTCATCCGAATTTGGACCTTCCGGAAGGGTTCAAAATGCCAAAGTTCATCACTTTTAATGGAACTGGAAATCCTCTAGCACATCTGAAAGTTTATTGTGATCAACTCGTGGGAGTTGGAAAAAATGAAGCATTGTTGATGCGTCTCTTCAGTCCAAGTGTAAGTGGAGAAGCTCTGGAGTGGCTTGCATCACAAGAACTGAAAAAATGGATAAGTTGGAATGCACTCGCAAAGAATTTCACGGAAAGATTTGGACATAACGTAGAAGCTGCCCCAGATCGCTACTACTTGGAGAAGATCAAACATAAGTTTGCAGAAAATTATTGAGAGTACGCTCTTTGTTGGAGAAAAGAGGCCGCAAGAGTTCAACTCTTCCATGTCCGAACGTGAGATCACTGAAATGTTCATTCGAATTCAAGTGCATGAGTACTATGAAAGAATGTTGTGTATGATGGGACAAAAATTTATCAAGATCGTCAAAGTGGGAGAAGCTTTGGAAGATGGTTTCAAGACTGGAAGGGTCAAGAAATTTACTGTATTGCGAGCTAATGGAAAAGCTACCAGAATTAGTGATATGGATACATCAAAAGGGAAAGCAAAGGAGGTAGGTATGGTCTCGGCTACCCATATGCGGTCAGTTTCCCAAAAGAAATATCAAATCCATAATGCCAATCAGAAAAACAATCCCCGTAAAAACTTTAGGAAGGCTCCTAAAGTATTTAGACCATTAAGGGAATCTCAAACTCAACTTTATGAAAGGTTGAAAGCAATAGGAATGCTATACCCTATAGAAGGAAGACCAGCCAATCATTTGGGGAAATTTTACAAGGCTGACCACAGATGTGCTTATCATTCAGGAGTCTTTGGACACGACACAGAGAATTGTTCAACCTTGAAGCACAAGATACAAAACATGATCAACAACAATTTGATCAATATTGAGGAAACCACCTCAAGGGAATGCTTAAAGTGAGTACAATACATTTCTGAACTAATTCATTTGACGATATTCGTCATCAAAGGTAGAGAAGAAGAATACCCAATATTGGCCAAAATTCTGCATATGAAGTTTTTGTTATCTTTCTTTTGAAAATGCATTTAACCCCTTTTTTCCCATTTTATCGCACATTTCTTGTAATGAATTACGTCTGACCTGAATTCTCAAGAATGAGATACGTAGTCGGCCTATGTCCGTCTCGGTCGATTTCTTTGAAAATTCTTACTTTTGTTAATCTCTGGAGGGGAACTATGTTTGACCTGATTCCTGCTCCAACGAAATACTTAGACGCCACTATAGCTCGGTCATATACCCAATAAGATTTCCATTTCTCTTTATAATGGAAACTAGGACAGAATTTTTTAGAGTGTCTCAAAAATTCATTTGAAGATGGACTTCTTCAACAAGTCAAGATTCAAATGTCAAAATGCAACTGGGTAGACTTTTTGGGTGGATCTCAAAATTCCACAAGATGACATGTTATGAAAAATCAAGTTGGAAATCATGTCGAAATGTGCAATCGGGACAAATATGTTAAGTTGATCTCAAAATTCCACAAAACAATGTCCTTTGTTAAAAGTCTTATACTTATCGAGGCAAACTGGGACAGAATTTTGAAGAGGGGCCTCAAAATTCCAGAATGAGCAACCTCAGAATTAACAAACCAAGTTACGAGAGTTAAATATATTTTAGACTGGGATAGAATTTTTGAGGAGGGTCCTCAAAAATTCCATCAAGACTGTCTTACAAAGTACGGACGAGCGCGTAAGCCAACTGCAAGAAGGAGCATGGAGACACCAACACAAATCAGTCTTACAAACTAAGAATTTTCTTTGAATGCAGGAACAACGTAGACAATGTCAAAGCTGTCAAGCGTGGGAAAAGACACCATTCACGCCTCTCGTCACCTCAAGTGATTTATAAACAAGTTTCTTTTTATATTCCATGAATATTGAAGCGGAACACTAATAGATTCTTTCAAAGTTGTGAGAAACAAAGTGTAGGAGGATTGCTAGTGACGAGCCATGATCAAAGTTACAATTGGGCTCATTATAACCTAATATCGATAGCAAATAACTTAATCTAGCTCTTTGAATTTAATTTTATTCTTTACTTCATCATCGATACTAACATTTGGTGTCGAGCTTCGCAGGTGATAGTATTGATAAAGTCAAAATCGTATGTGAAATTAACATCAAATCTGAAGATGAACAAAAGTGACACTATCTTAGAAGTGTTGCAAGATAAAATCAACGAGTCCATCATATTAGAAAGATGTTGATGACCGCAATATCTCCATGACAACCAAAGTTATCGAATAATTACAAGTTTTGATAACAATTGAAGATGTCATTAACAAACTTAAGTTTTGTTGAGTTTGTCAAGGAAGACAGGAGTGTCTTTAATCTTAGTGTGAATGAATTAAGTTATTCACCTCGTTAATTTTGTCTTTTAAAGAGAGAATCATAGTCGTGACGTGCATATACTTCAATTTAGTTTTTAGTATGTTTGTAGTGTAGCAATTTAGGCATACGTATTTGTTGACAATGTCGGGGTCAAGATTTAAAAATTTGTTAGGTATCCACTCCATAAGAGAATTATGTGTTTTGATTGACCGATCAAAAGCTTAAGCATATAGTTTTGTTGGGCGATCCCCATAAGTGATTCGTATATTTGTTTTCCCATTTTCAGGTTCCTATTTTTTGGAATTATGTTGAAATAATATCGAGCCATTCACCTCGTTACAGTTGAAATATTATCGAGCATCCACCTCATTACAGTTGGAACATTATCGATCCATTCACCTCGTTACAGTTGGAATATTATCGAGCATCCACCTCGTTACAGTTGAAACATTATCAAGCCATCCATCTCGTTACAGTTGGAATATTATTGAGCATCCACCTCGTTACAGTTGGAACATTATCGAGCATCCACCTCGTTACAGTTGGAATATTATCGAGCATCCACCTTATTACGGTTGGAATATTATCGAGCATCTATCTCGTTACAGTTGGAATATTATCGAGCATCCACCTCATTACAATTGGAATATTATCGAGCAATCCACCTCGTTACAGTTGGAATATTATCAAGCAATCCACCTCATTACAGTTGGAATATTATCGAGCATCCACCTCGTTACAGTTCGAATATTATTGAGTCATCCACCTCGTTACAGTTGGAATATTATCGAGCATCCACCTCGTTACAGTCGAAATATTATCGAGCATCCACCTTGTTACAGTTGGAATATTATGGAGTATCCACACCGTTACAGTCAGAATATTATCGAGCATCCACCTTGTTACAGTTGGAATATTATCGAGCATCCACCTCATTACAGTTGGAATATTATCGAGCATCCACTTCATTATAGTTCGAACATTATCGAGTCATCCACCTCGTTACAGTTAGAATATTATCAAGTCATCCACCTTGTTACAGTTGGAATATTATCGAGCATCCACCTCGTTACAGTTGGACTATTATCAAGCCATCCACCTCGTTATAGTTGGAATATTGAGCGAGTTGTCCACCTCGTTACGGTTGGATAATCATCGAGTCATCCATGTTGTTACAGTCGGGTGATTATTGAGGTATCTAGCTCATTGCAAAAATCACCAGAGTTTGCGATGCAGAAAACAAGAAATGACATCTCTAAATCCTCAACCAATCATGAGTTGTGAAGGACATACTGTGTTCGAAAGCAGCATATACTGAACATAATTATGTGTCATCTTTCACATCAAGAGTAACTGAAAAGCATCATAAGAGATACTATCACTTTTCCAGTTAAATTTTCAACTAACAAGTCGTTTAAGTTTTTATTGAGAGCATTCAAAAGAATGAATTCTCAAATCAAACCACAGGTACGGACGACATCAACAAGGATGCAGCACATCGTGGAACTTTTTCTTAGCAGCGAGCTGAGACATAGTCCAAAGTGGAGTATCAAACTCTTAGGACGCGAGCAGAGAAACGACTTCCACCACAATCAAACCACAACCCTATCAGAAGGCATGTGGGTTTCTCTTTGGTTTTGTCGGTTTCAGTTCGAGTCCGCAAATTTTGGTCTGTTGTCGGAGGTATCTTTCCAATCTGATTGACAATACACCAAGAATCTTGGAAATTATGTCAGTGTAAGTTCTTAATTATGGGTGTGAAGTGCACCACATTCATGACTAAGAGGTTACAAGCCTTTTTTTCATACTTGATTTACTTGTCACTCTTCCAGAACCAAAGGTTATCTAGCATAATAGATTTTCTTTTCAACCGATCGAGTCAAACTACAACAGCCTGATTCCTGAGGTTTAAGGATATGTAAGCGGGCTCGATCTCGAAAACTCGGCTGTATTCCAACATTCGCTCTTAAATCCTATTCTCGGGCATTTCGATCCTTTCATAATTTGGTGTCAGGGTGACTCTTGAATTCTTTCAAAATCGTGCGTTAAATCAAGCATATCGAACTACAAGTTGACTGAATTCTCATATAGCGTGAGTTATGTAGGAAACCCACTTTCGGGGTTCGACCATAATTCCTAAGTCCATACCAAATACCTTTTTCCAAAAGATGAATGTGTGATCGGTCAAAATTGGATTGATCAATTTCATTTTCCTCGAATTTTTTGCATCAATTCGAGTAAAACGAGGGACAGTTGTTAACACCTAATTTTGACCCTTGAAGATATGAATTAGTTAACGAGCTTCTTAATTCTAAACGATTTGAAATAATTAGATTTTAAGTTAAAATATTTTTGAGTTATTTTAAATCAGTCTCGTCACTTTTTATAATCTTTAGATATATATGTTTTATATAATTATGTATACGATTAGTATGATTTATGATTATTCCAAAATCGTCTCAAAAGGTTTTAATTTTGGTGCATATTTTATTAATTTAGTCTAGTCATAATTTAGTTGTAATTTCAAGTCAATGAAATTGTTTAGTTTACATTCAAATTAATTGTTTTATTTCGTCGAGTTTGAGAAGTTCGTCTAAATTGATTTACGTTAATTCATCTTATTAGTCAAAACACTTTAAATCCTTTTAAGACTCCACTTTGGGTCTCAATTTAATTCCCACCCAATCTCAATTCAATTTTTACCCAGCCCATTTTAAGTTTCAAAAAGACCCAACCATTTAAACAACAATTCACATAATAGCGACCCTTTCCCTTTTTCTCAAACAACTTCCGCAACCTTTCCCTTAGGCCCAAATTCTTTTCTCCCAAATAATATCCCCGACCCATCCCTTTTTCCTTTCTAATTCCAGTGTACCACGTCAAAGACCCAGTAGCAGCACAACGTCGTTTCCCAAAAATCCACAACGACTAGACGGAAGGCAAATAATTCCGTCAAAATACACGGAAAGCAGCGAAGGACATAAGTCAGTCCTTTGTCGTCTTTGCCCTGCTTATTCGCAGCAGCAAGGAGCAGCAAAAGCAGCTGCAATCCGTCCTTGTGGCCTTAAGATGGAGCCACGTCTCACCCCAAGGACGATGAAGCCATACGAACCATTAATTCGACCTTTTCTCTTCCGGGATGAGGTGAAAATTTCAAAAAGGAGTGTCTCTCCCAAATTAGTGAAAGTGGGGTATTTGAATTTTAAAATGGGCTCAAGTTTCTATGGGTTTTGTTTGATCTTTCTGCCCAAATTTGGGACCCTATTTCTCCCTTCAATATAAGAGAAAGAAAAAGAAAAGGAAGAGAGTCAAAATTTAAAAAAAAAAAGAGATGATTTTGGGGGCGAAAAAATTATTTTAGAGAAAATCATACCAAAATATATCAAGTAAGGAGAGAGGACAACAATTGGAGTCTAGTTCCTCTGTTCCATTCCGCTGTCAATATTCCTTCCGAGTTCAGTTTGGGATTGATATTTTGCTCGAGTTTGCGGCTTATTTGCTCGTGTTTGTAGTCGTGTGGAAGTTTTTTCTCGTCCTAGCTCGCCTCTTCTCTGGTTCGCTGCCCCCGAAAAGGTAAAAATTTTCTTAATCTTAACTCATTTTCCTTTTTGGGATGTTCTGTTTTGTGGACTGAAAACCATATGTAGATGTTTTTTCTTTCTCGCTCAAACGCCTATGCTTTTTCTTAGTTTATTTTAGCGCTTAATGTTCAGTTTTCTTTTGGTTCGAGTTGATATTTTTAGTTTTTGAAGTTGTTGAGGCACATAACATGTATTTATGTATAGTTTATGCTCAAAATGCTTTATTTAAGAGTTTGGTTTTTGATCCTTTCGAGTCCAGTGCCAAAGTTTATTTCCTTGTTGCTCTTTGTTCTTGTTTGGTATTTGTTAAAATGGTTGGAATGATGTTTTTATGGTCTGTTTGATTTCGATGTCTACTCCCTGTGTTTCAAGTTCATTTTTATTGTAGTAGCTTCAAGATTTTGAATAGAATAAAGAAGTCTGTTCGTTCCAACTTGTCCATATTGCTATATTATGCTCTATTCTACTTTTTTATTTTGTTCATTTTGAAATATGTCATCTTCTCTTATCTTGTAAAAAATGGATGTGATATGACCCGATGCATGAACTGTGTTAATTGATTAAATATTTAGTATGTTTATTTTCTTTCCATTTTGAGTTATAGGTCTGTTAATTTTAATTACTGATAGTGTTATTTCGCCTTCTATTAAAGCTCTTTCTATTTCCATAAGTTTGCTTATACATCTTAGTGTTTTCATCTTTGAAGTATGCCAAAAATAGAACCGTTAATAGTTGTTTCTATGTTAGTTTTAAATAGTTTGAACTTTAGTGAATAGACTTCCCTAAATAATCACCTTGGTTTAATTATTTTAATGATTATCGTGTGTTAATCTATCTTTTGGTCTCATGGCATATCCGTGGCATGCAAATTTTCTACTTAGGCCTTTCTATGGCAGTAGCTTGTCAATATACTTTAATGTGTGTTTTTTTTTGTTTTTTTTTGTGAAAGTTGTTATTATTTTTATGGTGAATGTTGTTGACTTAGCTAATGTTTTAAGAATTAATAATTTGTATTTAGTATCCTCCACTCATTTGGTTGTTTTGTAATGTGGGGGGTGATTGTCTCTTTTCCCTTTTCACAAGCATGCTACCAAGTTGTCGCATTGATGTGTCAACGATGAATGATCTGTGCCTCTTTTGGACATTTCGTCAAAATTTGTTATTTTTCCAGCATATCTCTTTATGATCTCCTTTATCGGATTATTTTGTTAGTTTTCTCAAGTCTATTATATTAGATTAGGTATTAATTCTTTTGTCCTTTTTCGTATTTGCATGTAAAATTTGTTGGAGTTCACCCCCGGACTCTCATGTTTCTCTTCACATTTGGTAGGGCCTTAAAGACTTTAAGTTCCATTTTCTTCGAGTCAAGCTCATAAAAATCGACGTACAGGTTCTGAGTTTGAAGAATTTGAAACATACCAAGAAATTGAAGATTTTGGGGCCAAGAAGCCCAAATTTGTTTTCTAAAAGTGTTGTATTTTATTTTTTTTGGGCCTAAGCCCTTGTCATTTTGCTTATTATTATCTTGTTAGTTTAGGACATGTACGCTCAAAATGGGCCGAAAGCCCAAAATGAAATGGTTCAAATACCGATCCAGGCGGACAAAAATCAAATTTAGACCCAACTCCCTCTCTCCCTCTCTCTTACTTTATCGTTTATTTATTTGTTATTAATTGTCGTTAGTTTTAGGGTTAAAAAATAAGCTTCAAATTCCCAACAAGGCGCTATGTCGTTTAATGATTCAACTAATTCAATCAATTTCAAATGGATTTAGTAATAATAAATTTTAGGTAACGCACTTAGCTAACAAATTAATGCTTCACTTTCAAACAAACTCTAAATAAATTTTTATCTCAAATTAAGTTAGATCTTTTAGCCAAACAAAGTTGGTTGCGGATAATCGCGAGTTAGCGAGTATTTTAGGTGCCGTAAAAACCTTCCTAAAATATAAATATGAATCTCCGAACCTCTTTAAGGTTTTCACTAGGTTTTCTGTTTAAATCTTTTGAAAACTAAGTTTTCTTGATTTTTCTTTTAAAAAATTAAGTGGCGATTCTAAAAAAAAGTCTCAAAACTATAAAAATATTTTTCTTCAAATAAAACAGTGGGTAACATTCAATTATGTTCATATGATAATTATGTGATTTTTTCATGAGGTTTTCATGGTGAATTGTAGTAATTGATGTTGAAGGTGATCATGGAGGTTTTAGGCCATTAGAGGCTAGATGAAGGTTCTAAGTTGATCTTCTTAATTCAATTGAATCACCTAGATATTAATCGAAATAGGTTTAATTGATCAAAGATGATCTTGACTTGTAAAGTCGGAATTGGACCTATGTGATCAAGTATGACTAGGATTGCCTTTTAATGATCAAAATTAAATGAATTAACTTGTAATTGAATATGGATCATAATGAATTGAAGGTAGTTAATCGATTATGGGCTGTTATGCTATTGATTCTAGGGCTTTGGGGGGTAAAGTCATTATGAAGGGATTGAGATGATGTTTTCTTTCTTTTCTACACTTAGACATGAACAAGATAAGAAAAGCAAGTTCTCTCACATAGATGAATTCTAGGTTGACCTGAGAACCTAAAATGAATCAAGACATGATGAGTTAGATTAGCTTGAAAATGGATTGTATAATCACTTCTTGTGTAATAAACTTGGTGATATAAGTCTAAGGCATGATATCTTGAGATGGTGGGTCTCATGATAGCTTGAGATGGTACATCTCGAGGGTATCTTGAGATAGTAAATCTCAAGAAGGCTTGAGTTGAAATACTCATGGTAGCTTGAGATGTTGAATCTCATGGAAACTTGGGTCGAATTACTCATGGTAGCTTAAGGTGATGAATCTCATGATAGCTTGGGATGGAGGAAGTAAACTCTCTCATGTTTAGCTTGGTCTTGTATTGCTAGGATGATTGATCATGGTAGCTTTACTTGGTTTGGTCAAAACCATTTCATGGTAGCTTTAGGGAAAAGGCCTATACTCTCCTATTGTTAGCTTGATTTGCATGTAAGATGTATCTCATGAAATATCTTGGGATTAGTTTCTCATGATAGCTTAGGGTTGAGGATTCATGTTCCCCTATGATTAGCTTGCATCTATATGATTGGTTGCATGGTGGTTAGGATGATTGTATCCTTCCTCTAGTTAGCTTGGTCAGTATGTTAAGATGTTTTCCATGGTAGTAGGTCTATTATGATAGTATATTGAGCTTAATAGACAAGAGTGCAAGACAAGTTAGCTTGAATTAGGTTAGTCTAGAGAAGTACTTAGTGTGGATGGTAGTATGGGATGCTATCCATACATGGCACAAGTATGACTTGAAGCTACCTATGAGATAACCCCCATGTGATGTTGTTTGGCTTGGGTAGTGGCTATGGTTGCTTTCAATGACATGACTGACTAAAAATGATAGTTCGGTGTCAATAAGAAGTAGGTCTATTAGAGACTCCTAAACTAAAATGAAAGGGAAGAGGGTGAATTCAAGATATGCTTAGTGTGTGAAGTAGAATGGGATGCTTCACTGCATTGCATAAGTGTGCTTTGAGGTGGCCTAGGGGCATAGTGCTCATATGTTAAGACGAATCTAGGTATAAATTATGAAAGTGGATTACGATCAAGAATGACCAAAGAGTGGTACTTATCTTTGGTAGTAGTATGGGATGCTCCCTTAGACTTGCACAAGTATACTTGGAGGTGGCTTGTGAAGTAGTTCATTTGAGTAAGAAGGACAATTAGTTAAATAGGAAATCTTATATGATTTATGATGCATTATTATGCTTATGATATTCATGTTATGCTTATGCTTTATTTCTTATGATTATGTCTATTATTGACTAACCCTTTGAGGTATCTTATGTTTTGGTATGATAGTTTTCATACTTGGTACATTTTGTACTAACACATATTTTGCCTTCATTCTAATCCAATGTAGGGTCTTAAGGAGATTGATTTGCTTGGAAGGGTAGAGTTTCCAAGGCTTGTCAAGAAGTAAAGATTGGCGAGTCCTCATAGCATCCAAGGACATCACTCCTGTGTCGTCTTTTATGTTCTTTTCTATGTTAGACTTTTATGGGTTGTGACCCAAGACTATTGTATTCATGATGTCATAGATGGTTTTTGAGATATATGTTAGAAGTTTTATAAAATGATTTTGCATTATGTTTTGAAAAAACAGTTTTAATTTCGCACTACTTTTCGTATATATGCAATGTATGATGTCTAAGGGCTTGTACAAGACCTTCGAGAGGTCAAGTACACCGTGTGGCGACTCAAGTGCGCCCTAACTTCTAGGGTGTACTTGTGGGTCGTTACAAGCCTGTAAGGAGTCATTCTTTGAGCATGTGTCGTACTTGGCATATATGTGGAAAATTATTGCATCCAATGTAAAATTACACAATCATGATTAAAAAAATTTGGTTGATTTTAAGGTAAGTTGATAAAGCCAAGGGGTTGTGAAAAATATTTGATAGTCTAAGATTGTCTGAGGACAAACAAAAGTCTAAGTGTGGGGTGGTGATCTTAGGCATAAGTAGTTAATTGTGGCCCATCTTTAAGTGGTGTTAAAGGACGATCTTTAGTTTATTAGCTTGATTTTGTGGTTGATTGTGTTGATTACGCACTTACACACATGATTAGTGATTTCAGGAGAGAAATTTGAGCTGGAACGAAGAAGTAAAGGAAAAGAGACGGACGTGGAAAAAAGGCAAAGTGTGGAAGAACCTAGGCGAGGCGCACTGTCAGGCGCGCCACTCCAAGGCCTTACACACAGAGCCCATGTTGAGGCCTCTATTAGGCGTGACGCGCCAAGGTTAGACGCTCAGAAAAGGCTTCAAGGCGCGATCCTGGCACGCGGCGCCAGGCAGTACCTGAGTACCAGATATTGCTAGGCGCGATAGAGGTGCGCCGCCCCAGGCCAATTCCAACTTTTTCAAATTTTAAACATTAACTAGGAGTTATAATTTGAGTAGGATTTGTTCTTAACTTTATCCACTAGTATAAATAAATCTTAGGGCTGCTATCATTAGGGTTCGACATTTGTTTAGTGTGCAAGGGCAAGGATCAAGTTTGTAATCATCTTAACTCTTCTATTTTACGAATTTATTTATGAACGATTATCTTTTCTTGATTATGAATAGCATGAGTATCTAAACGCCCTAGTTCTAGGGTTGTAGCTATGAATTGATTGTTGAATATTTGATGCTTTATGAATTAATTTTCGATTGTCAATTTAAATTACTTTTATATTCTTATTTTACTATTTCTTAACTGTCCATCTTGAAATAAATCTAGTGTCTAAATCTTGAATTGACAATATGAGAGATTAGATAGACCAGAAAATATAGAGAGCTCGGTCCGCCCATTAAATTGAAGAGATTAGTGTTCAAGAGTGACGCCCGAAAGATGAACACCTTGCTTAGTTACAAAATAAGATGAAATATAAATGCTCACCAGTTAGTCTATTTATCCCTGCTCAACGATTAGTTAGATAGCTAATTGGGGTAGGCGACGAGAGATGGTAAACTCGGATCATACTATTAACCCTATAAACCAGTAATTTGACAACTAAAGTTAGTTCTAAGCCGATTTTATGATGCATGACATTCGTTATATGTTGTAGCCCTAGAATTGCATTTAATCTTTCCTGAAATATTATACCAAAGTCGTTCACCATTATTTACTTTAAATTCGTGCATATTAGTCTTAGTCAACTATAAAACAATCAACCTGCGAAGTATTTACTTTTCTCTTTAATTGTGGAATTAAGTGTGAATATAAGTTAATCACAAGTCTTTTGGGAAATATAAATCGTTTCTAAAAGAAACTATATTAATTGCGCGACCACATACACTTGCGTGTATACTCGGGAGCAATAAGTTTTTGGCACCGCTGCGGAAGACTTAGAAACTAAAAGAAACTGCTTTGATTATTTTCTTGCCCCTTGCTGACTATAAAATTACTATCATGTTACCCTTTAATTACTCTATAATTGTGATTTTTCATTGAATTTGGGGGAACTTATTGCGTTGTATTAATTGATTTCATCCTTGAAATAGCAGATTGGGTACTTAGCTTAATTATGGCCTAGGCTAATTGAACTTATCCATGTGTTTTGATCTATGTTAGGGAAATTAATTGTGATCCTTACAAGTCGTGTTTTGGGCAAAATCTTTAAGTGGTTGTGGTAAGAAACCTTTACTGATTATGTTCCCTCTTCATCTAAGCGAAATAATAACCCTTAATTGCTTATTGCCTGCCGTAATTAGAATGAAGTTGTTTTCTTTTTGTTTTATATTTGGAGTTGTGTGTCTTCTTTTACCTTTTAATTTTTGAACTTCTTCTTTTCTAATTATTGACCCTTTTGAAATTGTAGGTGAAAAAAATGAGCAAAGCGGAGAAGAAAACAACGAAGACCTTACTTAAAGAGAATTGGTTTATCTGTATATCTACAAACATTCTAGCACTATTTTTACTTTTTGGCCTAATTTTGTGAACTTGAATGAATGCCAACTCGAACATTCTAGGACTATTTTTATGTTTGGGTTAATTTTTATGAACATCAATGTAGTTAACTCTTTAATTGTAAATCAAGATCATGTGTTTTTATCTTTAATATATAGATGCTACAAGTTGAAGTACATACTGGTTTAATATTTTCTATCATTGTATTTTATTTCAAAAATAAAGAATATACACAATGGCTACAATAGCCGGCAATAACCATTTAAAAAGTCTATTGCAATAGCTTAATAACATTGTTGCAATAGTTTAGACGAACCATTGTAATAGTGTAGACCGAGTTGTATATTAAAGTTATATAATAACCATTTAAAAAGTCTCTTGCAACGATTCGCAACTGTTGCAGCAACCGCAGAAAAGTATCGTCCTAGACTAAAGAATAATTGTTGCTATAGATAGTGTGTTGCAACAGTTTACAACTGTTGCTATAAAATCGTTACTATAGACATATTGCAATAGACTTATATGCAACACACCAGTTTTTGTTGCCAGAATGCAATTGCAATACTTTTTGAGTCTATGACAATGATTATTCTTGTGTTGCAACAAACCTATTTTCTAGTAGTATTATAGAAACCAATAAGTAATTCGTATATAAACGATATAACTGGAAGAAAACATATGATATTATACATCATGAAATACTTAAATCCAAATAAATTGTTCAAAAGTTAAAGCAAAATAACATATAGTTCCAAAAAAGTAGAAGGTACAAGTAACTATTTAAAATTTCTTGTCTGTGGTGTAGGTGTAGGATAATTGGTGGTATCCTGAACATGTTCTTTAGCTATGAGAGGTCAACCATATTTACTAGCAACCGTAACAGTAACTTCACTGTCACTTATCGCGCTCTCTTCATTCTTTCTTTTCTATAATGACATAGCATTGTGGCATACCTTTGATGATGGTACGTTGCATCGATATCAACAGAAGACATATCAAAAACACCATTACTGATGTATTCAGCAAATAGAGATGTGTACATACCACAATCCATGTAAAAGATTTGAAAGAAAAGAAAATTTAATAACTAAATAAAGTGATCATTTATAATAAATTAGTATAGTATAGAAAATACATACTTGGAACAATCTCCTTGTTTAGGAACATGCATCATATGCTCGATATCAAGGGGGTCAGATTGAGACTTTTTTTCATATGCAGGTAGTTTATTAGAATACAGATCAAGCCTTTTGCATAAAATTATGTGCTTTGCAAAAATAGTGGTATCATTGTTGCAAGTTTATCAACAGCTTCATTGACTTTGTTGGTGTGAACAGATTCTCCCCTCCTTGAATCATATACATGTAGACATATAAGCTTGATTCGGAATACAACCAACAACCAATGAAACTTCTCACTAACGTTGACAGGAGTAATAACTTCGTGAACTCTGTCCCAAGGAATGTTAGAAAGTAGTTTGAAACCTCTAATGCATTATCCAACATCGTGGTCGGGAGAAATGCATCTCATGTGGCAATTTGACTGTCTCCGTGTTTCTCAATTTATTAACTCACACCATAAATCAACAGTCAACTGTACTATATGATATTGTTGTTGGAGAGTACTTTGCCTTCTTTCGCAGATAATACATAATAGTATTAACATGCTGTTACCAAAAAAATGCATTAAACATGTTTCAATATTCTGTATCAGACACATTCAATTATCATACATATATCACTACACAAAAATTTTAGGCCAATGTTACAACATTCATTCAATATGCATACATTCAAAACTGTAGTTATAATTACAAAAGTCTGAAAATACGTGTTTTGAATGAACTCTTTAAAAGGTTGATAGATATGACTTACCCCATCTTCCCAAGGCCTGCCTCTTTTAACCATTATGTTGAGAAAAAAAAATTTCACCAATTTTGACAATACCAAAGTCCATTAAAGGTTCAAAAGTATTTTTCACCTTTGAATAAGAAGATTTCTTGTGAACATTAAAAATATATTTTAAACAATTGTATACAATTTGGTTGTTTGATATCATCTGGAAAAAAATTGATTCATATACACATATACCTGTCCCGCCTAGAAAAAATACCTTCGAAAATCCATTTGTTAAACTCATCGATCAACTTAGCTGCAACCTCAAATACATTATGACTTTCAAACAAATGTTTGATTCCAAAGAAAATACGAACTCTTTTTGAATTGTTTTCGTCTTCCAACAACTGAATATACGGAGATGTGTCATACTTGTCGGGGTTTCTATTTCTTGCTTGCACATCTGGAGTTGTATTAGCATTAAGAATTGGGTCAAGTTCAACAATCTATGTCATAGACAAATAAGGATAATCATCCAGTGATGGTGATTTTGAATTTAATGATGCAGGAATGTCAGCATTGAAAACAACATCAATATTTTTGTCAATTGACTTCTGAGCCTCATCTATATGTAAAAAAGATCATAATGTTAAAAAAACTTTATAAATAAAAGTACATATCATAATAAGATTTAAACTCATACCATCCGTATTTGAAATATGAACGTATTCACCCATTGAAACGGAAGGCTGATCCATTGGAGCTTTGTCAGATTGTTCAACATTTTAGCGGGGATCATCCTAATGTATGATATAATATAAACTTCAATCATAAAGTACTGTGAAAAAAATATATCATATGAATTTTATGCATAAAATAATAAAAGATTAACACAACATCAGTAACACGCATTGATTTTGCCTTTCACAAATTTAATAACTAAATTTAATCAACATAAAAGTTGAACCAACTATTTCATACTTTATTAATACATGTTGCGTAATTCAATATTTATACAATTTTAATACATATATCAAACAAACAAACTGGAATAAACATGTAAAAAATTTAGCCATACAAAGTTCATACACAAATAACACAATAATAGAATAGTTATTTTTATTTTTAACTTGTAAAACCCTTTAATGACATATAATACCTATTGGTGTTTTCGTAGAAGTAATAATTAAATTGAACAAACATAAAAGTGGAATCAAATTGTTTCATACATTATTAATACATACTATGTCATTCAATATTTATACAATTTCAATGCCTATATCAAACAAAGAAACTGCTAAACCAATTGTATATTATTTGGTCATACACAGTTCATACGCAAATCATACATTGATACAACTATTGTTTTTAGTTTTTACTTTGTAAAGCCTTTAATATTTCATAATATCTGTTGGTGTGTAGTTGATGTTGGTTGACCTCTTGACGACCTAATCTCCTCAATTATAAGCTTTGTCGAGTTATCGACATATATTTTTATTTCGGCCATGTGCTTGTCAATAGATGTAAAAAATATATGTTAAAACACTAAACTTTTATAGAAAAGGAATTATTGATAATTATTTTTAAAGGAATTGAAGAATAACATTATCTTTCGATTATTTTAACTCCACCCTAAACTGTCATCGAATATTAACATATTGAATAAGTAATTTGTAATATGTTAAAAAAGGTATTAAATTATAATTTTTTATTGTATACCTCCGCAATCTTTGCCTTCAACTCTAAATACTTTTTGTCGACCTCAACATCATGATTATCTGATGTTCCTTGATCTTCTGTATCATGATTACTTGAGGATTGATTTAAAATATACTGATCCATGGCATTTAACTCTTTGTCAGTAAACACTATGTTTTTGAATTTATGCTGCAATTAAAAAAATATGTGAGAATTATAATATATAAAACAAAGGTTAATGATTTATATTTAATAAAATAACAATAACTAAAAATATGACATGATTGCCATGTGTTCTGAAAATCGTATTCTTCAAGTCATCAAAAAAATAATGTCATTCGTTGTCTTCCAGTTCAAAATATGCGGTGTGCGATTTGAAGCACAAACAACAACTATGTTTTCAAAGGGATGACAACACTCATAAAACCAGATTTGTATAGTCACATGGAACTGACTGAATTTGAATGATGTAGGATTGTTCAGAAACTTATGACTCCAAACTTTAAGAATTAGTTTAAAATATTCATTATCCCATGAAAAGTTGACATAATGACCAGACTTAACCAAATTAAAATACAATTTGAGAATGATTATTTTAGATGGATCCGAACTGGTCAAAAATATGGCAATGAAATACAGAATGTCGATTTTGAAGAGGTCATCATCCTCAAAAAAATTATTCAGTTTAAACTTGTGAAAAAAATCTGACTTGGAGACTTTTTTCATTTCACCAAAATATTCTAGTATAAGTCTATTAGGAATAGACAGATCAGAAAAGTGGATCACATTTGAGCCCAGTAATCGCTGCGAATTCCTTTATTTCAAACTGCAATTATGTGTTGTTGATTTTAACAACAAACATGTCATCTCTGACATTTTCAAATTCAAGAAGAAACAAATGTCGCAAGAGTTGACATTGAATCTTTATGTTATGCAATTCATAAAATATACCCAAAGGAATTTGTTCGATAAATTGTTGAAACCTCTCTTGCCCGAGGAAATTCAATAGATCACCAAAACACACTCATGTTTGTACATGAAGACCAATGTGTTGATACCTTTTTTGCCTATAAAAATTCAACACTCATACACTTATTATTCATGTTTCATACAATTTGCATATCCAAACAAATAATTCATCAAATGAACACATTTAATTAATATACAAAAAATAACAAGATATTTATACATAATTCATACCACTACTATTCAAATTTTATACACAATTTAGTAGTTATATAGTTCATACAATTTGGATACCAATTTAATATTCATTGTATACAAATAAGTAAGATACAAAGCCACTAATGTTGATACACAATTGATATCAATAATATTCAAATTATATACAAACATATTAGTTAAAAAACCCATATCATTTGCATATCAATATAATAGGTCATCATATACACATAATTAAAAGACAAATACATTAATATTAATACAAAATTCATACAATTTTAATACAAAAACTGACTATAAACATTCATACATTACCAATCATATACACATAATTAAAGGACAAATACACCAATGTTAATACAAAATTCATACAATTTTAATACATAAACTGACTATCAACATTCATGCACTACCAATCGTATACACATAATTAAAGGACAAATACACCAATGTTAATACACAATTCATACAACTTTAATACATAAATTGACTATCAACATTCATACACTATCAATCATATACACATAATTAAAGGACAAATACACCAATGTTAATACATAATTTAAACAATTTTAATACATAAACTGACTATCAACATTCATACACTACTAATCATATATACATAATTAAAGGACAAAATACACCAATGTTAATACACGATTTATACAATTTTAATACATAAACTGACTCTCAACATTCATATCAAATAATTTTAACTAATGTTGTCATAAATTAAATATATGACTTACCCTAGCAATTTTTTTTGTCTTTTTTTGACTGTTGGTACCTTCGATTTCTTATTTTTTGCTGAGTTTCTTGTTGATGATCTTGAAGGTTTAGAAGATTGGACAACATCGACATTTGTCGATTTTTTTTGTTTTTCTCTTTTTTGTAACATTAATAAAACTAGAATCAGAGTCTGAAAGGGTTTCAACAATTTTTCCCTTCCTCTTCTTTCCCTTCTGATTTGCCGGAGTCCCTCTTTTGTTTGCTTGAGATTTTCTCTTTTTGAACAATTGATTGAGCAAAATCACCCATCGCCGGCTTTCAACAATTTTACACGGTGGGGTTTGAGTTAATATATTGAATGATGGGACATGAACTTCATCAGATAAATTTTCTTCAACAACTCTGAAACTTTTACGAGGCGTGAATTTCTTCGACATGGATTATGAAGAAGAGGGGATGGACAGTTTTTGGATGTTTGGTGAAGGGACGTTGGGAAATATTGTAGTGGGTGGTTGCGTGTGGCATGGGTAGAGTGTGGTAGAGTGTATGCTCTGATTGACGAGCGAGGGAGGGGGCTGTGATTGGGTATGGGGTGATTTGATAGTAATAGTAAAGATCAATATAAATACCTAAAAATAAGTAACTAATAATATCGTGTAACTATAAATAATTAAAAAATAAAACTAAAAATTAAAAGAGACCTTTTTATAAAAGAAACCATTTTTAAAAAAATAAACTGTAATTAAACTACTTATCTTTATCCACAAATAATTGATAAATTAAATTTTTTAATTGATTAAACATTTTTTCCATTAAATTATAATTGATTTATAAAGAAATTTAATTTTAACCAATATGTTATAACACGTAAATAATATGATATAAGTGAGAATGTTTTAAAAATATGTTTATAACCCGTAAAATATACTCTTAAATGTATATATGGTGTGATTTTTAAAATATATGTTTTCTGTCTATTTTTTTTGTCCAACCTTTTATCTCAAACTTCTTGAAATTTAGCTATTATATTTAATATATTTTAGCTACAAAATATATTAGAGCTATATTTGAAAAAAAAAATTATTTAGCTGACTCTTGAAATTTTTATCATTGTCATATGAATTTAAACAAAGAAACAATATATAATATTATTATTATTAAAATTACATAAAACATATTATAAAACATATATATTGAATTCGTGCTGATATGCCTGATATAAACATCAAATATGTACTTATACTATATTACTATAGTAGCTTGGAGGCCGTAGTATGCTTAGTGGAACAAATTAAAATTAAAGATATTCTTGTCATTTATCATTTCCCATATGCATTTTAATTTTTTGTGGACCCCAAATGTATAGTAGGTCTCACATATCCGTACTGCCATACACAAACGCGGACCCATACCATACATACACTCGGTAACTTCCGAAAAAATTATATGTATATATGTATATCTATTTTAGAAAAATGGTAGAAATTAAAATATAGGTAACAGTGCACTTAAGCCTATTTTTAAAATATAGATAAAAGCTAGAGTTATCAATCTCTAGATCAGAATTCGAATCCCACTTAAGCCTATTTTTATTTTAAATTTAGCTTAGACCTTATATTTGAGCTATGTTTATATTGGTGCACCCAAAGCCTTCAAATCCTGGGTTCGCCTCTGGCCATACACAGTAAATATAACCCATAGACCATCTCTATTTTACTCTCCATTCTACATATTTGGAGTGTAAAATAGAAAATGAGTTCTTCAACCACTCTCTATTTAACTCTCTATAATTATAGAGAGGTGAATAGTAGTTATCCAAATTTGGAAAATTACTATTCATCTCTCTATTTTACTTTTTGATTATTATGATATTATTTTTATTATATTACTAATTTAATTTTTATCATTTCTAATTATTTTTAATGCAATATAACATTTAACAAGTTACAACTTTAACCAAATTAATCATTTTTTATTGTATTTTTTAAAAGAAATTGTCACTTTAAATATGTAACTTAAAGTTATTTTAATACTATTTATATTATATAAGATTATTAATTAAGTCTCTAATATTTGTAATTATTTTTTAAGTAATATAACATCTAAAACATATTATTGATTTTAATTTTTTTGGTCATTTTAAATATATAATTTAGATTATAATTATTTTTCGTTATGAAATATGCACAAAATACATGATAATTCAAACAATCTACTTTTTATGTTATAGTGATAAATTATTAAATTACACATTTAAATAGTATGAAAATATTTGATTTGATAGTTAAAATGGAATATGGGAAGTAAATTAGTACACAAAATAATTCGATACAAGACGAAATTGTTGATTTATACACTTTTTAGCTACACATAGAAAATAAGGACAAAAAATGCTCATTTTGAGCTCCATAATACATTAATAGAACATTCATGAGAGTAACGTAACAGTCTTGAAAGTTAAGTATTTATGTAAGATTTAAAATAAATTTTAGGGATAATGCACAAGTACCCCCTCAACCTATGCCCGAAATCTCAAAGACACACATATACTATACTAAGGTCCTATTACCCTCTGAACTTATTTTATTAATAATTTTCTACCCCTTTTCGGCCTACGTGGCACTATCTTGTGGGTCCAACACTGGTTGAATTTTTTTTCAAGTTAGTGCCACGTAAGTCGAAAAGGGGTAGAAAATTACTTATAAAATAAGTTCAAGGGGGTAATAGGATCTTAGTATAGTATAAGTGTGTCTCTGGGATTTCGGACATAGATTGAGGGGTACTTGTGCATTTTCTCTAAATTTTATGATAATACAATATTTATGATGCAATTATATTTCATCAATAATTTCACTTTTATTTGAATTGTTCGTTAATATGTATTATATATAATATTGCAATTTATGTTATTTAGAATAAAATATAATTTTATATTAAATAAAGAATTATTTTTTTTTTGTATATTATAGAGTGATTATTTCAAAAAGAAGAAATGATTTACATTATGAAATAAAAAAATAAAAATAAAATAGAAATAATAATATAATATTAAGGAGAAAAAAAATTCTTTTTAAAGAGAGAATTGAATTGGTGTTGGTTATCTGAAAAAATAAAAAACTCTATATTGCGCCAACTTTATCCCTTCAATACTTGACATATTTCTTCCTTTTTATTGATTGTTTTATTGGAAAAGCTTTGTAAGAATCACATCAATAAATAATAATTTTATTATATCATTTTTTTGATATACCAAATTTGATATATTAAAAAAACTATAATTTAATTATAATTAATTTGATTTCAAACCAAACAAATAAGCATGAATATTTAAATGTAATAATATAATGAACAAACATAATAAAGAAAGCAAGTACTAGTTTTACTCTATTAAAATTACGCTTCCCCTCTCTATGTGAATTCTGTTAAAAGAATTTTGAAAGACTTGCTTATGACTCGATGAAAGCAATAAGTATGAAAGCATACATAAAATAACTTTAATAATGTACTACAATAATTATGAAAAAATGTTTTAAAAAAACTTTACTTAATTTTGTAAACAAAAGATATCATTCCAAATATTTTTTGGTAAAATATATAGCTAAACACGATTCCATATTTATAAATTCAAATTAATATTTTTTAAAAAGAATTAGGATCTTAGATGAGAAAAATTAAAGCATAAATGCTTTAAATATTTTTTCCCTACTATTCTTTTTTATTGATAAAAGTATTATGAGTAAGTATAAATTATAGATATAAAATTAAGAATTTAAAATTTTGATTTATTTGTCCATTTTTTTTATTATAAATTATCTTTTATTTCAAATACTAATGTTAGATTAATATTCAATTACTATTCGAAATAACAAATATCATTAAATTTTACAAAAATCAAATACAACATATAAACATAATTTTGATATAATGATTGAACTCGTACAAAGCACATACTTCCCCTTTCTAATATATAGATAGATAGATAGATAGATAGAGAGAGAGAGGGGGGAGAGAGAGAGATTAGAGAGATAAATTACTATTCATTAATTTCCTTCTTATTAATAATGGAAGACTTTACGCAGCTTTCTATTGTCCTGTCTACTTCAGTTGCTTCTGTTGATGTCTCTTGATTTTGTTCATATATGTATTTCTTTAAAATTTAATTTTATATTAGAAAAATTATATAAAGATTATTATAAATTATAATAATTATCAAACTAAAATTTTACGTAAAAAGCATTTTAAATAACAATAACTTGCAATAGTAATATATATTATTTGTAGTGACGTAAAATGTACTATAAGTCACAATAATTATCAATATTAAATACATAAAAAATCAAATAATTCTTAAAATTTTATCACTGTCACATAAATTGAGATAGACTAAGTAACATATTATTTAATTTTACGTAAAATGTAGTATAAATCATAATAATTAAAAGATATGTAAAATTCTGATTGACTCTGAAACTTTTATATGTATAATTTAAATTATAACAAAGATATAATATTTAAAATGACATAAAATGTACAACACGTTACAATAATTAACCACTTGAAATTTTAAAATACATAAAAATCTGCCAATGCTACATAATTAAAATAAAAGGACTACATATATTATAAATTAAAATAATTAATTAACTTTAACTATCTGAAAATTATATCAAATTTTAATTGACTTTTCACATTTTAGGTATAGCTAAATAGATTCTATGTAAAGTAGTCTATTCATCTTTAAGTTATTTAGAACAAAAATCTTGAAGAACTTGATAAGAAACAATAAAGTTTAAATAGCATTTTCAAAACTAGAAAATTAAAACCAATAGAGAAAATAGAATCAGAAACAGATTAGGAACAATATTACAAAATATCTTTCTTAAAGACGAAAATCGAGCCCAATGAATGCATAGTATCCCCTTAAGGAAATTATTCCCCTCAAGTATATGAGGTTAATGGAATATATCCTCTCAGGATAGAACGATCTTACTCACCAGTGTATCGGTACCTAAAATCATGGTGTCAGCGAATCACTCAAAGACAGTAAAGTACACTTAAAATACTAGATTTCCTAGTAGTAGAAGAAGTCAAGAAAGTTCTTTTTTTTTTTCAAATGAGAGGAAATCCCTCAATATATAGAAAATAAAGTATAGTGTGAAAAAGTTCTTATTGTGCCTTACCGGAAATGTCACAACCCTTTGGAACATCACAATCTTTTGAAAAGGTCACAACCTTTCATAAAAGTCGCAACTTTTCATAAAAGTCACAATTTTTCATAAAAGTCGCAACTTTTCATAAAGTCACAACTCTTCGTAAAAGTTGCAGTTTTTCATAAAAGTCACAACTCTTCATTTTTCATTCACACCTTTCAAAACCCAATAATCACCCGCACGAACGGAGAATGACTCCAAGACAAAGAAAAGGACATGTATTACTTTACAAGCAAGAATTAATTGCATCTGGATAATTAGGTTTCCCCTTGGACTTTCCTTGGTAAACATATTTCAGATATACACTTTCAATCGGTAGATGCGATATTTTTAAACTATCGAGCTTTGGTGTATATTTTGACAATCATATGTCACACAATTAACCCTTTACCGTTTATGGTTCTTACGGTTGTGTTCGTTTCAACCATGAACACCTCCTGATTTCATGAGTATTTAGAGAGATGGGCTTTTGATAATCATCCTCTTTGAAGCGGGTTACACTTCACACTTACATAGGTGATTTCTAACCGTGTTATCGCGTAGATATTCTATTTGGCCAAATCTGTCAAACTTAGCAAATCAATAAAAACTTTAAGCTTTATTAACTCATTAACAAGCCTTAAAGTTGTATCCTTATTCCTAAAAATTGTCTTTATCATGAGAATGATTGAGTTGGTCGACAATGTCGAACCGTCAGTCACATGACATAATGACTTGTCCTAAGCTGTAAACTCATTCTCTTAGATGATCTTTCAACTTTCTTTATAGTTAGGATTTTTCGTAAGTGGATCCGCACATTATCCTTTGACTTTACATATAGTCAATTTTGATAATTCCACTAGAGAGTAATTTTTTAACGATATTATGTCTATGTCTTATATGACGAGACTTTGCATTATACATCATGCTCCATGCCCTACCTATTGCATCTTGACTATCAAAGTGTATGCATACTGATGCCAATGGTTTGGGGCCAAAAAAATATCTATCAAGAAATTTTGAAGTCTTTCAACTTATTCACTGACCTTATCTAGAGCACCTAGCCAGGAATCATTGTAGAGCTAGCGATACATGTCTTTTTTGAAAGATTTCCAAGAGACTGCTCCTCTACCAAAAATAAATATATATCCGCTCGTGGATTTTGCTTTATTTGTCTGGTGATTCAATTTGCATCACTATATCCTTTCAATACTGCTGGATATTGTTACTATGCAAGACATAATTTTGAGTATTTTTTAAATATCCCAAATATCTTTTCATTGTCATCCAATGAGTTCGATTGGGATCACTTGTGAACCGACTCAATTGGTTAATAGCACATGCTATATCCGATCGCGCACACTTCGTGATATACATCATACTTTTCAATACTCTAGCACAATCCAATTGCGAGTCACTTTTCCGTTCACTCTTTTGAAATGCAAAACTCACATTTATTGGTGACTTGACAATATTGAAATTCAAACATTTGAACTTGTCAAGTACCTTTCAATGCAATGAGACTGTGACAATGCTAAACATTATGGAGTTCTAAGGATTCTTATACCTAAGATTGCATCAACAACTCCCAAGAAATTTTATATCAAACTTGCTTTCTAGCATACATTTTGTTAGAAATATGCATCAGAACTGCATCAGTCCAAATTGTCTGTATTGTAGGATAATTATTTACTAGGGTAGTTTTTTATTGTTTAGTAGTTAAATTCTATCTTATCCTTATCATTATCCTTATCCTTATCCTTAGTTTTTAATCTTATCCTTAGGAGTTGGTTCACTTGTAAACTCCTATAAATATCTGTGTTATAATGAAGTAAGTAGTTTTGCTTTTCATAAATTTTTCTTTGTTCGTTTATCAAACTAATGCTCCTACTTGTTCAATAACAAAAGAAGATAAGATTGTTATGTTTTTCCTTCTCTAAAAACTAACAATTGGTATCAGAGCATTTATTTCTTGAGGGATCCGTGGGTGTTTTGATTGTAATCAACAAGACAAGTTTATCAATCATGGAAGCAGAATCAAGTTTTTCTGTAATGGCACCACCTATTTTTAATGGTGATAACTATCAGATTTGGGCGGTAAGGATGAAAACATATCTAGATACCATGGATATGTGGGAGGCAGTCGAAGAGGATTATGAAGTTCCTCTGTTGCCTAACAATCCTACTATGGCCCAGATCAAAAACCATAAAGACAGGAAAATCAAAAAATCAAAGGCAAAGGCCTGTTTATTTTCAGCAGTATCTTCTTCAATCTTCACTCGAATTATGTCTCTAAAGTCAGCAAAATCCATCTGGGATTATCTCAAGGCAGAATACGAAGGGGATGAAAGAATCAGAGGTATGCAAGTGCTAAATCTTATAAGAGATTTCGAGATACAGAAGATGAAAGAAACTGAAACCATCAAAGATTACTCTGAAAGCCTCTTGAACATAGCAAACAGGGTAAGATTGCTTGGTTCCGTGTTTAATGATTCACGTATTGTTGAAAAGATTTTGGTAACTGTGCCAGAAATATTTGAAGCAACCATAACTACTTTGAAAAATACGAAGGATCTGTCCAAGATCACATTCGCAGAGTTATTAAATGCTTTGCAGGCACAAGAACAACGAAGAGTCATGAGAGAAGAAGGAAATACAGAGGGAACATTGTTTGCCAAGCCTCAAGATGGAGGCAAAAACAAAAAGAAGAAGAACAAGAAGAATGGTGAAGGCATTTCAACAAGTACTACCAAAGGAAAAACTGGACACTCAAAGAAAAGTTATCCTCCTTGTAAGCATTGTAACAAGAAAGGTCATCCACCATATAAATGTTGGAGAAGGCCTGATGCTAAATGTAGTAAATGCAATCAACTTGGGCATGAAGCTGTAATTTGCAAGAACAATAGTCAGCAACAAGAAGCAGAGGCTAAAATTATTGAGGGTGAGGAGGAAGATCAACTCTTTGTTGCTACATGTTTTTCAAGTAGATCATCTAGTGAGTGTTGGCTGATTGATAGTGAATGCACTAATCACATGACAAATGACATGTCTCTCTTCAAGAAATTGAAGCCTACGACCATTACTAAAGTCAGAATAGGTAATGGCGACCATCTTCCTGTAAGAGGGAAAGGAACCATTGCTATTCCAAGTAATTCAGGTACTAAAACAATTTCTGATGTGCTTTATGTACCTGACATAGATCAAAACTTGCTTAGTGTTGGTCAATTGATGGAAAAAGGCTACAAGTTAAATTTTGAAGATAATCATTGCTTGATCAAGGATGCTTCAGATCAAGAAATGTTTAAAGTAAGAATGAGAGGCAAAAGTTTCTCATTAGATCCATTTGAGGAGGAGCATGTTGTTTTTTCAGCAAAAGAAAGTGTTGCAAAAGTATGCCACAAGAGACTCGGACACTATCACTATGAAGGGTTGGTTAAAATGCAAAAAATGAAAATAGTTAAGGACTTGCTTGTTTTAGAAGTACATTCTTCAAATTGTCTTGCGTGTCAATATGAAAAACAAAACAGATTTCCATTTTCAAAGACAACTTGGAGAGCCTCGAACAAATTGCAACTAATTCATACTGATATAGCAGTACCACAAAGGACTCCTTCACTAAAAGGTAGTCTTTACTATATCATTTTTGTAGATGATCTAACCCGCATGTGCTGGATTTATTTTCTCAAGCATAAGTCAGAGGCTTCTAATGTTTTTTGGAAGTTCAAAGCAAAAGTAGAAAATGAAGCCAACTGTAAAATTCAGTCCGTAAGAACAGATAATGGAAAGGAATACACTTCTTACCAGTTTGACATGTTATGTGAGGAAGCAGGGATTCATCATCAACTTACTACTACCTATACTCCACAACAAAATGGAGTAAGCGAGAGAAGAAACAGATACATTATGGAGATGACCAGATGCATGTTGCACGAGAAGAACTTGCCAAAGAAATTTTGGGCAAAGGCAGCAAATACATCAGTTTTTCTTCAAAATAGGCTTCCCACAAAGGCAGTGAAAGACCGAACTCCATTTGAAGCTTGGTATGGATTTAAACCATCATTAAATTTTCTTAAAGTGTTTGGTTATCTCTGTTTTTCCTACATTCCTCAGGTTAAACGAGATAAACTAGATAAAAAATCTGTTCCAGACATTTTTATTGGATATAGTTCAGTTTCAAAGGCATATAAAGTCTTCCAACCACAAACTGAAAATATAATCTTTAGTAGAGATGTGAATTTTATAGAAAATAAAGAGTGGTGTTGGGAAGACTCGAAGAAATTTGTCGTTAACACTTCTGACAAAGCAAAAAAGTCTCCTACCCAGTTTTTTGAGAAAAAAATATCACTCTCATGACAGAATGAAATAGTGGATCATTTACCAGTCAAAGGTACTCGACAACTCAGTGATATATATCAGAGATGCAATGTAGCAGTATGTGAACCTGCTAGGTACAATGAAGCTAAAAATGATGAAAAATGGGTTGCTGCAATGAAAGAAGAGTTGTTTATGATTGAGAAAAACATGACTTGGGAGCTTGTTGATCAACCTGAAGACAGAAAGATAATTGGATTGAAATGGGTCTTTAGAACCAAGCTAAATGTCGATCGTTCAGTGAATAAGCATAAAGCAAGACTTGTAGTTAAGGGGTATGCTCAAATTTTTGGTGTGGATTATTTTGATACATTTGCACTAGTAGCTAGGCTTGACACGATCAGGTTACTTCTTGCTCTTGCTGCACAGTTGGGTTGAAAAGTGTATCAGATGGATGTCAAATCAGCATTCCTTAATGGCTTTCTACAGGAAGAAATTTATGTTGAGCAACCTGAAGGCTTTGTGAAGAAAGGAAATGAGGACAAAGTTTATAGGTTAAGAAAGGCACTTTATGGACTTAAACAGGCACCAAGGGCCTGGTATGGTCGAATAGATGGCCATTTACTTGGCTTAGGCTTTGAAAAGAGTCTATCAGAATCTACTCTTTATGTTAAACATCATGACATTGATATTCTTGTTGTGTCTATATATGTGGATGATGTACTAATTACAAGAAGCAATACAAGGTATATCGAGGATTTCAAGCAAGAAATGATGCAAGCCTTTGAGATGACTGATCTTGGTCTAATGTCTTATTTTCTTGGTATGGAAATCAAGCAGGGACAAGATGAAGTTTTCATTTGCCAGAAGAAATATGCTAAGGAAATTCTCAAGAAATTCAACATGGAAGATTGCAAGGAGATGAATACTCCTATGAACCAAAAAGAGAAACTAAGCAAGAATGACGGAGCAGAGAAAGTGGAGGAAACGTACTTTAGAGGCTTAGTCGGTTGTTTGATGTATCTCACAGCTACAAAACCTGATATTTTGTATGCTGTAAGCATTCTATCGAGGTTCATGCATTGTGCTAGTGAGGTGCATCTAAAAGTAGCAAAACGAGTTGTTAGATACATCAAAGGAACCATCAATTATGGTGTCATTTCAGAAAAAAAATAGATCTGAAACTACTTGGGTATTCTGATAGTGATTGGGCTGGATCCGCAGATGACATGAAGAGTACATCTGGATATTATTTTAGTCTTGGATCAGGAATGTTTTCGTGGTGCTCAAAGAAGCAGGACGTTGTGGCTCAATCCACTACAGGCGGAATTTATGGCTGCAACAGCAGCAGTAAATCAAGCATTGTGGTTGAGGAAAATTTTTGGTAATCTGCACATGAATCAGACAAAGGGAACTGAAGTATTTGTGGACAATCAATCTGCAATAGCAACTTCTCATAATCTTGTATTTCATGGGAAAACAAAACACTTCAACATCAAGCTTTTCTTCTTGAGGGAAGTGCAAAATAATGATGACGTGATTCTTCTCTATTGCAAAACTGAAGAGCAGCTGGCCGATATCTTCACCAAACCATTATCAGGAAATAAATTTCAACTTCTCAGGCAAAAACTTGGAGTTTGCAGCTCTTAAAGCAAGGAGGAGTGTTAGAAATATGCATCAGAACTGCATCAGTCCAAATTGTCTGTAACGTAGGGTAATTATTTACTAGGGTAGTTATTTACTGTTTAGTAGTTAAATTCTATCTTATCCTTATCCTTATCCTTATCCTTATCCTTAGTTTTTAATCTTATCCTTTGGAGTTGGTTCACTTGTAAACTCCTATAAATATCTGTGTTATAATGAAGTAAGTAGTTTGCTTTTCATAAATTTTTCTTTGTTCGTTTATCAAACTAATGTTCCTACTTGTTCAATAACAAAAGAAGATAAGATTGTTATGTTTTTCCTTCTCTAAAAACTAACACATTTAATAGCATTAATGTCATTAATGTCTCAATTGATAATTAACATATCACCAATATACAAACAAACAATGACCTTGTAATTTTAATATGAACACATTTATCACTTCCATCATTTTAAAATTCATTTGTCAACATTGTTTGTTCAAATTTCTTATGTCATTGTTTGAATGTTTGTTTTAGTCCATAATGTGACTTAACAAGTTCGTACATTTTTTTTTCTTTATCCGGAACCACAAAACTCTCGTGTTGTTTCATGTAATTTTTTCCTCTAATTCTCCGTTTAAGAGAGTTATCTTCACATTTATTTGATGAATTTGAAGGTCATATACCACAACCAACACAATTAACATTCAAATGAATGTAATTGTAGTTATTGGCGAGTATGTGTCGAAAAGATCAAGACCTTATTTTTATCTTACTTTATATTTGTCAACAGTTTCATCGATTTTTATTTTCTTTTTGAGGATTCACTTTGAACCCAAAGGTTTATTTCCTGGAGAAATATCAACCACCTTTCAATAGGATTGCTCAAGATTGAACCAATCTCACTATTGACACCATCTGTCCAAAAGGATGAGTCTACAGAAGATACAAGAAATGTTACAAGATCATATTCGACGGAAGTAGATGTCTTTTGATATTTACTACGCCTCTAAATTTCTTTATTAAGTACATTCTCCTTTTGTTCTTTCCAAGGTCATTTAGACCTTTCACTAGACTACTCAATTTTAATTTTACAGTCCACAGTCTTAGGTCCTATTTTAATACTTTTAGGACTATTTTGGCTCGACACCCCCACACTATGAAATATTTTAAGTTAGATTTCTTTCCTTGCCATTTTCTCATATGAAATAAATTGTGTCCTGAACAAACAATTTTTTTATTGCTTTCTTTCTGAAAAGATAACTTTTTGTTGTTTCCTTTTGCAATAAGGATAGTTCCTCCACACAAGTTTTGTGGCAAATCTAAACTTACAAGTAATGCAACCATCATTTCCTTCAAAGTTCAATTTTCCCCATTAGATAAAGGTGAATAGGGCAACAGTTTAATTGATAATTCCACTTTTCAAACATATTTCTACAAAATGAAATTTATACTCTCCATCCCTATCACTTTTTATCTTTTTGTCAACTGATTTTCAACTTTAATATTATATTGTCTAGACATTTCTATTGCTTCATCCTTACCATTCAATAAATAGACATAGTCTTTTATAATGCAATTGTCAATGAAAGTTACGAGATACTATTTTCCATCACGAAATGGTGTTGACTTCATATAACAAATGTCAATGTAAATCAATTCTAAGGGATTAGATATCCTTTCAACAAATTTGTAAGAATGATCACAGAGTTAGACCAAACTTAATGTTTTTATTTATTGCACGCAGAGTTAGACCAAACTTCTAAGTTGATCAGCTTTTCTTACAAGGTTTTGTAATAGACATGTCTATAGTGTTAATGTCACAAACAGTTTGACTCAAGCAAGTAAGAACAAATAAAAATTGAGTTTGAAAAGATCTCCACGAGGTAGTTTTTTCTCACAAATATTTGTTCCTATTTCTTACAATTTTATGTAATAGAAACATTGTTTAGAGTTATCACCTTGTCAAATGTCCTTTTCAGAAGGACCTTTCCATAACTTTCAATTTTATTGTTGTAGAATTACCCATAAACAAAATTTTTCGGGCCCAATAAAGACAATATAATTCAAATGCTTCTTTTACAAAACATGACAAATGACTATTCACCAATATTCATGTCTACACAAATAGTTATATTTAGTAGACATATCTTTTCATGAAAAATCACAACATTTTAAGTGACACTTTTTCATGAAAGAACACAATCATTTTGACAAATATACATATAATTTGGTAGTTTCATGCTAGTCATACCATATACTAGTAAAAGAGAAAATCAACGACCACAACATACAATATACTCCAGGAATTTTGTGGGTCTAATATAATACAGAAGTATCATCGAATTTCATATCTTGTGCTCCAAATTTAAATTAGACACTAAGTCTAATTTTATCTTTATCATAAGCAAAGAACCCTCCACATTTTAAATATGATCTCAAAATATTTTTCAAGTACTTGAAGATAGTTTTTCCACATATTATTTTTTCAGACTATCAAAATTTCGTTGAACATGAAACCTTTTTTGAAAATATTATTTTACGAAATAAGTATAGTGCTTCAATACTCTTTGACAATCTTTTCATAGTGTAAAAGTTTATTTCTAGATGTACCAGGCACAAAATTGCACATTTTTAAGTCATTGGTCTTTTTTTTCTATCACAATACATACCACTTAATATTTAGAATACTAAAAATAGAGACGAATATTTTTGTACAATTTGTTTCTATATAACAATGAAGTTTGTAGAAAATCAAAAGTACAACATTGACTTATTATGTGAAATTTTCATATTCTTCAAACCAATTGCATAGTCCAATTTTTTCAGAGTAGAAAACCACAAAAATCCTTAATCTACAATAATCAGACACAAAGGTGTAAACAAACAAAAGTTTTTCTTTTCTCCAAACATAATAAAACATATTTTTAGATTATCACATAGAAATGTTTTTTCTTTTCAAATAGTCTTCCAACTATAACATTTTGACATACTATTTTATCAAACAAAAACATGCATATCTCATTCTGCAAACTAGTGAATTCTAAAGGCAACACTATCTACCAAGGAAAATTCATTAAAAAAACATAGAATTTGCAGAATTTCTTTCAAAGACACACATAATAAATATCAAAATTTTTAACCTTTAGAAACTATTTTCCTCGTTTGATAAACAATAAGAAGATTACCTGGTGTTATCTTTAACCGAAATACCATCAATTCTTCTAGTACATTATTACTTCGACCTCGCTAAACAAAACACCGAACTCTGGAGAAATAGTGCATTAATCTTTTACTTCCATGATTTGTTTCCCTCAATCAGTAGAATACAAAAGATACAATAGATAATTTTCTTAAGATTGTTGTTCATCTTGTATTCATAAGATACTTAGAACAAAAACTTTGAAGAACTTGATAAGAAATAACAAAGTTTAAATACTATTTTCAAAACTAGAAAATTAAAACTAGTAGAGTAAATAGAAACAGAAACAGATTAGAAACAATATACAAAACATTTTTCTTAAAAAAGAAAATCGAACCTACTGAATGCACAATGTCCACTTAAGGAAATTATTCCCCTCAAGTACCCGAGGGTAATGAAATATGTCATCCCAGGATAGAACGATCTTACTCACCTGTGTATCAATATCTAAAATCACGGTGTCAGCGAATCACTCAACGACACTAAAGTACACTTAGAATACTAAATCGTTATAGTAGAAGAAGTCAAGAAAATTCATTTTTTTTTCAAATGAGAGGAAATCTCTTAATTTATAGAAAATGAAGAATAGTGTGAAAATGTTCTTATAGTGCCTTACCGGAAATGTCACAACCCTTTGAAACAGTCACAATCTTTTGGAAAGGTCACAACCTTTCATAAAAGTTGCAACTTTTCATAAAAGTCACAACTCTTCATAAAAGTCGCAATTTTTTTATAAAAGTCATAATTTTTATAAAAATCGCAACTCTTTATTTTTTCATTCACACCTTTTAAAATCTAACATAATTAAATACCATAGCTATATTTAGTAGAATAGATAGATAGATTTTGTAGTTTCATTAGATATTTTGGGTCAATGATAAATTGATAAGCCTTTAGAAATCGATATATCAGGACCAAATCAATTTACTCCTTTAATTAATACTACATTTCGATCATTTTCTTAGTTTGCGACTTATTTTGACGTTGTCCGAAAAACATATAATAAGCCACAAAAACTATTTTTTATTACTGTTTTTCAATAAATCTTTGTTAAGCACTTTATTATACTTATATGTGAAGACGAAATTGAATAATTGTAGATTCTAGAATGCAAGCTTTTGTGTGTGCTAAAATGAGCAGACCTTTTGCTACTGCTCCCTTGGTGGTTCCGGTCGCCCACTCTCTTCTTCCTCGTCATCTCCGCCTCTCAAATCTGCTGCTTCCATCTCTCACTGCAACAACCGGCACCAGTACATTTCGCCGACGTTTTTTCTCGCCGTACAATTTCCGATCTGTTCCCGGTCCGGTGATGGCCGGTTTAGATGGTTTTGATGTTATTGCTGATGGTGGTTCAATGGTTCAGGATGCTGGTGCGACGGCTTTGGTTATCGCCGGCGCTTATGCTTTTGTCTCCACTTTTGATTTCTTATCCCAGCGGAAGCTAATTGAACAGGTCTTCTATCTCTCTCTTACTCACAAAACACAGTTAGTATTATACTGTATCAGATTGAAAAATATCTCATGAGTTTACAATCTGATTTGATTTTACTTAGCAGGGTACATGTGAGTATACGTGATAAGAATCTTTTATTCCATCAAAATCAGCTCTAGCTTAGAAGTTTCTACTGTTCATGAAAACTTTGTGAATTTTGTTCCTTACCTGGAATTACTAAGTATTTCCATGGATTTCCCTTAATTGGGTTTCGTCTTTGATTTTTGTTCCTTACCTGGAATTACTAAGTATTTCCATAGATTTCCCTTAGTTGGGTTTGGTCTTTGATTTTTGTTCGTTTTGCTCATTTAGTGAAAATCTGTGACCAAAATGTCATTATGTATGACCCTATTTGGCAAAGATATAAGTTGAGAGGACTTGTCCCACATAAATTATGTAGGAAAAAGTTAAGTGTCGTATGACCTAACTGATGGGTTTGGAAAAGTGTGAATCATAAATTAAAGTCTTTTTTTTCTCTAAAAGTTGTCAAGAGAAAAAATGCAATTTGAATAATCTTTTTTTACATTGAATGGATGGTGACTTTTACAATAAATGGTGATTTTTCTGATAAGTTGCGACTTTATGATTAAGACACGTATTTTTGGCGAAAAATTAGAATTTAGCAACAAAAAGTTAGTGCTGAGTTTTCTACTACCTAATTCTTCAAAATTGGGTTCATTTTAATTGTACTGATATTTGACTTGATCTATCAAGAAATGTAAAACCAGAGTAGTCCATGTTCTATGCATTAGCTTTGGTACACTATTTGAACCTTATTGTGCATAGTGAAATGTGTATTACTTCTTCTGTCTTTAATTACTTGTCCACTTTCATTTTTTAGTTGTCGCTAATTACGTGTCCATTTTGACAAATAAAAAAAGGACATTTCTTTTACCTATTATACTCTCAATTAATTACTTTGAAAAATGTATAACTTCTTGAAAATCTAATGTTTTAAATTCATGCACTTCATAATTAATAAGAGTAACATGATAAACTCACTATGTCAATCATTGTTATCTTAATAGGTGTATCAATTCAAAAGTGGACAAGTAATTAAGGACAAATGAAGTATTAATACATGAAATCCATTGTATTAGTAATGAAAGAGCTTTGATGCATGCACTAGCTTGATTAAAGACTTAATTACCCCTCATCAAAATCTTTTTTTTTTAAAAAAAAATCTTTTACGCCATATTTGTAGAGGGTATCTTTATAAATAAATATTTTTTCAAAAAATTATGCAATGTAACCAAACCAAAAAAATGCATAAAAATTAATCTTTGCATAATTAATACAAGCATAACTGATACACTTTATTTCTTATACACCCTACCAAACTTACATTAAAAGAATAATTCTAGTCTTAAACTCCACTTTCTTATTTTTAGCAATTACTATTCCTATTTATTTTATTTAATACAACTTTGCCTCAATCCTACATTAGTTGGTATATGAATCCTCTATATCCGTTACACTCCGTTTGATCCTTCCATTCCATTATTTATTTGCTTATTGATTTGATTAGGAAACTTTCAACAACTTGTGGGTTGACGGGTTGAGAACCATGAGGGTTCAGGTTCAAATCTCTAGGTGGATAGAGTTACCTTAGTACCTGTTATTGGAGGGAGGAAGGCAGGTATCCCATTCTATGAATACTTAAGATACTTTCTTTAGGGAGCGAGGAGGAAGAAAGGAAAAAGATAGAGGGATTAGGTTTTGTGTGATGTCCGCACTAAAGGTTTTTATAAGACATTATAATGATCACTTGATTTTCATTGTTTCTTGTGATATTTATTTCCCCCTCCATTTGTTGAAACAGAACTTAAGCAGAAAGCTGGTCCACATATTGTCTGGTCTGCTTTTTATGGCTTCCTGGCCGATTTTCAGGTATTGTTATGTCATTATGATGAATACAGATCCATCTTTGAATGTTCATACTGATGATTTAGGTCTTAGATTAGCGCATCAGGATGGGCTCGCTACTTTGCTGCTGTAGTTCCACTTACAAACTGCTTGAGACTTGTGATTCATGGCCTATCTTTGGCTACTGATGAGGGGCTTATAAAATCTGTTACTAGGGAAGGAAAGCCAGAGTAAGTTCCCTTTCCCGCCTCGTTCAACAGATACATGGCATTGATTCCTTTCTTACGTTTCAGCCATTTCCTTGCAGAGAATTGCTCAGAGGGCCTCTATATTATGTTCTAGTGTTAATTTTGAGTGCGGTTCTCTTTTGGCGTGAGTCACCAGTTGGAGTAATTTCATTAGCAATGATGTGTGGTGGTGATGGTAAGAGCTGAAGCTCATATCATGTAGTCTATTTGTGAGAACTTGTTACACTTTTTGTTTTTTAAAGTTTGTTCTATGTAGGAATAGCTGATATTGTTGGAAGAAGGTTTGGGTCCACAAAATTACCTTATAATAAACAGAAAAGTTGGGCTGGTAGCCTCTCCATGTTTGTTCTCGGTTTCCTGGTATCTGTTGGGTAGGTTTTGGTCCCTGTGCTGTTTGTTTGTGTTTAGATATTTAATTTGTTGTAATATTTATGCTGATACTAGACTTTTTTCATATGGTTAAAGGATGCTGTATTACTTCTCAGCATTGGGATATTTTCAGTTGGATTGGGTTTCAACTGTAGAAAGAGTAGCTTTGGTGTCATTTATAGCAACTATGGTGGAGTCTCTCCCTATTACTGGAATGGTAGACGATAACATTTCTGTTCCTTTGGTAAGCATGGTTGTAGCATCATTGGCTTTTGCTTATTAGAATGTTCTTATCTTTGCGGGACTATGCTGTCTTACATTAGGTGACGATTCCTGTTTTATCTGCTTGTGGTGCTCTTATGTATATCAATTAGTGAAGATAATACAGGTTCATTTTAGGTATTCACAACTCACAACTCATTGTGTCTCTATGGTGATTTAATGGATCAATCAAGCACCACTTTATCATCATCTTTAAATGGTTTAAGTTGTTATTTTGTAGGCAATTGTTCATATTTCATTCAAGGATTTCTTGTCATCACTAACATCTTTTATGGAAACACTTTGGTAATGAAGATGTTTACGGTAGGCCTTTTTCAGCTATCAAGACAACTCTTTCACAAAGAAATATGTGATTCTTTATGTCGAAGCCATGACCTTCCCTATTCAATCTCTTGAAAATTTCCAACTAGGCTTGGTTTTGCTATGTTGTTCTGAGGGATGTACGTCCAACTTTTAATTTACCTATTGGTGATGAAACTGCTCTATCAACTTCCTAAATCCAAAGTGCTCCACCGCTAAAGCAAATCTCACTTTCACTGAAGTTTCAATGCCCACTGGTCATGCATGTTTTCTTCCTTCTATCCTTACAAACCAACCTGGTAATATGAGAGTTAATATCTTAACTATTTAACTCATTTTACCCAAACTCACAAAGTTGTTCAACCTATTTAATTGTTTTTCATTAATATTTGCAGACATACAAGCTAAAATTTTAAGATTTAAACCATGTTGATAACCCGTCTTACCTGACCTAATCCGCTAAAAACATTATATTAGCCCTTTTATTTTACTTTTATTCTCCAAAATTATTCTCCTTGTTTCCTATTTTTCTCCTTTGCGTTTTTTTTTATAAATAATTTAGATACTTCAATTAACAAGGGCTAAACTACAAATGATAAAATCTCAACCAAGAGCCAAGTTACATAATTAAAAACCATAATGATGATGGTCCAAATTATGTAACTATACTTCTTGAAGTGCCTTTTCCTTTTCTCCCTGGCAGTTCCTTTTCTCTCTGGCAGCTTACGAAGACAAAGATGGCAATTTGCCAACCAACAACTGCTTGTCCCTTAGGCTGACAACAATAGATTACTTTTTCACCACTATGGCGACATCTTTTAGCAGCATGAATTTGGAAAATCTCGATAGGAGTAACAAGAGTGAAATTTCTGATTTTCACAGTCATCCAATATTCAAAGTAATCTGTCACCATAAAATTGTCTGTCTCAATTTTCAAAACCTTATACTAAACATTCCTGAATGGTTCCATCATTTACTCATCATCTTCATGGGAGTCATATAGTAATGTTCCAGCAGCCAAAGACAAACCGAAATGGATATCAATATCAAAACAATGGGTTTGACGAAGTTGACTGATGTAATGGAGCCAAATAGGGACATTAATGATCGGTATACTCTTCCACAACATCCATGGGAGTAGCAAGAGTGAGTTTATTGAATCCAAAGCATGAGAGTGAAGAACAATTTCAATAGGGGTCTAAAGGTATCCCTTTGATGCACTTTCCTTGTTCAAATTGCCTCTTTTCCGGTGGCACAATAACATGTTCTTCTTCTCCTTTTACTTGTGCGACTTCTTCTTGAGCTCGTTTGGTCTAACAATGAATATTTCCCACTTGTCTTGTTGCACATCCTTGTTCACTTCTTTCTTGCTTAGCCTTGTCGGATTGTAAGGCAATTCATTCCACACTAGGTTTTTCAGTTTTTTCAGGTTCTAGATGTTTTAGAAACACTTCTGACAACATCAAATTTGATTCTATTATAACAGGATGATCCTTAGAAAGGTCTACTTCCATGGGTTCTATTGTAACAAGATGATACATAAGATCCTTCGAAAGCTCCATCTCCGCCATGTTTCTCAATAGCGATTTATCTCACCCTAAACCCTAACCCTTTTTCCTTTTGATAGTAGTAAAGGAAGCTTGGCGCTGCCCGGCCCCAACAAGAATAAAGTTATATTCTCCTTTGTTTTTGTTTTGTTTTAATTAAAAAAATGAAAGAAACTTCTCAATTTCAGCCTCTTCTTTCTTCTTTTGGTAAATCTCTATCAAATTGGAATTAGATTGTGATTATTAGAAGGATGTAGGGCTGTACAATGAGAGTTTATCTAGAGAGAGTTCATGGAAAAGCACCTGATAATGCGAGTCCACTTTTTTTTATCGTTTCACCTTCATACGACGACTCTCAATATCAACATCATTTTAAATCATTTAACCTTAACAAAGCCAATGATCAATAACAAAAAAAAAAATGGAGAAGGACCTAAAACTTCAAGTATATGGAATGAAACAAAAATATTCTCCTCCCGTTTTTGGGTTCCAAAATATTTTTTCATTCACCTATATGGACCTATTTTACCCTTTAGAATTTTTAAGAATAATCATTAATTCTTTCATTAATGATATGGTAGACTTTAATTGGGTAAAATTAAAATTACTCATAAATAATAATTTCTCCAAATTAAATCCAGCTAAATTCTACTTGACCCACTTAAATTTTTGTTGACTCATATCTTAAAAATAAATAAGGGGAGAACCTTTTAAACAAATCAATTTACTTTATGCAAATTAGCTTTCTCTATTAGTGGCGTACACATAATTTTCTGTAAGTAGTATCGATATTTATTAATAAATAGTTGATATAACAACACTATATTAACAAAAAAATATCTATTACTGAAAAAGCCAGAAAAAAATAATTCTTAATGAGACTCAAACCTGGCCAGGTGAGAGAATTAATACACTCAGCCACATGTCAAACCAACATGTCAAGGCAACACAATTGTGCGAGGAGTCAAGATTGTAATATGTAATATGTGTAGAATGTTTTACCTTTTTGCCCATAAAGTCAATCTGTAGTACATAACTTCGCCTCCACATTTGCTGGTAAAATAGAACTTGTAAATTTTACAATAATGCTAAAGGTAGATTCAGAGGCCACTATAGTAATAAATATGCCCAAGATGTCTCTTACCATTAATGAGAGTTCGAGATACCTTACTCTATTTTCCTTTTAATAGGCACATATATCCCAATTTAAATTTACTCTGGGGTTAAGATTTAGATCCTCCAAGTACAAATTTCGTTGTGTTTTGTTTTTATTACACCATAACTGGTTATCAACACATATCGAGCTCCTCAAGTTCATTCCTCATTTCATTATTAGTTTCCCTCAACAAGGAAATTGAATTCAAAGGTATATAGTATTCTTTGAATAACAAATGTAAATGATCTTTAACGATTTTTACCTTACTTTAACAGTCTTAAGATCTATATTAGAGAAGATATATTTCACAAACTTAGGCTTATACCGGGAATCGAGAATAATTGCTAGTGATAAGATCATACTGTAAGATTTCTAATAGTTGTTGAAATTCTTTAAACTCATAATTATCTTTTTCTTCCTTCAATAACTTCTGAATTTTTCAAACATTATGTAGATACAAATTAGCAGTTGGATATTGGCTTCCACAGAACCATGTAGTAATGTTATAAAATGGTTTCGGAAATTGAGCAATCCTCTCTACCCTTTTCCATTCCTCCTTAGAATGGCCATGTTTAAAATCAGTATCAATCAATTTATATTAATTATAAGCTTGTTGGTAGAGGATCTCACTTTCAAGCATTAGATAAGTGGAATTCCAACAAATTGTCATGTCTTGACGAAACTTTTCTGAACACGGCAAATTTTATGCATTCCACAAACATCAAAATTCTTCCTTCCGAATGTGTAATATGTTTAACATATTCTCTAATTCTTACATAGTTGCATTAGCTTTCTCCAAACCTTTCTTCACAATTAGATTCAAGATATAGTTTCCACAACGATTATGAAAGAACTTTTCATCACAAAACTAGTGTTTGCATTAAAGATAAATGATCTTGTAAATCGGTTATCATACCCTTATTACAAGTAGCGTTATTCAAAGTAAGAGAGTATTTTCTTAGTACCTCATTCCTTAATGAAAACTATTAAATGACACAATATAACACAAGAATATGGCGGAGGCACAAGACGAAAAATCAACACTCTTTTTTTTGAAGAATTCCATTCGAATCAACATGATGAGCAGTTAAAAACATTCTTTCATTTGACTCTAGGAAAATCGACATGTCTGAAGTCAAATTCACTCTACTGGAATCACTGCAAGCTCATTTTTCAGATGTTCTTCTCTCTTATCATATATCTTCAAAATATCAGACTTGGCGATATTTCTTGAAATGATTTATTTAAGTATATTCCTATTTTCTCGATGATTGCCAAAGCAGAAAGGATAACTATGCTTTAGAATGACCACATATACTTTCTCACAATAAATTATTTGATCAATTGATTATGCCGTTTTAGATTTGAAGTTCCAGAAACAAAGTCTGCTAAAAAAAATCTTGTTGAAGATCTTGCATTGAGCTTTTAACCTTTCATTACTTGTAGCATGAGGCAATTTCTGTAAAAAATTTCAAATATTGAAAGTTCATTTTTTTTGCTTGTTCTATAGGGACTAATGAACTAATCTCACAAGATACCTCATAAACGTCTTCATTAGTCTTCATTCACATTTTTTCCTGACATAAATAAAAATCTTATATACTAAATTAATATTTTGTTAAAAAAATTCAAATATGAAATTTAATATTCTATAAAAAAAATAATACAAATGGTAAACTACATTGACAATTCTTATAAATAAATAATCTTTCACCACAATGTTAGAAAGAAGGAAGAAAATTTCAGGAGATTAATCGCAAACTTTAGCCTTAAAATTTCAAAGAAAGCATAAGGAAGAGAAAGAGGGAAGATGAGAAAGAGGGATTCATGGGGAGAAATTGAGAGACTTCTCAAATTATCTTTGTGACTGTGATTCGTGAAAGAAACAACGAAGTTGATGCTGAAAATTGCTTTTTAAATCTTGTAAAAAGTCGCATCTTTTGAGAGTGCAGAGAAAAATTTGCAATGTAAATATTTGATCCGTAGTTTATTCATAAATACTCATATTTTAATGGGTTAATTATGAGTGTAAGCATTAAGATTTTATTGGATTTAAATCCATAAATAATTTGAATTATATTAAATTCAAGAAAATAGTTGAGGTTATGTGGCAATCCAAGTCAAATTAAATAAGTCACTAAAGTCATGACACGTGTCAAGGCTATGTGGCAATTCAAGTCAAATTAAATAAGCCACTAAAATCATGCCACATGTCAAGATTATGTGGCAATCCAAGTCAAATTAAACACTAAAATCATGTCACGTGTCAAGGTTATGTGGCAATCCAAGTAAAATCAAATGAGCCACTAGAATACGACATGTGTATGTGTGACATGTTCTGACCAATCAGATCAAAGCTTTTCCACGGAGCAATGTGATTGGTCGGTTCAAATCGACCAATCAAATCATACCAGTAGACCATTCCCTACTACTATAAATAGGGGTCCTCATTATTCATAGAGGGGAAGTTTTTCGAGAACAAGAAGCAAGAAGAGAGCTCGTGGATCAAACGCTACAAATTCTCTACAAGCTGCAAGTTCAAGCAATCAAGTTCAAAGTTCAAGATTCAAGATCAAGTTACTTGTTCATGTTAATTATTCGTCATAACCATACAAGTGTTCGTGACGAATAATTCACACTCAAGTTCGGAGACTAAAGATTCAAGATCAAGCTATTCAAGCCCTTGACTCTAAATCAAATTCAAGTCCTACACATTTCATATTATTTTGAAGAATCAGAGGATTATTATAGAGATTGTAACACGCGCTATATTTTGAAATCAAATACTACATTTTGTTACTTCTATTTTTCTGTCTTGATTTTTTTTTTCTTGAGGCTTGAAAATTTGTTGTTTACAAATTTTGGCACGCCCAGTGGGACAGTCTCTACCTCTCATCTCTTTACATCGATCATCAAATTTCAAGAACACTAAAATGACTTCCAAGAAGTTCAACTCCAAATTTGTTGTTGCTAAGACTGTCGATTCCAAGTTTTCCTCGGTTGTGGAGAACAAAATGGATGCTACTATGGAAATTTTGGGACCCATCACTAGGAACAAAGCACAGCAAACACTTCAAACGTCCTCTACATCAGTTCCTATTCTAGATCTCCCATCTTCAAAGGGGGAAAGATTCTCTCCAAATGAATTAGTAGAAAGAGGGAATATAGCTGAGATTGTTGAAAAGACATTGGCCCAACTCAGTCCATTCAGTAACAAGGATCGTACTAATTAAGATAATGATAATGTTTTGGTCACTAGATCTGCCCTAGTCACTCTACGTAATTTGTTCCAATCAGATTTTAGTTTGAGGGAAAATTCGTGCTTTACTCCATCACCCATAATGACAATCCTAGCAATGATGACTAACCTCTCAACTGTTGAAGAACAGTTGACAAATTTTGACAAAGTCAATTGAAGGTCTAAGAAAGTATGTGCAAGATCAGGATAATCGAATTGTTAAGTTAACAGACAGGATTGAAAATGTTATGGAGGGAGGCTCAAACCATGCACCAGGAAAGCGCCACATGGTACAAGAAAAGGTAGAATCCTCTACAAATCAAACACATGTTGATGAGGAACTACAAGTATCTGCTGAAGGGGAAATTCCCATCCATCAAGTAAAAGACTTCATAATGGGAACTATCAAAGATAAATATGATGTCCCTTCAAAGTCATCGTTTACATATACCAATCTATACACTTCAAGAATCGATGTTTTGAAGATGCCTGCAGGTTATCAACCTCCAAAATTTCAACAATTCGACGGCAAGGGAAATCCAAAGCAATACATTGCACATTTTGTTGAACTTGCAATAATACTGGAACATATGGAGATTATCTGGTTAAAAAATTTGTGCGCTCCTTGCAAGGAAATGCCTTCGACTGGTATACGAATCTCGAGGTTGGTTCCATTGATGATTGGGAACAACTTAAACATGAATTTCTCAATCGTTTTTATAGCAGAGACACACTGTGAGCATGATTGAACTCACAAATACACGACAATGGAAGGATGAAAATGTCATTGAGTTCATCAATCAATGGAGGAATGCGAGCCTCAATTGCAAGGATAGGCTTAGTGAAACCTCTGGAATAAAAATGTGCATCCAAGGAATGCATTGGGGACTTCGTTACATTTTACAGGGTATCAAGCCTAATTCATTTGAGGAACTAGCCACACTGGCTCATGATATGGAGTTAAGCCTGTCTTCAAGCGGAAATGAAGGACCATCTATTTATGAACCTCGTAGAGGAAAAGACAAAGTGGAGGTAAAGAAAGGAAGGAAATTTGCACCCAAGTCTGAAAACAAAGAGTCAATGAATGTTAAGGCTGCACCTTTGAAAGTCGCCACAAAGCTAAGCAACAGTCAAATTGTGAAGAGCACGACTTCTCAAAACAACGCCGGCCGAAAATTATCTTTAAAGGAAATGCAAGCAAAAGAGTACCCATTCATGGACTCAGATGTTCCAACAATTTTTTAAGAGCTCCTTGCGTTGATACTCTTTGAATTACCTGAAATGAAGCGCCCAGACGAAGCTGGAAGGATTAATGATCCTAATTACTGCAAATATCATCGTTTGATGGGTCATCCTATTGAAAAATTCTTCATCTTTAAGGAAAAGATCATGAACTTAGCTCGTGAAGGAAAGATATTACTTGAAGATGAGAAAGAAAATTCAAATCAAGTTTCTATCACTTTTGGCTCACATGATCCCACAGTTCTTTGCAACTTTGTCAAAGCACATAACTGTGATGATGTCCTAGCCTCATTACCACCAATGATGATCAAATTTGGTGATTTGAACCGATAGATGTTAGAATATTATTGTTTCTTCCATCGATGGAGGAGGCAATAGTGAGAGAAAACTTTTTAGCATAAAATAAATCTAAGTGTGCCAATGATGCAGGATGGATTTTGGTACACGACGAAGACGCTGCAAAGCGAACTCACTAAGGGAGCCAAGCGAGGAAGTGACAAGAGAAAAAATGAAGAAACTACTCAAAACTCGAGGAGTGAAGAAAAATGTGAAGAAATTGAGAGTCGTGGAGAATCACTATCAAAAATCACGTTCTCCGGTGACAGTGGAGGAATTCTTGTCGAGCTGGTTCCACACTAAGATTTCTCACTGTATAAGCGAGAGAGGCGAGGTGGCGAGCGAGATCTGCGAGAGTGGCGAGCGAGATTTGGGAGAGGAAAGAGAGGGGAACAAAAATATATGTATGTATACAATTTCCTCTCACTTTATACAATCACAAACACATTTTTATACATTTGTGTTTGTATAAAAGTGAGAGGCGAGCGAGATTCCACCAGGGAGAGAGCGAAAATAACAATAGTTTGTTGTAGGGTACAATTAAATCAAAGTATATTTATAGCATTTAATTTGAATTAATAGTTTACTATTATATACAATTTTCCCAATTTTAATTAACTTAAGTCTTTACTTTACCATTTTCTCAACCCCAGCACTTTAGCCCAACTATAACAATACTAAGTTCAAGTCCATTAAAGTTTATTTTAGTCTTTACGTACCCTACTTTACATAAAGTAGTCATTCTTCCTCTTAATTGAATTACTTTGTTCATGTATTAATGATAACCCTTGTATCACTTAATTGCTTAATTGAACCCACAATATCTTTTTTTATGGATTGTTCATGTACTAAGTGTTTGTGTCTATCAAGATACGTACTTTCTCAAAAAAATTATTACTTTCAAACCGAATAAACCAGAAAAACTAAATCAAACTGGACCAAATAGACTATAACCAAACCGACGCTTTATTTTTGTTTGATTTTAGAAATTTTTTGAAAAAACAACTAGATTGATTTGATTTTGATTTTAAACAATAATCGATTCAAACCAAACTACAAACACCCCTACTTCTTAGATATTAACTCGAATTAAAAAGGCAAAATAGTTTTATGCTATCATAATTTTTGTAAGATTAACAATAAAGAAAGACCAAAGAAGTACCGAATATGACAAATGAAGTGAAGTGTTGAACCAAAAACGATGGAGCCTAATTTGAAAAATCCAATGATATAATCCGAAATTTTTTACTATGGTTGAGGCACAACCATCTATAGTTATGTGAGGCCCTTAACTTTTTAACAAGTGTTTTAATGAGTCCCATTTTAATACCACATACTCTCTCAGAGTTAATAACTTTGATGATCACTCAATTATCAATTGTTTTCACAGAAAGTCACTCAACTTTCATTTCCAACTCAAAAGTCACTCAATTATAACTTCTTTACACAGAAAGTCACTCAACTTTCATTTTCAACTCAAAAGTCACTCAACTACGATTTTTTTGCACAGAAAGTCACTCAACCTATTTAATTGTTATTTTCATTAAAATTTAGTGACATAAAATTTTAATTATTAACCAAAATTTTAAGAATTGAATATATACTCATTTAATGACCCCCTCCATTTAACCTGACAACTAAAAATATAATATTAAACATTTTATTTTACTATTAATTACCTAAATCATTCTCCCTTGTCTCCCACATTTTTAGTGAATTAATGATAAAATAAAATGTCCAATGTTCAATGTGGAATGATTTAGGGAATTAATGGAAAATAAATGTTAAATATTATACTTTTAGCGGGTTGGATTAAATGAGTGAATCATTAAATGGTTTAAATGGATATATATTCAATTCTTAAATTTTTTATTAATAATTAAAATTCTATGACATTAAATTTTAATAAAAAATAATTAAATAGGTTGAGTGACTTTTTGTGTAAAAAAACATAGTTGAGTGACTTTGAGTTGAAAATGAAAGTTGAGTGACTTTCTGTGCAAAAAAATCATAGTTAGAGTGACTTTTGAATTGAAAATGAAAGTTGAGTGACTTTCTGTGAAAACAATTGATAATTAAGTAACCATCAAAGTTATTAACTGTACTCTCTCACCTCATTTTCCCCCCAAATTTCTCCCTTTTCCACCAAAGTATTTTAGCTTTTCTCCGTTCAATATTCCTCTCTTTTTCATAGTTGTTTTTTCAAATTCTTTGTGCTCTTTATTATTGAGTAACTTGATTAGCTATTTCTTTCCCATTAATCATTTTCATTTATGTCCTTCAACTAAATCAATTAAAAAAATTACCACCTCTCTACCAATTCAAACTAAAACATAATTATTCCTCTTAGCCTTAGAAAAAAAAAGTTCTTGAAAATTTTCATTTTACATCTCAATGAATTGAATCAAATCCCTAAGATACCTTTAAAAGATAAATTTTTAATGAGAAATTCACACACACTTTATATTTGTATTAAAAACTATTCACTGAATATTAAAAATCGAACAAGATAAAAATCTAGTCAAATTGAATATTTCTTTTACTTCAATCTATTCTTTTTATTTTTAAAAATTTGACATAATCAGTTTTGATTGTAAAGTAAAAATAAACCACCAAATTGATTATAAAAATATCTCTCTTTATTTTTATATATATATATATATATATAATGTCATTCACTTCACCAACAAAAGGCGAGGTAGCTTGGCGTTAGTAAAGACAAAACATGACTTGCGGATTTTTTTTTATTAATTTAGAGCATACCATTTTTAGAAATTTCGACAAAGTCCCGCCCAAAGAGCTTAGACAAGAGTGGACCAGGCCATATGGTATTCCCCCAAAGCCGGTCACCAGGAGCAAAGATCCTTCTCAATTTTTTCACTGCAGATAGAAAACTAGGTTGGTGATAGAGGAGACTTATTATTTATTGTTGTCAAGCTGCACTTCACGAATGTGCCCTATGCTGTTGAAAGCCTAGCTCATCCTCATCCATCCTAGTTAGCAGTTACAGCTCCGTATCAAGCAGGGGCGGAGCTACCCTTATTGAAGGGGGTTCATTCGAACCCCCTTTGGCGGAAACTATATTATTTATATATGGTTAAAATAAGTTTATATGTATATATAGTAGATTTTGAACCCCCTTCGGCTACCTATTTCTACAGATTTTGAACCCCCTTATTGAAAATTCTGGCTCCGCCTCTGGACTATCAAGGTCAGTATGTATCATTAGTATCGATCTCATCATGAAGAAAACCTTTAGGTTTCTTAATGGGATATAGAAGTCAGGTGCGACGGTCAACTTAGTCAGAGCAAAAGCGGCCAGGCAAGGTTATGGTCAGACAATGTAGTGTAAGCGACGTATAGTGTTTTCTATAAAGAAGATAGCCAGAAACAGATAATGGTCCTCATCACTCAATGAAGAATAGAAGGATAGGCTATGACACTTCTTTCCTCACTTTCGATGGGTTCAGATTCGATAGCCACGAAACGGAGAAGAGAAGGATAAGTTGCGCACTTTAGGCCTGTTCCATGTCAATCGCTCAAAGAAAGGAAAGTAAATCACCCCCAGAAGCACACGCTATAATAAAAAGTAAATTTTGATTGACAACGTATTCAATCAAACATGTGCTTTTCGCTCTTACTACTATCGATATATATATATATAGAGAGAGAGTGTTGTGAGAATTAAATTTTTGCTCTTTTTATTGTAATCCAGATGTTGCCTTTATATAAATTTAATTCTATTTTTTAACTTTCTAGTTTGATTTGTAATTTTATTATGATGATTTTAAAGGTCCTGAAAAGTAGGAAACGGTGAGAATAATAGACAGGAGATCCTTCTCACCTTTTCCTACTTTTAAGGACCTATATATTTATGCCATTATTCTTCACACAATTTTTAAGGTTAATTTGATGAAACAAGAAAATGAATCATCCCAGAAATTGATTGGTAATGAAATGAGAAGGTACCCATCATTCATTTTCATGTGTTCTTCATACAACCAAATTCATAATTTGTTTCAACTTACCGGGTTTTGAAAAGAAAAAGAAAAGACATTTAAAAATTCAAACATTTTTGCATATACATACACATAGCTGGTTTTTTTCCTTTTTTTTATTTTGTGGGATATATGCATGTATAATGAATCATTTGTTATTTTTACTATGGAAAAGGGAAAATAAAGAGAGGTGTAAAATACGAAGAAACTCTGAGCTTATGGTAATAAAAATTGATAATTTTTTTTTTTTTTTTTTTTGCCAAAATTTTCAGGGACTAAATTTTTTTGTAGGGATTGAAACCCCTGATTTTCTTGGGGGAGAAAGAAGGGAAGTAGTGATAGCATTTCATATATATAAAAAAAAATTTGAAAAATATAAGCATAAAATTTGATAGAAGGAATTATAGTGTGAAATGTTGGCATTGGTGGAGGGAAAGAGGAGGAGCTGATGATGGAGCAAGAATTAGATTCAAAGCTTAGGATAGAAAATAATTTACCAAATCCTCAAAGATCTAAGAGCTTTGCATTCAGAGCACCTCAGGAAAATTTCACAATCCAAGATTTTGAATTGGGAAAGATCTATGGAGTTGGTTCTTATTCAAAGGTCAGATTTTAATCCTTTTTATTGATGTATTTATTCGAAGAAGTCTAGTTTGAGATTCTGCTCAACACTTTCCTTTTTCCTTTTTGTGCTCAAGTGTAGTGATGTTCTATGATTTTTATTATCTTGCTTTATTTTTCTGCTCATTATGGTTTAACCTCCCTTGGTGAGTGGTATTAGTTGAAATGTAGACCATGGATTTCCTTTTCATTTGTTATGTCTTACCATGATATAATGAGTTATCTTGTTGATTTCAGGTGTCATTTTTATTCATCTTCAAGATGTCTTTATCCATTTCTAACTTTTCTCCATCATTTACTTGATAGTCAATAGTTGAAATCAGCTAGTATATGTTTTTATAATAACGTATCAGCCAAATGTCCCGCATCGAAGGAAAAAGGGAAAAAAAAATAAAGATAAGATATTTGCTACAGAAGTAGTCTCTTTTAGATCAAAGAAAATCTTTTTAGTGAGTTCATCTTTGAGATGTGTTTTAGTTATGAAGCAATTCTTGGTGGAATTAATTGGTGATCACACTCCTTAGTAGAGGTCCAGTTCAGGGATTGTATTTCTATTGCACCGTTGACGGTCGTCTTATTAGCCTATATTAGTAACTAGCAACTCTTCTTATATTGGTCTTTCTTGTTTCACCCCTCTTGATTTTCCTCTGGGTAAATAAATCACAAATTGTTATTGAAGTTTTGGTTGCAAATTGTGCACACTATCAGGTTGTCAGAGCAAAAAAGAAAGACACGGGGAATGTTTATGCCTTGAAGATCATGGACAAAAAGTTCATCACTAAAGAAAATAAGACTGCCTATGTGAAATTAGAAAGAATTGTACTTGATCAGTTGGATCATCCTGGTATTGTGCGATTATTTTTCACTTTCCAAGACACTTTTTCACTATGTGAGTTTTTTTTTTACACATTTTTCTGATATTTTAGTATTTTACACATTCTCTTTAAGGATCTTTTTTCCACTCTTTATGCTTGGCATTTCTTGTCGAACATTGATGTTTCTCCTTCTAATTTCATGTTACCCTATTGTGAAGACATGGCACTGGAGTCCTGTGAAGGTGGCGAGCTTTTTGATCAAATTACCAGGGTGAGTAAATGAAGAAACTTGATATACGTGTTCTTTTAGTTTCTCCCGTAAGCATTGAAAATCACAACATAAAACAGAAAAAAAAAATCGTTATCACTAGTGAACCGCTTGTGGCATATTCTGATTTGTCTCGGTAACATATATCTTCTTCTTGAACTCTGTAATGTGGTTGACTTCCTAAATTTGATAAAGCCTTTTGTTCCTTCTGGAAAGAACAATCATCTTTCTAAATACTCCTTGTCCATATATTATGATATCATTGGCAGTGAAGGACTTCCCCATTTCTGAAGTGTGATCAATTAAATTTACTACTATTCTCTTTTGCTTGGAAAGCAAGTAAATCGTTTCCTATTAAACTTTTATTTTGGTTGGTGCAGAAAGGTCGTTTGTCCGAGGATGAAGCACGTTTTTATGCAGCTGAAGTGGCCGATTCTCTTGAATATATACACAGTATGGGATTGATTCATCGAGATATTAAGGTAATTTTACTATGTGATTGTTGTGTCAGCAGAATATTCTAGGACAATTTTGAATGTTTTTATATATGGCAGCCAGAGAACCTGCTACTCACTTCAGATGGACGTATTAAAATCGCGGACTTTGGCAGTGTAAAACCCATGCAGGATAGCAGAATAACAGTACTTCCAAATGCAGCATCAGGTATATCTTGCTTGTTGTGAGAATTCACAATTATATTGGCACAAAATAGTGTATTTTGATGTCATTTTCGTTGCTAAATCAGTGCTCTTTCTTTCCTCCAGATGACAAGGCATGTACTTTTGTGGGGACAGCTGCATATGTCCCTCCTGAAGTTTTAAATTCTTCTCCTGCAACTTTTGGGTATGGACCCTGCCCTTGAAAAAGCCAAGTCTTTTTACTTCTTTCTGGATATTAGCTGATTGGTATTAGTTTACACTTTGATGGTATTGCGTGAATTATGCATTTTTGAATGAAAACATAATCATTCCTTTTGGACGTGTTTTACCAGAAATGATCTCTGGGCACTTGGGTGCACCTTATATCAAATGCTTTCAGGATTTTCTCCTTTTAAAGATACCAGTGAATGGCTCATTTTTCAAAGAATCATTGCTAGAGATATCAGGTTCCCAAATTATTTTTCAAATGAAGCCAGAGATCTCATTGATCAGTTGCTCGTAAGTTATAATTCGTCTTCAATATTTACTTGCATCTTGTGGTTTCTTCTTTTTTCTTCCCCCATTCTTCGTTTTGTCCTTTTTCTGGAATGTATATTGATTTATTATATCAGTTGATTCAAAAGCTTAGGCAAATATTTTTAACTAGATTCTGCTAAATCCTTTCTATTCCATGAGCATAACACCGACAATATACACCACATAGGCCTTTTCTAATGAAGGATGAGTTTCTCTGTGTAATTGGATTATATGAGCTTGTAACCCTAGGCCAGCCAAAACTTTGGCTTGATATACATGTTTAGGTGTTTTTTTTTGGTGTTCCCCTTAGACTTAAAGCAACGATAAGATCTTAGAAACATATTTGTTTGTATATCTAGCTTGGTGAAACATACAATGCATGCATCTTCTGCTATTTTAGGTCTTGGACTGTAGTATTGTTGTTTGTAGGACTACATACCTTTTCTTTTTATGGCAGGTAGAGAGAATGATGGTGGCATGTATGTGCCATTTCTAAAATAATCATAACGCAAATGATAAACATCTTCGACATTCCAATAGAATATAATCTTTAAAATGTATTCCAAGTAAAAGAAGCACATAAATGTGTTTGTGTTTATATTTACAAAAAAGACACATGTTATACATTTGTACGTTTCATAAAATCTCTGTTGGCAACTAATTTTCATCCAAATGAATCAGGATATTGATCCTAGCCGAAGACCAGGTGCTGGACCTGATGGTTATGCTTCACTGAAAAACCATCCTTTCTTTAGTGGGGTTGATTGGGACAATTTAAGCTTACAAACTCCTCCACGGCTTGCTGCAGAGCCAAAAGTATGGCAATTTGTTTTTATTATTGAGCATTATCTCAATTTTCTTAAAGAGTTGATTAGTTATAGAAGTATTAATAGGGTATCTCAAATCTTCAGGGACACTCTACTCGTAACAGTGGTGAAGATCATGATCCTTCATGGAATCCCTCACATATAGGGGATGGTTCAGCTAGACCTAATGATGGAAATGGTGGTACCCCATCCTCTTCTGAAGCTAGTAGCATTACCAGGCTTGCTTCAATCGACTCATTTGATTCAAAATGGTAGGTTTGACACCTGTGGCATATTTTAGCTGTTAACTCTTAGTTTCATTTTTAACTATGGCTAGCCTTGTTATTTGTGTACAATTATACTTTGATATTTGTGTTTCAACATGGTGCCAGTTTCTTGCCTTGTCTCTCCAGCTTAGGTTTCCTAATTAGGAAGAAGGGAAGAGTCTTTGCTTCATTAATTCGTTAGGATCATTGAGTGTCTTACATTAAGTTTCAAGCTTGTTCCTACTCTGCTAAGCCTATGTTATAATGCTTCTACTACTCTTTTGGACTTGTTAAGCGGGACATAGCAACCCTCAACATCACACTTTATTATGGGCAGACTCATACACATGGATTGCTTTAGGCCAACTCCTCTGTTTTGTTATTTTACACAACTCATATCCTGTCTCATTCCTTGTCTATCGGTAATGCATGTCAACGTGTTTCTCGTGATGCATCAACAGGAAGCAGTTTCTGGAGCCTGGTGAATCTGTTCTTATGATCTCCAATGTGAAAAAGATACAGAAGCTTACAAGCAAGAAAGTTCAGCTTATCTTGACAAATAAGCCAAAGTTGATCTACGTAGACCCCTCAAAGTTGGTGGTCAAAGGGAATATTATATGGTCCGACAATTCTAACGATCTTAATATTCAAGTCATAAGCCCTTCACAGTTCAAGGTTTGCACAGTTAAGTCCTGTTGCTTTCTCTCCAAACCTCAATCATTCTTACTATTTTTATTGATTGCTTTTGATAAATGAATCTTTTTTGTTATGATTTCTTAGTTATTGGAGTTTTAACTCAATCTGTGTATGTACATGCATCTTTTGATCATACAGCCAAAGAAAGTTATGTCTTTCGAGGATGCTAAACAACGAGCAATGCAGTGGAAAAAGGCCATTGAAACTCTTCAAAACCGGTGATATCTATATATCTGCATTTCGACCATACTTTTTGAAAAAGAAATGAAATTGTAGAGGGTATAGGGGATCCAAAACTGTTGGATACTCCTACAAAATACTTACCAATATAAACTGAATTTACTGGTCTAGAGTACAGTAGATAATGTTCACCACAATTTTTTTTATCTTCTTTTGGATGAAATGCACATCCACATTTGTATGCTATAATCTTGTAAATGCAAGAACTGAAAGAAGTTGGTGAATTCTCAGGTATTTCAAAACGACTCCTCACAATAGAGTTGTTTTTGACACTGTTAAATCAACATAAGACCAAGTAAATATGAAATGGATAAAATAATTTTTACTATTTCTTTTTACGAAATTAATTGTTTCATAATTATTTCGAGCACAAATGACAAATGTCATTTTATTCAAAAATTCATATGTTGATCGCGAGTGTAACACATACATTATATTTTCGTCTTATTACAAAACAAAGTATCTAATTTGGTACAAATTTCGGATATTGCAAGTGATCAATAGGTGTATATCGCTTGTTTAAAGTGTCAAAAAGAAAAATTATGTCAGTTTTCGACATCTGAATTCAACCTTTATTTACCTTTTTTTTTCTTGAGTTAATCACAAGATGACGCGAGAGATTTTGTGTTACATTCTTTTACAAAATTTTGTTTTTAGTTTTATATCTTTTCACAACAGATTTTTACTTTTACATTTAAGATATCTTCATTTTATTTAAAAGATATAAAAAAAATTGTTTTTATTCAATTTGTATGTAGCCATGAGATTATTTTCATAGATTAATGACATTATGTAAAATATTTGTTTAATTTCCTTGGATTCAAATTAAAAACATGTAAGCATACGAAGTATTTATTTTCTCAGCTAGAATGTTCATATTAAATTAAATAAAAGAGTAATCAGTAAGGGCAAATTAATTATTTTTTATATTAATAAGGCGAAATGGTCTTATGAATCCTCATACTTGTATGAGTTTGTATTTTGAACATGTTTACTTAATCATATGTCAACTGAACTCTTAAAATCAATTAAAATGAGACTTTTAAACCCTTTCACCTATGTGTGAAGCTTACTCCTTTGCGTACATGACATGTCATATCCATGTCACGTATAATAATGTCATGTCATAATTATCCTAATAAATATTTTTCATTATATTTACCAAAATTAAATAAAAGGCAAAAAGATAAGTTTCTATTAAAAAAATATATTTAAAAACTGATATTTTGCTCTTTGATCTCCCGCAGTTGCTCCAATTCACAACCACAACTAACAGAAATTGATTTCATTTTTAGGGTTTGCTATGGTTCTTCTTCCTCAGCTAGGGATGTTCTTGTTGAACATCTTTATCTCTAACAAATAAGCTAATGAGTGACAAGAGGAGGGTTGATTCTCTATTCGTGAGTCTTGTTTCAGCTGTTGAAATTGGATTTTTTTTATGTGAACATCAAACGAAGCTTGAATGTTGAAAGTTTGTTCATCGTGTGAATCGTCATGTTCGCTTCAAGGAATAAAAAGATGAAGTGATCAAGTTTGTGCCAAATCCTCCAATTGTTAGCTTCTACTTCTGCAACAACTATTAGTGAAATTAGAGAATAGGACCTTTGGCTCACTTGTGAGCAACCTCTAAGGTTTGTTGTATAGTTTTGTTTATGCAATTTTTCTAACGACGTATTGGAATAAACGAGAGGGTTGGGCACTTTTGTATTTTTCTTTTTTCTTTTTATTATTTATTTAATTTTTCAAGTAAATTCATGTTTCCACTCGCTTTCACAAGTGCGATACCATGCTCTATAATTGACTCAGAAAAACAAATGTCACGTAAGTTCGGTCAATGACCAGAGCTAGAGTTAAAAAGTTCTATTTTAATTGAGCTTAAGGTTCAGTTGACAAACGATTAAGTAGAAGTATTCAGAATACAAATTTATACAAGTATAAGGGCTCATAAAATCATTTCGCCTATTAATAATAAATAAATTAAAAGAATGTTATAAAGAAATCAAAATGACGAAGATAAAATCATACGGAAGTTGGTGTAATAAAGTATAATTTAAGGTAAAATTATCCTAGTTATGTTTCAATTACGATTTAACCAAAGTAAAAGGGGAAATATATATATCATTTAAGTTTCTGTTTTAGAGTGAATATATCTCTAATTAAAAAAGTGTGTATTTATTTTTGTGGTCTAATAAATAGTCTCTCTCTATATATAAATATTATTGATGTATATATATTTTATTATTAAAATAAAAGATTAAGTGCATATGTTAGTGAGCCAAATTGTGGTACACGATGACTATTAATTCTTGTAACTTATATGACCATTAGTTCTTGTACTCCTCACGATGTTGTAACCCACATAACCATTAGTTTTTTAAAATTTATGTAACATCTATCAAATTCAGCTATCCATATTACCACCCTCCATTCTACCTATTTATTACATGGAAGACTTCTTCACTTGTAAATAATGATGCATCTTCCTTTGTGTTGGGTAGGAGAAGAAATATGGCAAGTGTGAAAAATATTGTAGTGTGTAATAGTGAGAGAGAGAGTTGAGACAAAGAAAATATTGAAAGTCTAGAAGGGGTGTGGGGTGTGTGGGGGGAGGGGGGGTGAATTAAAAATTCTTTTAGTCGACTTTCTGTGAGTAGTAGTCGACTCACCTGCAAGTTAGTTCCATAGTATAAAACAAGATAAGGTATTAAAAGTAAATTGACACAAGTTGTTTTTATACTGGTTCGGATCACCAACGTGGTGCCTAATCCAGTCCCCTTGGGTTTAATTCAAGGGTTTCTTTTAGAGCTTGTTGCGAACTTGGTTGTACAGGAAGTGTAATCTTCTAAGTCCTGTCTGATATGCAAATCAGAGCGTCTATGTCAACACTACCTCTATTTGTATAACATATACTCAGAATCTTTCCTTCTCGGTCTTTTTCTTTTACAATTGTTCACTCACGTGTACAAAGCTTTGTCATATATGAAAGAAGATTACAATTATAAGTTCAAGTGAAGTTGCGTACTTCACAACCATGACAGAGAGAGGTTTAAATATCTTTGATCTTTTGCAGTAACCCAAGGGTATTTTGAATCAAGGATTATTGATGATATCCTTAATTCAATCCTGATTGATTTGCTTAGTTATTTCCATATCAGATATGTGCATGAGAAAATCGACTCCTTCCTTGTATGATGACTTCATTCTCCTTGGCTGATCTTTATCATCTTGACTTCCTCCGAATCCTTCCTTCTGTGGAGATCTCTTGATTCTTGTTTCCTTAATTATATCCTTTGATGGATGTGTATTGTGCTCCTAGATTGATTGAGTGGATATCTTCCTTTTTCTTTCCTTTCTTGTGTGCTTAACTCTTTCGTAATAAGTCAATTAATTTTCATTATTAAAACTTCTTGACTACACGGGGTTAACAAATATTTCAAGTCTTCAACTATATACATTATGGAATTACTACTTAAAATCTTGATAGGTTTAAGGAATACGCTTTTTTATGGAGCTTTGAACTCTTCAACTAATTCGGAGTTGTGAGTTGTAGGGTGTTGTTGGATAGTTATATCCTGAAGGGGACAAGTCAAGAGAAATATTATTGGATCAATGTAGATTATGATGCAGTGGACTTGAATTCCTTAAAGAGAGGGAGACATCTGAGCCTTAGCCTAAATGATTATTTATTCATTTTTGTTCATTGTATTTTCAACTATAATTTATTATAATTATGGTATATATACCAACATATACTCTCGTCATCTAACAAATGGTGCATAATTACCCTTTTTGCTTATAAATTGAAATAAATAAATCAATTCATAAACTGAATTTTTAACTTAAAAAATAACCCGTAACTTTAGAAAATTATCTTACAAATTCTTTGATCACTCTACACCCCATCTAACTAAAAGAATCCAATCCCTCTTTTATTCGAATTCGGTCCAAAACCATTTATTACTAAATAAAAAAATGAGTGAGGTAATATTATTAAAATAAAAAATTTAGTTGAATTTTAGGAGTGTAAAATGCAATTTGCCTGATTAATTAAAAAGTGACAAGCCCAGTGGGACTCGAACCCACAATCGCCTGATTAGAATTCAGACGCCTTATCCATTAGGCCATGGGCACTACTTGATATTAGATTAACCCATTATTTTACATAACGTAAATATGTGACGAGTGAAGCGAATGAGATTTATCATGTATCCAGATATATGTGAATCCACTTGGATAAAATGTATTTAGAACAAATTAGAACATATGTATCCAGAGACACATGTATATAGACGTATCTAAATGCAACAAAATTTGATGAATAACATAATATTACAAACTAGGTGTATCTTAGTAATTAATCCTAACCTAGTGAAATTTATATAGGTTTCTCATCAATTTATTGGTATAACATATTAAGTGGAATGGATTTCATGATATTTAAGTATAAGATAATTATGTTGCTCAGATACCAAACGACATGACATCAACTTAAAATATTTCTTAAAACCCTTTTCACAATATATGTGGTTAATATATGTGGTTGATGATGTAACACCTATTTAAGGTAAAAATTAAAAAGTAAAAGAAAAAAGAAAGATTTTTAAATATATTTTTGACAAAAGGGAGACATAATTATTTGGGAAAAAACTGTACATAATAGAAAATATTTAAATCAAATTAAATGATGTAGCTACTGTTTTATTTAATTCCAATTTGTAGCAAATTATGTTTCGCTTTTCTTGTCATTCGGTTGTTTTTGTCATTCGGCTGTGACTTCTATATTTTTATACATAAGCCTAACACAGACAACATATACATATACCAAAAACAATTTTCATAGACACAAACGAATTAGCACCTGATTTATACAAATCAGATGTTCCATAACAAACATAATATGACTATGGAGCACAAATAACAAAAATATAACTATAAAGTGCAAATATAATTATTATATTTTCTATTCCTAAATTTTATTCTATTTACATGATACGAACACTGGGTGAGAAATAAAAATTTTAATAGCTCGATACACCCACTCTACCCCTAGGAACAATAACGTTTGCAATTTAATTGAAGAATTGTACAATGACTTCTTTTTCAGAATTACTTTGCAAATGCTAATAATAAAACTAAGAATTAAGTAGAAGTTATCTATCCCAAACGCAACGAATTAAATGGTGTTTAATTTGTGTTAGACAAAATGCATGTCTACCAATGTGAAACATTGTTAATTTTAGGAAAATTAATTAACTTCATTCCTTCTAATAGTACTTTGTTTAAACCGAAAAAGAAAACGTAAGCTTCTACCCTTTCTCCTAACATTATTTGTAGCTCCAGATCATAAAGAGCAGCATTTAATTAAGTTAATACTAGATATGTACAAACACGAATTATGCATTTATTAGCTTAGTATAAATATTGGGTATATATGTTAAGTTTTTACATACATCAATAGTGTAAAAAATTTTAAACTATCATATTACCTAAAGGATTTATAGATAAATTCAATTAGAGTTTTAGTTCATACATGGGTTAGAGTAAAAAAAAAACTATTTGGTTATAAAAAGGACATTTCTAGGAAAATCTCCTTGATATAAATATGAAATTTGAATTCTTAAATATTTAAGATATGTTACTTACGGGAGCAAAATGGGTATTTTGACCTAACAAATATGGGATTTTGCCCATATTTTCATATACATGTGAATTCATTTAGATAAAATATATTTAAAACAAATTTGAGCTTATATATTTTGTGATACATCTATCTAGACGTATCTTAACATATCTAGACATTATAGAGTCTCTTAATCATTTTATGAATTTTACCCATTTCTCAGATTTTATAATTTGAAAATGAAAATTATTTACACTAATGAAATACATTATGTTATAAACTCAATTGACTATGATAAGTAAGTTTAACGATTAACCTAAAAAATAAAACACTTTATATACCATGATATATTAGGTTAAAATCAAATGAAGTAGTTGACGGAAAACAATATCACACATGAATAAATCATTATAAATTGTCCTGTATTAACAAGGCGAAAACAACAAGCTCAATAGCAACAAATTAAAATTACCAAAATTAATTTATCAAAATTAATTCCTTCAGTCCGATTCCATTTTTTTTTCTCAATCGACCCACTCCATTTTCAAATTATTCCCAACCATTTTAAAATGGATACATTACTTAACTACACTACATATGTTTACATATTCTCGTTTAATCCCTACTCTTTCATAAAAATACAAAAATCCCTATTTTTTTCATGCCAAATACTTCATTGTGAAAGAATCCAAACCCACCTTTTTCATCCCCAAAATCTTGCCTCTAATCTTTCCCCATTACCAAATCAATTGCCGAATTCAAAGCAATTTGATTTTCAAACAATTATATATCTCCCTCTTTTCACTCATACAATCAAATCAGTTATCATATTTATCAAAATTTGAATTTCAAGATATTTTTCTCTCCAATAAACTAATTTCAGATCTGTAGATATTTTCATCTTCTTCAATTTTCTTCTTTTTTTTTTCTTGTTTCATCATTTTGTCTAATACATATGAAATCCTTCATGTTTGATTGGAATTATCCAAATAGTTACACCTAATACGAATTAAATCTTTGATTCAGATAATCTCCAATGGACAAAAAAACAGATCTAAAAGGTTACATGATCCTTTAACAATGACAAATCAAAGTTCAGATAAGGCAAAAGCGAAAAAGGATGTACCTACAACATCGAAAGCAAAAGTTAAAAAACAACAAAAAAAATAAGCAAAAATGTTGCCCTGCCATATCTCAAACTACACTATCCAGGGTATGTATTTTGAACCATGTATTTTAGTATATATTGTTTTAAATTTATGTCTTCCCTTGTTGAATTATTGAATCCACAATATTCGAGGAGAAATTTGTTCAAGATATTATGCAACACAAAAGCGACGGTCTGTAACTATTGAATCATTTTTCTTTACTTACATATTTAATCTGTTTTTATAATGTATCTTTTTCTTTTTTGTAGTGACTGCGAAATGTTTTTTGTTGTTTTTATTGAATTTCTGAGCGATGAAATCAGCATCCCATCTAATGATTTTCGAAGTGACTATCTTCATACAAGGTATGCAACAATGTTATGAAAGTATGATCTCAACAAGGCCAAGACGGGATATGTTAGCAAGAATGATGATCCTACAAGGCCGAAGAATGACTACACTCCAATAAAAGTTGATCTTGTTAATTTAGAATATATTTTTATGTATCGATTCACCGACAGTTCTCTATGATCTATTGTTTTTAAGATACATTAATTAGTGTTTTGAGTATTGCTTCCCTTTTTGAAGATACTACTTCTAAATGTGAAGAGTTTTTATATTGAAATTTGTTTATTTCGATTTTCATTTTATTTTCACTATATTAATACGTTGTTAAATTTTGTCTCTTATAAGTATAGTATATATTCCACCAAACCTTTGTCCATTGATAAGTTGTCTCCCAAGTTCATTCCTTCAATCTTTATGGGTTATTCTAATACACAAAAAGGCTACAAATTGTACAACATTGCAACTGGATCATTTTTTGTTAGCAGGGATGTATCCTTTCAAGAAGATATCTTTCCACTCAAACATCCTAAGCACACTCTTTTGGATTCTCAACCTCCTGCTCACACTTCCTCATTTCCAGCTCCTATATCAACATTTCCTAATCCCATTGACGATAATTTTCCTTCCATTCTATCCACCTCCCAACCTTTTTGTGATGCATTGCCATGCACTCATGATTGCCCTACTGATTCTTTGTTACCACCAGTTCCCACTCCTTCCTTCTCTCCCCCATCTCCTGATACAAACAACACATTTGGTACACTTCATAGAAGATTTTCTAGATCCATAAAGCCACCTATTTGGCATACTGATTATGTCACTAATTCTAAAACTCCTTATCCTATTTGTGACTTACTCCAGTACTGTTACACCCTCTTACAGATCTTAGTTTGGTTAGGATTACTAGAGAATCGACTCAGCTTACTAATAACACATGATATATCTGGCCGTGTATAATTTATAATATACATTAAACTTCTCAACACTCTGACATAGTGCAATTGAGAGTCACTTTCACCTTCATTCTTTTGGAAATGTAAAGCTTATACCAATTGGAGTTTTGAGATCGTTGAAATTCAAGTACTTGAATTTATCCAATACTCTTTCAATATAATGAAATTGAGATAATACTAGTCCTTGAGGAGTTTATGTATTCTGATTCTTAAGATCAAATTAACAACTCCCAAGTCCTTCATATCAAAATTGCTGGACGACATGCGTTTAATAACATTTAAATCGTTAATATTTTTACTCATTATTAACATGTCCACAACATACAAACAATCAATCACTTCATGATTCAGAATATTTTTAATGTAGACACATTTATCACACTCGTTGATCTTGAATCTATTTAAAATATCATTTGGTGAATTTAGCATGCCATTGTATGAGTGCTTGATTGAGCCCATAAAGTGACTTAAACAGTTCACACACTTTCTTTTTTTGTTAGTAACTACAAGCTCTTAGGGTTGTTTCATGTAAATCTCTTCCTCCAACTCTTCATTTAAGAAGGTTGTCTTAACATTCATTTGATGGATCTCAAGATCATGCACAACAACTACTGCTATTAACACCCTAATATGCGTTATCCTGTTACTAGAGAGTATGTATTGAAGTAATCGAGACCTTCATTTTGTCTCTATCCTTTGACTACAACTCTAGCCTTATTTTTTTTAATACTCCCATCAACGTTAATTTTCCTTTTAAAGATTCACTATGAATCCAAACGTATATTTCCTGGAGGAAAATTAATCAACTTTCGGAATGAATGCTCAAGATTAAATCAATCTCACTATTGACACTATTTTTCCAAAAGGATGAGCCCACAGAAGACATAGGAAATGTTACAAAATCAAATTTTAAGAAAGTAGGTGTCCTTTGCTATTTACTGCACCTATGAATTTCTTTATTAAGTACATTATCCTTTAGTTCTTTCCAAAGACCTTTCACTAGACTACTCAACTTTAATTTTACAGTCCACATCCTTAGGTCCTATTTTGATCTTTTTGGGAATAGGAACTTGGACTTTGGATAGACATTCTTAGACTTTTAAATATTTCAAGTTGAATTTCCTTCCTTTCCATTTCTCATGGAGTAGATTGTGTATTGAACAAACTTTTTATTGCTTTCTTTCCGAACAAACAAAACTTTTTGTTGTTCCCTTAGCTGTAAGGATAGATTCTCCACACAAGTTTTGTGATAAACCTAAACTTATAAGTAAACCAGTCATTATTTTCTTCAAAGTTTGGGTTATTCTTCAACTCCATTAGATTGAGGTGAGTATGGCACTAGTATGATGGATAATCTCTTTTTCCAAACATATTTCTGCAAAAGGAGATTTATACTCTCCATCACTATCACTTTTTATCCTTTTCCCAACTGATTTTCAACTTCAAAATTACATTGCCTAGACATTTCTATTGTTTCATCCTTACCATTCAGCAAATAGACATAACCATATCTAATGCAAATGTCCATAAAGTTTATGAGATGCTTTTTCTCACCACGAGATCGTGTTGGCTTCATATCACAAATATTACTGTAAATCAACTCAAGGGTTTAAAATTCCTTTCAACAAATTTCTAAGAATGCTTAGTATACTTAGTTTGAAAAGATTCGAACGTACTATATACAATGAGGTATATTAATAAGGTGAGTAACGAGGATATATTCAAACTTATTATATACAAATATTATTTAATTTATCTTTCTAATAAAGGATGGTAGACATTCTTTTTTATTAGTTTGGAAAAATCCAAGAATATATAAAAAAACATTACCTGAAAAAAACATCAAAAACACTCCAGAAAAAGTAACAATTAAATAGCACACTAGTATATAGATGTAGGAAACAAATGAGATCGTTTTTCTCCGTTCTTAGACAAAATTTTTTTTTATTAAATGAGCAAAAAAATGAGTGAAAAAAAATAATAAACAAAAACAATACAGAAGCCACACAATAGAGCCATCAACTTAAAATCTGTAATGGAAATTACTAAAATTGTAGGTTCAGTGAGCTATCAACTAAAAATCTTCTTTTCTTCAATTTGGAGCCATCAAATTCTTCGTCATGCCTCGGTCTAAGATTACCACCTTCTTTCTCTTTGACATTTCTCATTTGCTTAGGTCCTCCTTGCCTCTCGCCATACTTCCTTCTTTCGCCACTGTGATGCTCAGAAAATCTACCAGTGTGTATCGGCCCATCAAAGTATCCAACACTATCAACCCTCTCATGATGATCTAAAATCTTAACTCTCTGCCTATTGGTTCTAGTAAATACCAAATCAGGTGGAATTCTTCTGCTAGAAAGAGACCTCGGATGGCCGTACTCCCGTACACCATCCACATCCCTCATATCATTCAGATGGCAAGCAGTATAAGATGGACGGACACGCCTTTGAGGGGCTGTTTGTTCTTCACGAAAAGAAGTTCGTGAAGAAGACCTCATTCTGTCTTCCCTGTACATAACTGGAGACCTCTGCTGATATAAATATTGACAACCATTCAATCCTTCCGTCAATCTCCTCGGAGGAAGGGACCAAGTACGCGATCTAACAGGAGATCTCGACCACATTTGAGGGAAACCGCTTCTCTGCATAGGAGTAAACTTTGTATCATTTAGCAGATTCCTCCTCCTATTACTAGCATAGGCACCGCCATCTAGTCTACTATCATAGTCATTACGTTCATTGCAGATTCCCAAACAACAGCTGTACGTTTATGTCTAAAGTGATAATCAGCTACACCTCCATATCTTTCAAAATGACTCACAGAATACCGGCCATGTCCTCAGCCCCAGTCCCTCCCTCTTCCACGCATGAAGTTCCCCCTTGAGCTATCAAATGAATGGTCCTGAAACATATCTCGAGCAAATTTGGGACCATAACCATAGATTCCATCTCAGGAAAAAGCACAGTAATAAAGAGTCAAGAGTTCCGCAGCATTATAAAAAAAAGAAACAGTAATAAAAAGAAAAATCACCTATTCCTTCGTAGATGGAATTTCTCCTCCTCCAACTAAGAATGCCTCTCTCTTCCACTTCTTGAAGACAACGATCTACCTGCGCCAATAGGCCTCTGCTCATCATCACCAGTTGTTTCCTATTTATCTAATAATGGACTTCGCAAAGTGATGTCTTTATGAAGAACTTTTTCAGCTTATTTTTTCCTGAATCCATCCTCTCATCCATCGGGTCTTCTGCAATTGACTGCATCAATGGTTCTCGGATCTCACAGTCTTCATATATGTCATCCTCTCTGACACACCCCACACTCTCAGTGTCAACACGTCTCGCGAAAGCATCAGAAGCATACCATTCTTCCTCTGTACTTATCTTTTCCCTATCATTTGCCGACCCCTCACCACTTGTAACTAAATCATCACCAGAAGCCTCCCATAAATCCATGGGAATATTCAGATCCCAATTAAATCTATTAGTGCGTACAGTATCATCAGCATCATTGTTATTAAAATACGGAGAAAGCAATGAAGGATTTACTGTTCCACGCATCAGAAAACTTCATAGTATTTGAATCAACCAAAGAATAAACATAAAGTTTCTTTAAGTCTAATGACAGTTCAATGTGCCCTGAATCCGCAGGAAGTTCAACTTTACTGTGGCTTTCCCTTTCTTTGGAAACAACTTCCTTCTTGACAGCTAATTTTTCAGCCAATGCTGGTTTCACTAGATCATCAACATTCTTGAAGGATGGATAGTTTCATGAGGATAGAGTAAAGAGTACCTCTTCTTATAAGAAAGAAGAGAGTTACTAGACTGCCGGGCAACAACTCCAGGCTGCAAATACATGATGAAATAGAGTAATATTAAAAATCAACGCAAGTATTACACATTTAGACAATTTTTCAACAGCAAATAAGAGATGAGATTGAGACCTCCTCGTTCCCTGAAATTGTCATGACTGCAGGATCAACATATCTTGAAGGATGGATAGGTGGCACAGAGTACCTCTTCTTATAAGGAAGAAGAGATGAAGAAATACTAGACTTCCGAACAACTCCAGGCTGCAAATACATGATGAAATGGAGTAATATTAAAAAAACTAAACAAGTATTACACAATTATCGATTTTCAATAGCAAATAAGAAATTAGATTGAGACCTCTTCGTTCTTGGAAATTGACATGATTCCAGCATCAGCTAAAGCTAAAGCTTTTCTTTCCATCTCGAGACGATATTAATCAAGCACAACCAATTGTAGAACACAACTCAAACACAAGATCTCACTGCTCTTGTAGCACCCTGCAACCAGATATGGGAAAATATCAAATACAATACAAAAGAAGAGATACAGAACACATGCAGAACATTCATGCTCGCAAAAAAAACCCATAAAAGAAGTAAAACAAATATTGTATCTAACAATGCAGTAAAATACAATGGCTAACGAGTAACAACCATCCAATGGTAAACAAATCAAACAGACTAATTTATTAGTAACAACTACTCCCTCCGTTTAAAAAAGAATGTCCCTATTTCCTTTTTAGTTTGTTTAAAAAAGAATGACCCCTTTTCTTTTTGGGCAAAACTTTAACTTTAACTTTCCACGTGGCATGTTTAAGACCACAAGATTAAAGGTCATTTTTGTACATTTGACATAACTTTAATTTAGAATTACAAGATTAAAAAGTCTTTTTCTATTTCTTAAACTCCGTTCTAAGTCAAACTAGGCATCCTTTTTTGAAACGGAGTGAGTAACATGTATCAAACCACAAAACACTTGATCTAAATTACTGGAAAATCATCAGAATTATGCAAAATAGACAGAAAAATCTTAACATTACCAGTAAATTCAACTAGGTTCAGATTGAGGCATAGTTGATTGATTAATTGAACAACAAAACCAATATTTATCACTCATCAAGTCGTATATCAGGTAAAAATTCAAAAATTCATGAATAAAAAAGAAAACTTAACCTGAAACAAAACATTAAAAACACCACAAATAAAAAGGAACAATTAAACGGCGCACGTGCACACATATATATAGGTCCCAAATGAGAACATTTTTCTCTGTTGTTGAATAGCAAAAAGAGTATTGAATCCTAGTTACGGTTTCTAGAGAATCTTAAAAATAGTCTTACCAAATTTATCATTGAACATTAATTAATTATCCAGATAAGTCTTTTTTAGCAAATATTAATTTTGTCTTCTCTATGATGATGCTTATATAAGAAATGAAATCAAGGGCTAAGCATAATTCTAGGGGTGTCAAAAATGAACCCAAACATAGGCAACCCACCCAACCCGCCCTTAATTTTAAGGGTTGGCTCAAGATAATTTGGATTGGGTTCAATCTCAACCCATTTAAGCTTAACCCATTTGAAGAGAATTCTCAATTGAGCCCAATGCAATCTCGAATCTCAACCCGTTTTAATTTTTTTTATTAAGATATGTTCCTGTATTGAAGGTATGAATTATAATCTATTTAACATCTTTTAGGATTTATTTATCCATTTGTTACCCTTTTTAACAAAAAATTCTTAAGCAAAAATTCCAGTTGTGATTATAAAAGTTAAATATCAATATGTTAAATAGTTGAGATTAATCGGGTCAAATTGGGCGGGTCAAGACCCAACCCCTTTTTTTTAGCCCATTTGAGCCCAACCCATTTGAGCCCAAAGTAAACTTGAGCAGGTCAAGACCCAACCCGATTTCTATTCAACCCATTATAATATTTCCAATTCCAATCCAACCCGCTCATTTGACACCCCTAGATAATTCATTTATTTTTTGTCGATGACTCCTTTATATTTTGTTCAACTAACAACCAAAATGCAAGTTATGTAGCAAATATTTTAAGGAAATTGATTAATCTACATAAATCATATATCTGTTTTACTAAAAATGTGAGAGAGGAGGAGAAAGTTGAGATATCGTTGTTGCTTGGGAAACGCTAAATAAATGACATGGCTATGTATTTGTGTATATCGGCTTTTGTGGGACATTTCAAGAAAAAATGCTAGAGTTTATAAAGGAGAGGGTCAGGACAAAAATAAAAGGATGGAAGGCTAAATTTTCAAGTTGCGGGAAAAGAGAATGATCTTACTCAACAGTGTATCGATACCTAAAATCACGATGTCAGCGAACCACTCAACGACAGAAAAATACACTTAGAATACAAGATTTTGAAGATGAAAAATTCATTGTTCAAAAATAAGAGAAAACCCTTTATTTATAAATAACAAAGGATAGTGTGAATGAGCACTTATTGTGTTTTATCAGAAAGGTCATAACCTTTGGAAAAATCACAACCATACGGAAAACTCGCAACTTTTCAAAAAGTCACAACTCATCAGAAAAGTTGCAACTCTTCTTAAAAGTCGCAACTCTTCTTAAAAGTCGCAACTTTTCAATAAAGTCACAACTTTTCGGAAAAGTCACAACTCTTTATAAAAGTCATAACTCTTATTTTTCCATTCACACCTTTTAAAACCCAACAAATATTCACTCATGAAAAATACAAGAGTTAAACATGATTTTTTGAAGCTAAAGATGTCGATGCTATATTGTCTATCAAGATTTCTATTACAAGTTATAATGATTGGTTAATATTGAACCATACAACAATTCAAACAAACCTTGAAGTACGGAACATTTGTAGACATAAAAAAATAGAGAACAACCTCTTCTTAATAGGAAGAACACACGAAGAGTTACTAGATTGTCGGGCTAGAACTCCAGCAACAATTTTACAAGTGGGAGAATTCATGTTCCGATTCACAAACTCAAATTTGGATCAACACTGTAGGAGTCTACTTTAGCCGGTGAATGCAATATTGAGGAGTCAAACCCTCGTAAAATACTACCAAGACTATGACGGAGCACATTTGCAGACTTGTGTCATGGGGCAGGATGTATTCATGAGATGGGAAAACTAAATTCCGTCTCAATAGCTCCAACAACTTGCTTTCCTTTATCGCCATTAGAACCAATAACAGAAGCAGAACTAATAGGTGGTTTGTTTTCGAATAAGCTAGATGTCTTATGTAATCGATCAATTTGACTTGCATGTTCAACAGGAACAACATCTTTGGTCTTCAATTCATTTTCATTTGAAAAAGAACATTCGAAATGGATGGGTGCACGAAAATAAAACCTATTCTTAAAAGGAGAACAAATGAAAAGTTACTAAATTGCTGGGCAAGAACTCCAAACTGCAAATACATGATGAAATGGAGTAATATTAAAAACAAAACAAGTATTGCACAGTTAGACAAATTTCCAACAAATAAGAAATCAGATGGAGACCTCTTCGTTCCTAAAAACTAGCATGATTTTATCTCGAGACGATATCAATCAAGTCGTATAGAACACAACTGAAACACTAGATCACACTTCTTTAGTAGCACCCTGAAACCATATATGCCAAAATATCAGTACAATACAAAAGGAGTGAAACAGAACATTCATACTCACCGAACTTTACACTCTGTTTGGAATTTGGATGGTTGTTACATATCATATTGTATTTTTTTAACGAATAAAATGTTTGAATAGATTGTGTCATTCTCCATGTGTTATAGAACACCCTACGTGAACAACGTAAAAGAAAAATACGATATGAGGTAGAGGTACTATTTAAAAAAAGGAATAATTATAGAGAATGACAAACTAATAATTTAAATTAAATGGAGTAACTATCGTTTCAGTTATTTCCTTTAATAAGAAAAATTTCAGTCACTTTGCTAACAACGCCCCACCAATTTGTATAAATTATAAAAAAAAATAAAACAAACATTTTTTTCTTTTCTCTTCCTTTTATACAATCTCATCTCTTATTTCCTTCAATTTCTCCCAAATCTTCTCTCCAAATTCAATTTCAAATTTCAAATTTCTCCAGCACTTTCTCATCGCGTTTTCAAAATTACTTCAAAAATTTCATGTACCGTAAAAAATTCTTCTCATTCTATCAATTTTTTATTTTTGATAATTTTTTTCCACTTTTTTCAAACTACTTTTTCACATCAGTTCATAATTCATATAGATTTTTGGTTCAAATAATGGATGCTCAATCTCCATCAAAGAGATTCACAAGAGGTATATCATTGAATGTCGAAAATAATGTTGAACACCACCGTTTTCCTTGGGTCTAACTCAGGTTTTTGAGGAGATTTCAGGTTCAATAACCAAATCTAATACAATGCAACATATCAGATCCAAATTTAGGAATGACCCAATTAGATTTCTGGATGGAGGTATCAAAGATAAGGCCGATGTTGTTGCTGTGTCAAGTAAGAAAATGAAAGATAAAACTGACGTTTATACATAACACAATGATAAAACTGAAGTTGTTGTTTCTGGGTCATTGGAGCATGTTAAGGTATATGTATAATCATTTATGTATATGTTACGATTTTATGTTGTTTTTATATTTTTTGTGTTATTCATGTTTCTACTGTTTGCTTATACAGTGGTTGTATGAATGTATAGTATGAGTAGTAATTGTGTAATGTTCATTTAACCATACAAATTTGCTCACACTATACACATACATAATTTGATGTATTTCAATATACATACTATGTAACAATTATACATTTGAATTTGTTTGTATAAGTATAATATCAATAGTTATTACCTTGACTTTTTGTCTTGCTTGTGTGCTTTTACATTTTGCTTTCGGAATTCATGGAATCGCTCTATTTGAATTACATATGTTTTGACTTTTCTGATTTTGATATTTGTGTTTAATGTAGGAGAAACATCTTAGGTCATGAATTTGAAAGATTGTATTCCGTCAGTTTCATTGCTAAGTATTTTTTATGTTAATTCATGTCTTCTATTGCTTTCTTATACAATTGTGGGTGTATAAATGTATAATATTAGTAGTTACTATATAATGTTCCTTTAACCATACACACTTGCTCACACTTATACACATTCATAAATTGTTTGTATTTCACTATACATACTATGTAACAATTATACATTAGAATTTGTTTGTATAAGTATAATATCAATAGTTATTTCCTTACTAGTGGTACAACAATGTATCTATATGGAGTATATAAATATTTATACAATTGGAGTCACCGTGTATAATGAAACAGAATGTGCGTGACTTCAAAGATTTTTTTCCTTTTTTATATAACGAAATTAGTGCCTTTTTATTTATTTTTTTAAACAATCAAAATGTATATAAAAAAGGGAGGACTAGCGAATATACAAAATGACATATCTATAGCAAACTAAAATTTTGCCACGGAGTACAATTTTAAAAAGTTTGCTATAGTATAAAATTAGCAATTTTATATTTGCTATACATAATTTGCTCTTTAATAAAAGGTATGGTAAAGGGTAAGTAAGATTATTAAACAATAATTAAAGACAATGTTGAAATTTGATTGTGCAGTTACCTTCCTATGATAACATCAATCTTTGTAAAATTGGTTCTTCAAAAAGCAATTTCATATTTTAATTCTGGAAGTGTTTTTACAGAAAAGTGGAGAATGATTTTTTATATTCAACTTTTGGTTTTGAATGGTAATGGACAATTACTATTCAAATGTAGTTTAGTGGCGGTATCATTTGCTATGAATACCAATCTTTAGTGGCGATTTTATTTGATTTAGTGGCGGTTTGTGTTGTCACTAATATCAATGTTTTAACGACGACTTTTATTTGACTTAGTGGCGGTATAAGTTGCCACAAAAATCAATCTTTGGCGGCATGTTTATTAGTTTTAGTGGTTGTGTTTAAAATGCTACTAATAATGATCTTTAGCGGCGACTTTATTTGATTTAGTGGCAACTACTTACCTTTAGCAGCAACTGTTATTTGTTTTAGTGGCGGTTTAAGTTGCTACTAAAACATTTCTTTAGAGACGACTTTTATATGATTTGGCGGTTTTTGTTGTCACTAATACTAATCTTTAGCGATATCTGTTATTTGTTTTAGTGGCCATTTTAGTTGCTACTAAACTTACCTTTAGCGGCGACTGTTATTGATTTTAGTGGCGGTTTAAGTTGCCACTAAGATTGACCTTTAGCAGCGACTGTTATTGGTTTTAGTGGCGATTTAAGTTGCCACTAAAATTTGCATTTAGCGGCGACTACTAGCGGTTATAGTTGCCACTAATACTTACCTTTAGCAGCGACTGTTATTTGTTTTAGCGGTGGTTTTAGTTGCCACGAATACCTATATTTTGTTGTGATCGTTATTTATTTTAGTGGCGGTTTAAGATAGCTACTTTAATCAGAAACGATTGAGACTACCAAAATGTCCTGAGAGATTCAACCTAATTAGCTTATCCTCAAAATAGTTAATAATAAATATAAATTGGGATTAGTTTTATTATATTTATATCCTAAAGATAAAAAGAAATAAAGATACAAAAGTATAATAACCAATAACAAAGTTATATTTGAAAATTCAAATGATGGAGACATGAAAAATCAAAATTCACTTACAATTTTGTATTTGATGAACATCCATCTTGTAACCATTCCAATTCACATATTTCTCAACAAAAAGAAAATAAATATATATGAATTAGTAAGGATTCTTACAATTATAAGTGGATTTTTTTTTTTTACAAATGGTGCATATTAATCTACAGAAAGCAAGATGATTGCAAATTTGGATAAAAGAAGAGAATATATATAATGTTGTTGGTGAGTGTCTTTGATAGAATCTTCATTACCCTCACTAATTAAAAATTTAAATTAAAAATTATTTTTTCACTCTTCGTTATCCACATTTGTTACATGAATAACTTCCTCAAACAATACTACACAAAGCTAATAGGTGTGTTTAGTACATTTTCTTATAACATTTGTTGAATTTAAGTTTATATTTTATTAGTTAGAATGCAGTAATTTGAAGGGAATGTTTACTCTTTTTTGATTAAAAATTATATAAGTAGAAAAACGATGAGATAGAAAATTTAATATCCCAAAAAATTTGAACCATTGTGTCTAGATGCATGAATTTAAATAAAATTATTATTTAAATAAAATTATTATTTAATATTAAAATAATTATATATTAATATTTAATTTAGTTTATGTCACGACCTGAGAGCACCCCCTAGTCGTAACATGGCATACTCAACCTCAAATAGGTCTTATACAAGCCTCATAACATTCATAACATTCGATTATAAGGAAAAATGACAGGGAATTAAAACTTTTCATTCAAAAAACCTTCACTTCAAGAACACGACATTTAAAATCATAGCGGAAGCCTACATCTCACATGTCCATCTAACCAAGACATGGAACCTAAAGATAGGGTCACGAATCTTCACAATCGAAAGACTTAAACAAAACTAGACATACCCTAATACAAATTAAATACAAGAAACTTCTAAATACTTGTCCCCAAATCATGAGGACATACACTTGGTCTTGGAGAACTCTTCCCAAGCCCTTGAATCTAGAGAACTATATCTCTTGCCAAAACCTACACTTGTAATAAAAAGTAGAAGAAATATGAGTTAGCACAATTAAGTACTAAGTATGATGACCATGCAAAAACATGCTTAGAAAGGGACATTTCATTTAAAAGTCATGCATATGTCATTTTGGTAAAACTTCATGATTAAGAGAATATTAGGCATAATCTCCAAAACAAATCAACATACTAATCATATCTTAACATTGGGACATATTCAACATACAAGCTTTGGACAATACATATTCATAAGAATAATAAACATTACATTCTTCACATAAACACATTAAGACCATCCCCTAAGGACAACTCTAAATCATACTTGTGCAATGTATGAGTAGTATCCCATAATACTACTCACTCTAAGCATTTCTTAAAGTCACTCTAGACTAGGCACGTTCATAATCATTAAGTCTAGACAAGGAAGTAACTTGTAATACAACCCAAGCAAAACATACACTATTACATAAATTACATAAGTCAACATTCTATATTAACTTAATTAAGAGTACCATCATTCATTAGACATTAAATCAATATCCTTAATAGCATATTCATAATACATAATAGCATAACCACATAACTAATCCTAGATTTGCACTTGTGCCATGTGTATATAAGGTCCCATAACCCTATCTACACTAAGTATCATCTTTGGACTACCATGCTAATACCTATCATACATTAGTCTCATCCATAGTTCATACACATAGTAAAAAAACATTCATAATCATGTTCATATTAATAATTCATAAACATATTTCATATTCATAGCACATAGACATAATTCATATTCATAGCACATAACATAATACATATTCATAGTGCATAAACATAATACATATTCATAGTACATAACATAATGCATATTCATAGTACATAAATATAATGCATATACATAGTACAGTAAACATAAGAGGAGCACACCATGACTACTCTCAAAGTCCACTTGTGCCATGTATGAATGACATCCCATACTACCACTCATACTAAGTAAACCCTTTGAGGAACCATAACATATTATAACTCACTTTCATTTTCATAATTCATATTCTTGTTCATTAGAGGGAATATAGACTTAACCCACATAGACCATGTGAGCTACATGGAATCCAGTGTCATATGATCCCACACAGAAAAAAGGTGTCCTATTTGCCTAAGGTAGAACTAACATATTTAGCTTTAGTGTGGATCCACTAGCTAATACCTATGCGGGCACATAGTTATGTGATAGGGAGATTTCTTCTAGAAACCCGGCCTGACTAGCGGGAGAGTTTCCATCTCATGAGAGCATATAGAGAAGTTCCGGCCTAACTAGCGGGAGAATCTCTACCTCATTTTCCATATCCGCTCGCTGCTAAGCATTATTCCCAAACTAATGCATTAATAGTATTTAGATTGTATCTACATGTGTGAAGGAATACTTTAGCCTTCATTCAATACAATTCATAACCTAGATCATTGATTCAATAAGGTAAGAACTACCTTTCACCTTTAGAATCCTAATATACATGTGAGAAATCCTTTTACATACATTCATAGTGTTTTCATAAGAACTATCTTTCAATCAACATAGTAGGATCATCATAGACATGTAAATTTCATAGTTCATAATGTGTAAAGGTGCATATGAGAACTATACTTTCAATCGACACCATAGATACACCATAATAATATTTATGCATAGAGTGTGTATTTAATTGTCCCTACTATGACAAAACAACAACAACATTATCATCATAAACACTTCCCTCTCAAAGTGTTCATAAACATGTACATACTATCATAATCATGCATAATCTTCATATATTGCATTCAAGGGTTTAAGACCATGCAACTCAGCATATCCACATTCATTATACTAGATATATACATAATCGTAATTCAATTAGTTCATTCATTCGTTGCATGTGTATAATGATATAATCATATTGCAAGTCATATGGGTGTAACCCTTCCACAATAACACTACATACAATTCAACATATACCATAATGTAAGCACCTCCACGATAGATGAATCAATCCATTTATACTCAATAACTAAACACCTCCACCACAAGCGGATCACACATCAATGTATCACAATTCTATATCATTAAGGATCAATCTCAACCCATAGATTTAAGATACTACAAGAGGTAAGACAATTGACATCCTCCGTCATCCACATAAGCAATTTAACATAAACTCATTCGTAACTTCCCTTTTAGGTCATGATCCTCATCTCACCAATACATCAATAATTCACCACAATAAGATATAACTAATGCTATGAATTGATAAACTAACTTCATAAAAATAATTACTATTCATTATACTTTCATAATTAACCAATTTCCAAAATAAAAGAGTTTAGGGAAAATCATAGGTTCTTGAAGGAATGCAATGTAAAATCAACTTATAATCATACATTAAACCTTAATTCATCAATATAAATGCTTTGAAAATGTTTTAGCATTGTACACATGCTTAAATTAGAAAATAGTGTTTGAATCTTTGAAAGACTTTGAAATTCTTTTTTATTGGACTCCTTGAAAGAAAGATTGATCAAGGATGAAGGATCACCATACCTATATTAATAAACCTTGAAGAAAATTAATGAAGAAACTCTTTTGAATTCCCCAAATTCAAGCTTCCATGTCTTCTTCTTCTTCCTTGAGTTTACAGAGAGAAATATTGGAGGAAGATGAAATTATTGATTTGAAGTGGGTCTTTGTGAAAGTGATTTATTTTAGGGATATTTTAATATAAAGTCACGCCCGAGCTACCCTCGAGATGTGTACACGGGACCTAGTACCACAAGTGATCCCAAGCTAACCCTGCTGGCATGATCATGAGCATACTAAAGATAATAAACTAATGCAGAAGCTAAATTATAATGAAAATGAAAAGATGGGGAAAACCCATATACTATAACTGAGATATTTGAAACTGATGAGTTTAATACAATGAAAATGTTAACTCAATACTAAGCTGAAACTAACTATTTCTGAAATAAGCCTCTAACTGACTAGAAAGGTTGGGACATGCCCCAGCTAAGTCTAGCAAAAACTGAAACTAAAGGACTAAAATACTGAAATAAACTCATGACTATTGTCCTCGGAGAATAAGGACTCACCACTGATTCTGCTGAACTGGAGATTGGGAATCGATATGAGTGTGATCTGGATGTTAAGAACCTAAACCCACATCACGAGAAGATGTGGCACATGTATGCGTCAGTAAGCATGTAGGATAGAGTAAAGTTAAAATAAAACATAACTGAACAAGCACAAAACCAAGTATAATATTCTGAACATGATATACTAAACCCTGAGCTAACTGGATGTAATGAACAAATTTATGACACGCTGAGACTGAAGACTAACTGAACTGTAAATATGGTCAATGTAATAGAGTCTGACTGAACTGTGGGAGCTACTAATAACCGATAATAAAATCACATAAGCTAAATTTGGAGTCCGATGTATACGCCCCATCGAGAGGACCTACTATACCATGCCAAAGGTATAAAAGCATGCCAGTGTGATCACTAAATTGATGCTCACAGAGGGGACTTACAACCTACTTGGCTAGTAGTTCTGGATTATTTTGGTACGCTGAACCCTAGTCCAACTTGGTATTATGCTACTCCCAATGAATTAAGTGATTAATATATTATGACTAATTTTTGTAAATACTAGATAGCTCGAAACTGAACATGGAAACTGAGAATGCAACAACTAATCTGATAATGATGCATTAATAACTGAGGCATGTATATATGAAGTAACTGAAATATCTGACCTAGCATGTGTAATTCAAGAACTAAAGAAATACATAGATAGGGTTATGAAATTCATGCAATAAATTAAATATTACTGTAATAATCTGATTTGGATAATTCTAATAGCTAAGAACCCAATAATTCTAACATTCAAGAAAACCCTAAGTCTAGTCATGATATGGGAATCAAGAAACTGACTAAAAACTAGGGATCTAATGGGTGAAAGGAACCTACTAGTGAAATTCCACATACCGGGTTATGAAATCTATGGAGAAATCTTTATATTTCGGGGATGGAACTGATGGAACCTTGCTGCGTTCTTGAACTAGGGTTCTTGACCTTTTTCTCCTCTCTAGCTTCTAATTTTCTAAGTTTTAATTAATGATTTTGACTTAGGTAAGTTTTAGTTATGTTTCTAGGCTTAAACTTACTAAAATCTCTTGATTTAGGGTTTAAATGATGTCTCTTCGGGGTTAAATGAACTAGGAAAAGACCAAAAGACCCCTGCAAATTTTGCTGTCGGACCAATTGACGACCTGGACTGATGGGCCGTCGTTCAATCGACAGTCCGTCGATAGGCCTTCACTAAAATGGGCATAACTTTTTACTCGGAGGCCGGATTTTAGAAAACTCGGTGGATATGGAAATATAATTCAATTATCTATCATATCATAGTTCATGGAGAACCTAATTCATTTTTTTTCTAAATGTTATGATCATTTGAATTTGACCCTATCAGAAAATTCCCCTTAACTAACTGCTAACCTCACCTACGATCACACATACGGACCGTAGATCGAACAAGGTCTGTGTTGGTCATCCGTAGTTCATGTCAGAGGCTGGATAACTTGAGTGTCAACCCATGTAAAGAGACCACAGACCGTAGTATGACTTACGGATTGTAGGTCTGTCCGTGGATCGACACTTGGTTGATTTTCTGGGCTGAGTCTTGGGGGAGCTTTAGTGGAAATAACGGATGCATAATATGGGCCGTAGATCACACTACAGTCCGTCAATTGCACCTGTAAATTTTTGAAAAGCTGATTTCTGGTCTGTTTTGGATACGGGGTGCTACATTATCTCCCCCTTGGAAACATTCGTCCTTGATGAAGACTAAACTAGCTGAAATAGAGGGAGAAAGCTGCAATCCCTACCACTAAATACTGAGTTTCTGAGTATATTGAGTTCCAAGAACATGCAAATACGCTGAAAATGCAAGTACAAACTGAGGAAACATGATTCTAAGGATAAAATCAAGCATGAATGACTGAAAAACTTAAGAGGAACTACTACCTCAAGCTGGAGTGGAATCAGAAGGAAATAGGTGAGGATACATGGCTTTCATGGCTACTTCATCTTCCCATGTAGCTCCCTCTACAGATTGAGTCCTCCATAGAACCACCTTGATTGAAGCGACTTCTTTGTTTCTCAACCTTCTAACCTGACAGTCAAGAATCTCAACTGGTACATCCTCATAAGAAAGACTATCTTTCACCGCCACACTCTCTAATGGAACTACAGAGGCTGGGTCACTCACACACTTCTTTAAGAGCGAGATGTGGAAGAATGGATGCACTGCTGCTAGTTCTGTTGGCAACTCTAACTCATATGCCACCTTTCTAACCCTTTTCAAGATCTTATAAAGCCTACATATCTAGGACTAAGCTTCCCTTTCTTTCCAAATCTCATCACCCCCTTCATAGGTGACATTTTCAGGAAAACCCAATCATCAACTTGGAACTCTAGTTCCCTTCTCCTTAAATCTGCATAAGATTTTTGATGACTCTAGGTTGTCTTAAGTCTATCTCTAATGAGTTGCACTTTCTCCGTAGAATAAAGGACTGAATCTGTCCCTATTATAGCTGCTTCACCTTTTTCAAACCAACCAACATGATATCTACATCTACGCCCATTACAGTGCCTCACAAGGGGCCATCTGAATGCTGGAATGGTAGCTATTGTTGTAGGTAAACTCAATAATAGGAAGGTGATCACCCCAACTACCCTTGAAATTGATCACACAAGCTCTCAACATATCCTCTAGGGTCTGAATTGTACGCTCTGCCAGTCCATCCTTCTGCGGATGAAATGCTGTGCTAAGGTTAACCTGAGTACCAAGACCCTTCTGAAATGACTTCCAGAAATGAGAGGTAAACTAAGGACATCTATTTGAGATGATAGACAAAGGATCCCCATGCAACCTCACAATTTTATTATGTTAAGCTTGGGATAGTCCTCCACCGAATCTGTAGTCTTGACCACCCAAAAGCGAGAAGACTTAGTCATCCTATCAACTATTACCCAAATGAAGTCATGTTGTCTACAAGTACGAGGTAATCCTGTGATGAAATCCATATTGATCACTTCCCATTTCTAATAGGAATGTCGATCTCTTGAGTCATACCCCCTGATTTATGATGTTCTACATTGACTCGATTGTAATTGGGGCACTTACTTACAAAATCTGCTATATCCCTTTCATGCCATTCAACCAATAGACTTCCCACAGATCGCAGTACATCTTAGTGGAACCTAGATGAATAGAATATCAGGAGATATGGGCATCTGCAAGAATATGCTGTCTCAACTCTCCCGAACACATAATATACCCTCGTAGTGAAGTACACCATCTCCTCTTTGGGAGAAAACCTCCACTCTCTAATTATGGACTGAACCCTTAAGTTCAAGCAAGATTGGATCACTGTCTTGCTTTTCCTTAACCTCCACTACCAAAGAAGATTCTGCCCCATTCTGAACCGTTACACCACCGTCTGATATGCTCATAAGGCAAACTCTGAAGCGAGCAAGCCTGTGAACATCCTTCAGTATTTCCTTCCTTTCTTCCTTAACATGGGCTACACTACCCATATATAATCTGCTAAGGGCATCTGCCACTACATTCGCCTTACCAGGATTGTAATGCACACTCATATAATAATCCTTAAGGAACTCAAGCCATCTCCTCTGGCGAAGATTTAACTCTTTCTGGGTGAATACACTTTAAAGGCTCTTATGGTCAGTGAACACATCCACATGAACACCATACAAGTAGTGTCTCCAGATCTTGAGTGCAAACACCAGTGCTGCAAGCTCGAGGTCATGAGTTGGAAAGTTCTTCTCATGCACCTTAAGTTGTCTAGAAGCATAAGCTATAACCTTACCTCGCTGCATCAACACACAACCTAGACCAACTCTTGATGCATCACAGTAGATCACATAACCATTTGAACCCTCTGGTAGAGTCAAGATAGGAGATATATTCAATCTAGCTTTCAATTCTCACAATCATCTGACAATTGAAACTTGACCATCTTCTGAGTCAACCTAGTCAATGGTGAGGCTATGGATGAAAATTCTTCCAAGACCCTTCTATAATAACTCACTAAACTTAAGAAACTTCTGATATTTGTAGTAGAAGTAGGTTTGGGCCATTGTTTCACTGCTTCTATCTTATGCGAATCCATTTGGATCCCCTCGCTAGATACAATGTGACCAAGGAAAGCAACGGATTGCAACCAGAACTCACATTTGCTAAACTTAGAAAATAACTGGCGATCTTTGAGAGTCTACAGAACAACTCTCAAATGATGCATGTTCTTCCTCATTCTTAGAGTAAATGAGGATATCATCAATAAAGACGATACCGAACAAGTTCAAGTACTGTTTGAACACTCTGTTCATCAAATCCATAAAAGCTGCAGGAGCATTGGTTAGTCTAAAGGACATAACTACAAATTCATAATGACCATACCGAGTCCTGAAGGCTGTCTTCGGAATGTCACTATCTCTAACTCTAAGCTGATGATAACCCGATCTGAGGTCTATCATAGAGAAATGGTTAGAACCCTGAAATTGGTCAAACAATTCATCAATCCTGGGGATGGGATACTTATTCTTGATTTGACCTTTTGCTCAACTGTCTATAGTTAATGCACATTCTGAGAGAACCATCTTTCTTCTTTACGAACAACACTAGTGCACCTCATGACAAAATACTAGGTCTGATGAAGCCCTTATCTAGAAGGTCTTTCAACTGCTCTTTCAATTCCTTAAGCTCAGCTGGACCCATTATGTAAGGACGAATAGAAATAGGCTGGGTATCTCGAAGGAGATCAATTATAAAGTCGATTTCCCTTTCGGGAGGGACTCCGGGAAGATCTTGTGGGAACACTTCTAGAACCTTATTGACTACTGGAACTGAGTCAAGAGTTGGGGTTTCAGAGCTAGATTCCTTAACCCGAACTAGATGATAGAGATAACCCTTAGATATTATCTTTTTGGCCTTAAGGTAAGAAATGAATAGTCCCATAGGCGCTAAGCTACTACCCTTCCATTTTAAGATTGGTTCGTTTAGAAACTGAAAACGAACAATCCTAGTTCCACAATCGACTGAGGCATAACATGAATGTAATCAATCCATACCTAGAATGATATCGAAGTCTACCATTTCTAACTCTACAAGATCTGCTGAGGTGAATTTCTCAGAAACTGTGATAGGGCAATTTTTGTATACCCGTCTAGCTATAACTGGGTCATCAAATGGAGTAGAGACTTATAAAGGTTCTGAGAGAGTTTCTGGACTAACACTGAATTTTACTGTTATGTAAGGAGTTACAAAGGAGAGAGTAGCCCCTGGATCAAACAATGCATAAACATCAAGGTCAAAGACTCGTAACGTACCAGTGAATACATCAGGAGAACCTTTTTGATCCTGGAGAGCCTGAAGAGCATACAACCTATTTTGGCGCTGACCGCCACCTATACCAGATGATTTACCCTGCTGAGTCGGGCGACTTACTGGTGATGCTAAAGTTGTAGACTGAGTTATACCATTAGCACCTCCTTGACCCTGTCTAGAAGGACAATCCCTCAATTTGTGACTAGACTGACCAAATACAAAACATCCTACCTTTCCTGCGAGGAACTCGCCTGGATGATTCTTACCACACTTAGGGCAAGTGGCGTAAGTCTTGGTGCCTGAAACACTTCCGTGAGACTCAGAGCCTAGTGCCCTAACCTTCTGATCATACTTTTTCTTGGAGGATGGAACACTAGCTTACGAAGGGGCTGGGGTTGAAAATTTCTACTGACTATGTGAGAGATTTCCACCACTTAATTTCTGCTGAGAATAGTCATAGTTCCCAGTATTAGTCTTCTTATTATCCTTGGCCTGTTCCCTAAGCTTATCACCCTCAACTTAATGAGCATGAGTCATAAGCCTAGAGATGTTCATATCTCCCAGTAACATAGCATTTCTGCACTCCGTTTTCACCAAATCTGACACTCCATACAAAAACTTATTTATCTGTGCTATGGAGCCAGCAACCATGTGAGGAGAATACCTAGAAAGTTGGTTAAACTTGCGCTCATACTCGTGGACCATCATGTTACCCTACCTTAAGTTCATGAATTCCTGGGCCTTTGCTTCTCTCAACTCTATTGGGAAAAACCTATCCAGAAAGGTCTCACTAAAGCAATCCTAAGTAATAGGAGCTGCATTTGTACCCCTATTTTCCTTCCACTGAGTGTACCAAATATGATCAACATCGTTCAACTGGTATGATGCCAAATCAAACCGATCATTCTCTCTGACCTACATCACCTCAAAGATCTTCTTGATCCAATCTGAGAAATTCTGGGATCCTCACTAGTCTGTGATCCAAAAAACTCAGGCGGATGCATCCTAACAAAGTCACGAACCCTTGTTGTTGCTGATCCACCATTAACATTCATAGGAATTTTAACCCGCTGATTGTTCTAGTTGGCGACACTCTGAGTTAACATCTAAATGGCATTCCTGAATTCAACATTAGAGACTTCCTGATCTGGGACTGGAGGAGCTGCGATTATATTTCTGGCATTTGTATTCCTAGCGTTATCTCTACGAGGAGGCATGATCTAAAACATAGAACGTCGATTTAGAATGGAATTAGATCATACCTTAGGCACGATAAGAGTAACAAGAAAGTGAATTTTTTCCTAAAATACTTCATAGCCTCCCTTTTATTAGATGTGGTGCACTTCACACCCATGAAAAAGACTCTACTTAATGCATCTTTTTAGACATCCTAGGACTCTTAAACCTAACACTCTGATACCAAGTTTGTCACACCCCGAGCTACCCCCGATACGTGGACACGGGACCTAGGACCACAAGTGATCCCAAGCTAACCCTGCTGGCATAATCATGAGCATAGTAAATATAATAAACTGATGCGGAAGCTAAATAATAATCAAAATTAAAAGATGGGGAATACTCATATACTATAACTGAGATATTTGAAACTGATGAGTTTAATACAAAGAAAATATTAACTCAATACTAAACTGAAACTAACTATATCTGAAATAAGCCTCTAACTAACTAGAAATGCTGGGTCAGGACCCAGCTAAGTCTAGCAAAAACAAAAACTAAAGGACTAAAATACTGAAATAAACTCATGACTGTTGTCCTCGGAGAATGAGGAATCACCACTAATTCTGCTGAACTGGAGATCGGAATTGACCTAACTGTGATCTGGATGTTAATAACCTGAATCTACATCACGGGAATATGTAGCGCATGTATGCATCAGTACTTGAAAGGTAATAAGCATGTATGATAGAGTAAAGCTGAAATAAAATATAACTGAAGAAGCACAAAAACAAGTATAATATTCTGAACATGAAATACTAAATTCTGAGCTAAGTGGATGCAATGACCAAATTTATGATATGTTGAGAGTGAATACTAACTGAACTGTAAATATGGTCAATGTAATAGAGTCTGACTGAACTATAGGAGCTACTAATAACCGATAATAAAACCACATGAGCTAAATGTGGAGTACGATGTATACGCCCCATTGAGAGGACCCAATATACCCTGCCTTAGGTATAAATGCATGCCAGCGTGATCACTAAACTGATGCCCACATAGGGGATTTACAACCTACTTGGCTAGTATTTCTGGGACTATTTGAGTACGTTGAACCGTAGTCTAACTCGTTATTATGCTACTCCCAATGGATTAAGTGATTAATATATTATGACAGAATTTCTTTAAATAATAGATAGCTCGAAATTGAACATGCAAACTGAGAATGCAACAACTAATCTGATAATGATGCATTAATAACTGAGGCATGTAATTCTCAAAGAACTGAAATATCTGACCTAGCATGTGTAATTCAAAAACTAAAGAAATATATAGCTAGGGTTCTAAATTCATGCAATAAACTGAATACTAACGTAATAATCTAATTTGGATCATTCTAATAGCTAAGAACCCAATAATTCTAACCTTCAAGAAAACCCTAAGTCTAGTCACGATATGGGAATCAAGAAAATGACTGAAAACTAGGAATCTAATGGGTGAAAGGAACCCACTAGTGAAATCCCACATAGCTGGTGATGAAATTTATAGAGAAATATTTAAATTTTGGGGCTGGAATTGATGGAACCTTGCTGCGTTCTTGAACTAGGGTTCTTGACCTTTTTCTCCTCTCTTGCTTCTAATTTTCTAAGTTTTGATTAATGATTTTGACTAGTTAAGTTTTAGTTATGTTTCTAGGCTTAAACTTACTAAAATCTCATGGTTTAGGGTTTAAACGACGTATCTTAGGGGTTAAACAAATTAGGAAAAGACCAAAAGATCCCTAGAAATTTTGCAGTCGGACCAATCGACGACCTGGACTGATGAGTCGTTGTTCAATTGATGGTCCGTTGTTTGGGTATGCTCGACAGGTCTTCACTAAAATTGGTATAACATTTTACTCGGATGTCAGATTTTAGTACGATTGGTGGATATGGAAAGATATTTCAATTATCTATTAAATCACAGATCATAAAGCACCTAATTCATTTTGTGCTAAAAGTTATGACCATTTAAAGTTGACTCTATCAGAAAATTCCACCTAACTAACTGCTAACATCACCTACGATCATACCTACGGACCGTAGATCGAACAACGGTCTGTGCTGGTCATCCGCAGTTCATTTTAGAGGCTGGGTAACTTAAGTCTCAATCCACGGACACAGACCACGGACCGTAGGTCTATCCGTGGATCAACACTTAGTCGATTTTCTGGGCAGAGTCTTGGTGAAGCTTCAGTGACAAACGACGGATGCACAGTACGGGCTATAGATCAGACTATAGTTTGTCGATGGTGACCGTCGATTGCACCTACAGATTTCTGAAAAGCTTATTTCTGGTCTGTTTTGGGTACGGGGTGTGTCACCACCCTTAAGTACACCCTATAAAAAATGAGTAATCTTGAGTCGTCACAAGGCGTACTTGACCCTTCGGGGTCTTATACAAGCCTCTTAACTATCGTTCATTACATAAGATATAAAAAGTAGTGCGGAATTAAAACTTTTCGCAAGAATAATAATAAGAAACTCTTTTATAAATACTAAGATTGAGTCTCTTTGTCACAAGCCAACTTAAAGACACAACTTAAATATCTTAGGGTCACGGCCCTATACATTGAAAGAAAATACATAATAAGTCTTATACAATCCTTAATGAAAAACTAGAGAAACATAGACTATGTCCTCAAATATATGAGGACATACCGAGTCTTGAGAGAGTAAACTTCCCAAGCTTGCCTTCTAAACTTCTACTTGCTTCCAACCTATAATTATAGAGTATAGAAAAGTATGGGGTTACTACAAATATTGTACTAAGTATGACATTATGCAATAACACATGTAAAAGGGACATTTTAGTTGATATAAGACTTTCATGATATTCAAGTAAAACCTTCATGAAAATAGTTGTAAAACAACATATTAATCATCATTTAGAACATAAAGTAAAACTTCCATAATCTTACAACAAAACTACACTTTACAGTGAACTCAAGAAACCTTACAATGAACCCATTTCATTTCAACTCACAGTGAACTCATTTCCCTTGAAGTTTCCCTAACCAAGGTTATCCTAAGACTCACTAAGGTAAGAAATGAAGGAACCACCCATACAATCCCTTCAATACACACCTAAGAGATCCTCAAGACTACCGACCATAGGCTTACTTCACACGGGTAACAATCCCACACTCAAAATCAAAGACACTAAGGAACATACTTACATTTAAGGACTTCACATAAGAACCCTTCTCCAAGGCAACCCCCAAGTTACACATAGTGCAATGTGAGAGTAGCATCCCATACTACTACTCCCACCAAGTGCTCCTTGAAGATTCCCTTAGATTAGACACAATACATTCATCATTCATAACCTTCATCATACAAGACATAACCTTAACATGCTTTCTTGACATTAGACACTAAGTCACATGAATTCACTTACAATGCATAATGACCCATTCATTCATTCATATAAAGACATACCAAGACTCCCTACGAATGCCTACTTGTGCAATAGATAGATAGCATCCCATACCACCACCTACCCTAAGTAGTACACCCTTTAGAAGACCTAGTTCATTACATACTTTTGTGGGGGCTAGATTTAACTGACATAGACCATGAGAGCTAGACATGGAATCCCGATATTAACCCCTACCGGATGAGGTATCCCCACTTGCCTAGGGTAGGGTCATTCTTGCGATATTACATGGATTCTCCAATAGCTAATCCTATAGGGGCTCATAGTTAAGGGATGAGGAGATTGCTTTTAAGTAACTCATTTTCTACGAACGAGGAGTACTCATCTCAAGAGTTACATTGGGTGCAACATCTCTACTCACGAAGTATATCCACCCCTTCTTCAAATCCTCTTGATTCTAAGAATAACTCCCCCATAGAGTCTAAACATTTATTACTATAGGTTAAGGGATAACTATTGGACACCACATCTCAACTCACGAAGGGTATCCATCCTCCAACCTATCTTAGAAAGCTCTTGGGAATAGTGAAGTTGCTACTAAACACTTCATCTCAACTCACGAAGTGTGTTCACCCCAAAACTCCCCTTTTTCATACTATAGGGATAGTAGGGATGGTCTAGACACTTCATCTCTACTCACAAAGAGTATCCACCCTAAAATCCCCCATTCACATTCATTAACTTCATTCATTCATTCAAGGTCTGTATGTGAGTACATGTGAACACACATTTCATATAATCACCATTTTCTTAACATTGACCTCATGACATACTCATACTTTCATTCATCATATTTCACACACTAGAATGCTTAACATATACACATTTTTCATTTAACATGATCTCTACAAGACATACAATTCAAGCTTCATAAAACATCTCAACATGAACATCATCACTATTACTTTACTTCACATATTAAGCCTTCAAGGCCATACTCACAATACACATATACATACATATTCATATACTTCAAGTAAACACCGCCACCAAAGGTGGACTATACCACTCAAGAGCATTTCAAATTAAGAACTAAACAATATAACCAACTTACCATTCATCCAAGCTTTCACCACCTTTCATCAATATTTCACCAAAACAACATAATAGAGCATATATAGGCAGTAGCTAACCAAAATGTAACATAAGAAACTCAACTCTAACATTATCTAGATAAAAATAACAAACCCACTTCATAAGCTAAAAGTTGGAAATATGCATGAGCATGGGTTCATTGGGGTTTTGACATTAAAATCATCAACTAATACTAAAAACAACATATTTCAATCACTAAATCGTTTTCATGCTAAGAACCATGCTAGAGTAAAAAATAAAAGAAGTTGGAGTTTGAAAACCCTTTTGAAATCTCTTTGAAGTGGCTCCTTGAATGAAAGAAAGTTTAAGGATGAAATACCATACCTCAATGAAAAGAAAACCATGAAAATTCGATGAAGCAAACGTCCAAAACCTTCACCTCTATCCCTTCCTTGAGTTCTATCTTCTATGGAGTTTGAGAGGGTTCTTTCTTGAGGGAGGGGTTTTGAATATTTGAAAATTAAGTCTAACCTAGCTAGGAGTATAAACCCTTTTAAAATAAGACTTAAGACTAGAAGGCTATCATGCACGCAACATTACAAATGATGCACAAAACTAGCAGGAAACATCTGTCACAACTGGAATCTAGACCCTAGACGAGACCGGCGTCGTTGACCTCTCAGAGGTCGCAAACAAGCCTACTTACGCCCTACTTACTTTACATAGGTTAATTTTAGTGGAAAATTTGAAACTTTTTGTTCTTTAAACATACTTACCAAACATTCTTAAAATTTTATAATCGTTCATCATCAACCATCTAACAGTAAAGAGATAAACAACTGAAAGAAATAGTTCATAAGTCTTAATTGTATAATTGCCAGAATGGCCCAAATACAAAGTCTGAATAAAGAGCAGGAAAGAAACGCTAGTGGAACATTCTCCACTAGATTAACTCTAAAACTACGCTAGAATATAAAACAGTAGTATCCTCGAAAGCATGAGGACCTACCAAACTCCAGATGAATGCTGACGTCCAGATAGCTGCAACAATGATCCTGCAACTCTATCGACCACCTGTGCCTGCACCTAAAATAGTATAGATATATAGGGTTAGTACACACTTGTACTAAGTACGGGTATATGCAAGCACACACCAAGGACATGCATGAGAAAGAATAGCTCTTTCCTAACGACATGATTTTTGGAAGTCAAGTCAGTAGACTTGCCAAATTGAGATTAGGAAAGTTAGTGAATTTTCCAAATTGAGTTAGGAAGGTCATGCCATGAGAGTAACATGCATCATATTAAATATCGTATTGCACACAACATATATCATCTTCATATAGCACATATCGTAGCACATAACACATAACATATATCTTCGTTCGTATCATTCATTCATATGCCATGAGACATTGGAATCATGGACTTAACATTAAGACTTTCCAAAATGAGGGCTCAACATATGGGACCTCAACTAGGGAGTCTTCATTAGCAAACACAGACTCTGCTTCATTCATTCATACGTACTTCATTGCATTTCATTCATAGTCCAGTGTGAACACCAGCTATACCTAGGGTGTAGTTTAAGACTTTCATCGGGTTTGTTATGCAATGATCAGGAATAACCTAATGTCATTACCTGAGTCTAGCTCACCTCTTGATTATCCTATCCTAACACCTTCGGTATCATTCATTTCTTTATATGCTTCATTTGAGGCTGGCCTCATTCATTCATTGGGAACTTTAAATTTAACCAACATAGATCATGTGAGCATCATGAAATCCAGTGTCTCCCCACACTAAAAAGAGGTGGAATCACCGGCCAAAGTGACCCAATAAACATGCTAGCGTACATGGGAATTTAACCCCGCCAGATCCCTATATTGGCAGTATAGGTTCAAAGACTAGGAGATGTATGGAGACCCATACCCGAAAAGCCGGAAAATCTCATCTCATGAGAGTTATGTGAACCTTCGCCCTTCCCAAAAGAAGGCATCACCGCTCATAGCTAGACTATCAGTGCTCAGTATAAAGTTCCATTACGTTCAACTCATACGTCATGGAAGTTGGCTTCTAGTATGAGGACAATATAGCTCATTAGATGATTTCTCATCTTATCATTAGTATTAAGTGTGTTAATCTCAATACTTTCATTAGAGTGTTCATAGAGACTGGTCTCTTCATTAGCTTTACACCCTCATAGGTGAGTACGTTTTGGTAACAATTACTTAGGCTCATTTGAGATTGTCCTCATCTTTTACATTAGCCTCATATCATGTTGTCACTACATTCATTAACATTAGCACAATTGCTCTTCATAATTACTCACCCCATTTTACGTGAAAGTTCATTTCATCATATGCCAATGTACTTGGCCATTGGTGTATTTCACACTCTTACTTAACCCTTCTAAGGTTTCTTCATTTCTTTACATACATCTTAGGTTCACTTATTTTTAAGCTTATGCTAGACTTATGGGTCTATACATACAAGTCATGAGGTTTCATTCATAGTTCGATAAGTGATTCATGTTTATCCAAGATTATGTGGTACAAGACTTATGCATCTTGTAGATATGCCAAGATATTGATTTTTATCTTTAGAGGCAGCATTCATTAAGTATTTACTTACGTATGACTTATATGTCAATACGGAATTGGGCAAGGGAACCCGACTTCGAATCCCTTGGACAATACGTAGTTAATTTTCTTTCACCTAATTTTGGATTTACATTTCGGCTAGGGGAACCCGATTTCGAACCCCCTCACTAACATTATTTTTCCTTTCTTTTTCCCTCCCCTAACTTCACCTTAGGCGTTTTAAGCATTAGGGGATCCGGGATCGAACCCCCATAGCAACATTCATTTATTTCTCTTTTTCCTAAGTTTTTTTTTTAATGTTGGCCTTGAGGAGGTGGGTTCCAATCCCACTCCTCTCATTATTATTATTATTTTTTTATTTCTCTCCTTGTCTCCTCCTTCAGCCAAGAGGTGGTGGGTTCGAATCCCACTCCTCTCATTATTTTTATTATCTTAAAATTTCTCTTTACTCTCTTGTTTGGCCAAGCGGTTGTGGGTTCGAATCCCACACCTCTCATTTATTTTTATTTTTTATTTATTTTTTCAGCTTTCATGAAGTGAGGTCTTGGGTTCAATCCCCACTGACCTCACATGTTTTAAATTTATTTTTAAACTTCTCACACCTCAAGTGTTCTGGCCGAAACTCCACCACCAAGTGCTGGAAATTTGATTAAATTTTCTAGTCTTGATTTAACAACATTCACACATTCGTTTTGTCGTATTTTCACAATTTGTTTAATGCGTTTTCATGTGTAGATTCATTGTTGTTTTAGCTTAGATTGTTTTCACTTAAGATCAGTCACCTTACACTTCATTTAAACATCACAAATTACACATCTTATGCACCTTAATTCCAATCATCAAACAAGCCATTTTAAGACTTCAAAACGGAGAACAACAACAAACATTTTACACATTGCACCACATCATTTTCGGTTGACATCATTGAACATGCTTGCTATTTCCAAACATAAAATCACAAGGAACATCATATTTCACACTTAGCTACAAGCAACCATACCAACAACATGATTTCTAAACTAATTGTGATTGAAATCGGAAGGAGACTAGGGACAAAGGAGTTCAACATTCAAGGGGACAGCCCTAGTTTCATATGTCAATTTTTGTAGAAAGAAATTCCTCTTGGAGAAAGGATTTCAAGAGATAAAACCCATACCTTGTTGTAGCTTTCCACACCTTCTAAGTGCTGCCCAAATCCTCCCCTAAGCCTTCAACACAAACCCGTCGAGAAGATGATGCAAAGTTTTCGTTTCTTTAGTTAGCTTGCTTGCTTGTATATTTTTTTTGTAAGTTATTTGAGTGTAGAGAACTTTTGATTGCTTTCTAATATGTTTATCTTCTGTTTTTGCAGCCAAGAAAACAATTTGGATGAGAGAGAGAGAGATTTAGGCGTGAGGGAGAGAGATAGTGTGAGATAGTGCATCTTAAAACTAGGATAGTTGGCAAGACTTAGTGAATTTTAAAAAAACATTAATTAATAAGTAAATAAATAATAAATAATAATAAATCTAATTTTCCTTTTTACATCAGCCATTAATTATAAATTTATTCAATTAATTCACCAATAATAAAACAAATCATATTAAATCCTTGCCCCACCTAGGTTCGAACCCGGGTGGAGCAAGACTTCATTTCAAGAGACCAATTTCGGCTCTCTCCCCAAATTGCCCCTCCACTTTAATAAATAATTAATTAATTATATATTTAGGGTAATTACGATATTACCCCTAGCCTGGTAAAAGACCATTTTACCCTTAGACCCTCAAAAATTAAAATTTGTTCTTTTTAAGTCCGGTAAAGACTCCTTCGATTAAATCTTCATTTTCGAGAGCCTTACTTGGTTGGTTCCAACCTTCCAAGCTCAACTAATTCCCCAAGTTAGTTGGCTTGGTCGTAGTAAGGGTTCTGAGGTCTGGTTCTACGCGTATCAGTCTGTGTGAACTTTGGTTTAACCGCAAGCATTCTTGACACCCTAAGTCTTGATCCTATTCATTTTTTGGGTTGTTACATTATCCCCCCTTAGGAACATTCGTCCTCGAATGACAATACCACTTCACATCGTAATGCCAGTCAGGTCATAATAAAATCACTATACATAGTCAATCAATAGCAACAAAACACGGAGGGATAAGGAACCATAGGTTTAAGAGTAGGAAGTCTAACCTCAAGAGCTGAAAAGGTGAGGGTAGCGGGCTCTCATGTTGGCCTCAGCCTCCCACGTAGCACCCTCAACAAGATGATTTCTCCACAATACCTTCACTATGGCAATTTCCTTGTTCCTCAGCCTCTTGACCTGTCTTTCTAAGATATCAACAGGTACCTCCTCATAAGACAAGTCTTCACCAACCCCCAAACCTTCAACATGTAAGATTGATGCTGGATCACCTAGGCACTTCTTCAACATAGAGACATGAAAGACTGGATGAACAAAAGCTAGCTCTGCAGGCAATGCTAACTCATAGGCCACCTCACCCACACGCTGTAGGATCTCATATGGCCCAACATACCTCGGACTCAGCTTCCCTTTTCTACCAAATCTCATTACCCCTTTCATAGGCGATATTTTCAAGTAAACCTGGTCACCAACATCAAAGTCTAAGGGTCGTTTTCTGTTATTAGCATATGACTTCTGCTGACTGTAAGCAGTAGTCAACCTGTCTCTAATCACTCTGACCTTCTCTAAGGCCTCATGAATGATCTCCGGACCCAAAATGGATGACTCTCCAACCTCGAACCACCCAACTGGAGATCTACACCTCCTACCATATAGTGCCTCGAACGGTGCCATCCAAATGCTGGAGTGATAGCTATTATTATACAAAAACTCTATCAAAGCCAGATGGTCATCCCAGTTACCTATGAAGTCGATCACACATGCTCTCAACATATCCTCCAATGTCTGTATGGTGCGCTCTACCTGCCCATCTGTCTGAGGGTGAAAGGCAGTGCTAAGCATCATGTGCGTGCCCAAGCTCTTCTGGAAAGATCTCCAGAAATGAGAAGTAAACTGAGCTCCTCTGTCTGAAATAATAGACAAGGGAATCCCATGCCATCTCACAATCTCATCTATGTAGAGTCTCGCATAATCCTCGGCTTTGTAAGTAGACTTCACAGGGACAAAGTGGGCGGACTTAGTCAATCTGTCCACAATAACCCATATAGAGTCATGCTGCCTCCTAGTCCTCGGAAGCCCAACCACGAAGTCCATATTAATAGCCTCCCATTTCCAAGTCGGAACCTCAATAATCTGAGTCAAATCACCAGGATTAAGATGTTCTGCCATGACTTGCTGATAGTTAGGACACTTGGCTACGTATTCTGCAATGTCCTTCTTTATACCATCCCACCAATAAATCTGCTTAAGATCATGATACATCTTGGTGGAACCTGGATGTATGGAATATCTGGAACCATGGGCCTCTGCAATAATCCTGGTCCGCAAATCATCCACATCTCGCACACACAGCCTGTCCTGATACCTAAGTATGCCATCACCTCCCAAAGCGAAAGACTCATTCATCTTCATCAGCACTGAGTCCTTCAGCTCCATCAACACAGGATCTAGATGCTGACCCTGCTTGACTTCAACTACCAAGGATGATTCAGAACTAGAATGAACTGAAACATCCCCACTAGTGGATTCAACCAAACGCACACCCAGCCTGGCCAGTCTGTGTACATCTTTCACTAGCTCCTTCTTCTTATCCTCAACGTGGGCTGTACTTCCCATGCTCATCCTGCTCAAAGCATCAGCTACAACATTAGCCTTACCTGGATGGTAGTGCACATTCATGTCATAATCCTTCAACAGCTCCAACCATCTCCGCTGACATAGATTCAACTCCCTCTGTGTGAAAACGTAGTGGAGACTCTTATGGTCTGTGAACACATCCACATGCACTCCATACAGATAATGCCTCCACAGCTTTAGTGCAAACACCACAGCTGCCAACTCCAGGTCATGAGTGGGATAATTCTTCTCATGAACCTTGAGTTTTCTGGATGCATAGACTATCACCTTACCAACCTGCATAAGAACACAACCCAAACCAACCCTAGATGCATCATAATAAACAGTGTAATTCTCACCACACTTAGGCAAAGTAAGCACCGGGGCTGAAGTGAGTCTGTCCTTAAGCTCCTGGAAACTCTTCTCACAAATCTCCGTCCATTCAAACTTGGCTTTCTTCTTAGTCAAAGCTGTCAATGGGGCAGCAATGGAAGAAAAACCCTCCAAAAACCTGCGGTAGTAACCAGCCAATCCCAAAAAGCTACGAATGTCAGTGGGGGTAAGAGGATTTGGCCAGTTCTTCATAGCCTCAGTCTTCCTGGGATCCACCTCCACGCCCTGATCGAACACAACATGACCCAGGAAGGTCACTGATCTCAGCCAGAATTCACATTTGCTGAATTTGGCATACAACTGATGCTGTCTAAGTACCTGCAAGATTAGTCTCAAATGTTGTTCATGCTCTTCCTTGGTCTTAGAGTAGATGAGAATGTCATCAATGAATACTATAACGAAAGAGTCAAGGTATTCACGGAAAACCCTATTCATGAGATCCATAAATGCAGCAGGTGCATTCGTGAGACCAAATGACTTGACTAGAAACTCATAGTGACCATAGCGGGTACGAAAGGCTATCTTTGGGATATCTCCATCCCTAACCCTAAGCTGGTGATACCCTGAACGAAGATCAATCTTAGAGAAGAAACTAGACCCTTGAAGCTGATCGAACAAATCATCTATTCTGGGGAGTGGACACTTATTCTTTATGGTGACTTTGTTGAGCTGCCGATGATCGATACACATTCTAAGGGTCCCATCTTTCTTCTTTACAAACAACACTGGAGCGCCCCAAGGGGATATGCTCGGCTGAATGAAACCCTTGTCAGTGAGATCTTTTAACTGCAACTTCAACTCTTTGAGTTCAGCTGGAGCCATTCTGTAAGGAGGAATTGAGATTAGTTTAGTATCTGGTTCTAAATCGATACCAAAGTCAATCTCTCGAAGGGGAGGGACTCCAGGCAAATCATCAGGAAACACATCTAAGAACTCATTCACTATAGGTACTGAGTCTATGGAAGGAATGTCATGATCTAAATCATTAACACTCACAAGATGACACAATAACCCCTTAGACATCATTTTATTGGCCTTAAGGTTAGAAATCAAGGGATTAGGACGACTCGAATTGTACCCCTCCCAGACTAACTCTTCTTCATTAGGAAAGCGAAATCTCACCACTCTACTACGACAGTCCAAGCAATCATAACAATTGTGAAGCCAATCCATGCCAAGAATAACATCAAAATCATGCATGGGTAACTCAACCAAATTTGCACACATAGTTTTACCACTCACAACTATTGGGCAATTTTTGTATACTCTATCAGTTCTTACATTCTCTCCTAAAGGTGTACTAACCACTATAGGATCATGCAGAACTTCAGGCAATATCTCAAAAGTAAGAGCAAGCAGAGGAGTTACAAAGGAAAGTGTAGACCCTGGATCAAGTAAAGCATAAACAGAAGTTGAGAACACTTGCAGCATACCTGTGACCACATCAGCGGACTTCTCCTGCTCCTCCCTGCCCTTTAGGGCAGAGAACCTGTTCCTCTTAGGAGGGTCGGCTGCTGGTGCACCCTGTGTATTTGGCCTAGGCTGAGCATTACCTCCAGCCTGACCTCTATTCTGTGGACAGTCTCTGACCATGTGTCCACTCTTACCACAACCGAAGCAGGCATTAGTGCCCTGTCTGCACTCTCCACTGTGAGCTCGGCCACACTTAGCACAATTCTTCTTAGGACGCTGCATCTCACCTCCATTGACCTTCTTGGGCTCAGGTCTGCCTCCTCTAGGTGTAGCACTCCTTTGAGGATTAGAATTCCCAGAACTCTGTTGCCCCTTTTTGAACCTTGGCTGCTCACGGATGCCAAAGTTGTTCCTGTGGCCTCCATGACTGGGTCCTGCCTGATCTTGAGGCCTAGGCATCCTATCATCATGAACACCTCTCTTTCTGCGGCTGTCCTCTACCTGCTGGACATGCACCATAAACCTGGAAAGATCCATATTATCATGGAGCATCGCAGATCGACACTCCTCCTCCAGGTCCCCATTGATTCCTGTGAGGAACCTGCTCATCTCATCCCTGCTGCTATAAACCAGGGAAGTAGCATACCTGGATGATTTCAACAAAGTTCAGTATTCTCCTCATTCTTGCTATTAAATGCTAGGGAAAATAACATACCTTAACAACTTAACAAACTTCAGGGAATACTCCCTGACTGTCATAGAGCCTTGTTTAAGGTTGATGAATTCCTCAACCTTGGCCTCCCTCATCTCCCTGGGGAAGAATCTCTCTAGAAATGCTGTCTTGAACAACTCCCATATGACTGGCACTCCACCTAAGACACGGCTATCTTGCCACATCTTGCACCAAGTCTGTGCAACATCCTTGAGCTGATAGGATGCCAGCTCAGCCTTCTCAATATCAGTGGCCCCCATAGCCACCAGGATCTTATGCACCTCATCCACAAAATCCTGGGGATCCTCTACAGTCCTAGACCCTGTGAAAATAGGAGGATTCATCCTCGTGAAATCCCTCAGCCTGTCAGCCATGCTACGAACCGGTGGGTTCTCCCTCTGAACATCCTGCCGGTTGACCTGGGCAGTCATAGCTAGGGCCTGCATAGTAATGGCCTGTGCCATCTGGGCCAGAGATGCCCTCACCTCAGCATCAGTCAACCCATCTGGATTAACTGGCACAGCCACTCCTTCAGCTGGAGCCTGGGGTGGAACTCGGTTGCCCCCAGCAGCTGCTCTTCCTCTCCTCTGACCAATAGCCCTCCTAGGGTTCATTCTCTGAAAACAACAAAATTGATGTTAGATACGCTCATAACACCAAGAAATCAGACATTCAGAAAAGCACGATAAGATCAGAAGAAGGGAAATTTTCCTACGGATCGTGCAGTCTCTAATTCAGGATAGTGGTGCACTTCACTACCATGACTTAGAAACTACTCAATGTGGTTAATGTGAACTTATGATTTTCGTAATTTAACCTAGGGCTCTGATACCAACTTTGTCACGACTGAAATCTAGACCCCAGACGAGACCGACGTCATTGACCTTTCAGAGGTCGCAAACAAGCCTACTTACATCATACTTACTTTACATAGGTTAATTTTAGTGGAAAATTTGAAACTTTTTGTTCTTTAAGCATGCTTGCCAAATATTATTAAAATTTTATAATCGTTCATTATCAACCATCTAACATTAAAAAGATAAACAACTGAAAGAAATAGTTCATAAGTCTTAATTGTATAATTGCCAGAATGGCCCAAATACAAAGTCTGAATAAAGAGCAGGAAAGAAACGCTAGTGGAACATGCTCCACTAGCTCAACTCTAAAACTACGCTAGAATATAAAACAGTAGTATCCTCGAAAGCATGAGGACTTACCAAACTCCGGATGAATACTGACGTTCGGATAGCTACAACAATGATCCTGCAACTCTATCGACCACCTGTGCCTGCACCTAAAATAGTATAGATGTATAGGGTTAGTACACACTTGTACTAAGTACGGGTATATGCAAGCACACACCAAGGACATGCATGAGAAAGAATAGTGCTTTCCTAACAACATGATTTTTGGAAGTCAAGTCAGTAGACTTGCCAAATTGAGATTAGGAAAGTTAGTGAACTTTCCAAATTGAGTTAGGAAGGTCATGCCATGAGAGTAACATGCATCATATTACATATCGTATTGCACACAACACATATCATCTTCATATAGCACATATCATAGCACATAACACATAACAGATATCTTCGTTCATATCATTCATTCATATGCCATGAAACCTTGGAATCATGGACTTAACATTAAGACTTTCCAAAATGAGGGCTCAACATATGGGACCTCAACTAGGGAGTCTTCATTAGCAAACACAGAGTCTGCTTCATTCATTCATACGTACTTTATTGCATTTCATTCATAGTCCAGTGTGAACACCAGCTATACCTAGGGTGTAGTTTAAGACATTCATCGGGTTTGTTGTGCAATGATCAGGAATAACCTAATGTCATTACCTGAGTCTAGGTCACCTCTTGATTATCCTATTCTAACACCTTCGGTATCATTCATTTCTTTATGTGCTTCATTTGAGGCTGACCTCATTCATTCATTGGGAACTTTAACTTTAACCGACATAGATCATGTGAGCATCATGAAATCCAGTGTCTCCCCCACACCGATAAGAGGTGGAATCACCGGCCAAAGTGACCTAATAAACATGCTAGCGTACATGGGAATTTAACCCCGCCAGATCCCTATATTGGCAGTATAGGTTCAAAGACTAGGAGATGTATGGAGACCCATACCCGGAAAGGCGGACAGTCTCTTCTCATGAGAGTTACGTGAACCTTCGCCCTTCCCAAAAGAAGGCATCACCCCTCATAGCTAGCCTATCGGTGCTCAGTATAAAGTTCCATTACGTTCAACTCATACGTCGTGGAAGTTGGCTTCTAGTATGAAGACAATATAGCTCATTAGATGATTTCTCATCTCATCATTAGTATTAAGTGTGTTAATCTCAATACTTTCATTAGAGTGTTCATAGAGACTGGTCTCTTCATTAGCTTTACACCCTCATAGGTGAGTATGTTTTGGTAACAATTACTTAGGCTCATTTGAGATTGTCCTCATCTTTTACATTAGCCTCACATCATGTTGTCACCACATTCATTAACATTAGCACAATTGCTCTTCATAATTACTCACCCCATTTTACGTGAAAGTTCATTTCATCATATGCCAATGTACTTGGCCATTGTGTATTTCACACTCTTACTTAACCCTTCTAAGGTTTCTTCATTTCTATACATACATCTTAGGTTCACTTATTTTTAAGCGTATGCTAGACTTATGGGTCTATACATACAAGTCATGAGGCTTCATTCATAGTTCGTTAAGTGATTCATGTTTATCCAAGATTATGTGGTACAAGACTTATGCATCTTGTAGATATGCCAAGATATTGATTTTGATCTTTAGAGGCAGCATTCATTAAGTATTTACTTACGTATGACTTATATGTCAATACGGAATTGGGCAAGGGAACCCGAATTCGAATCCCTTGGGCAATACTTAGTTAATTTTCTTTCACCTAATTTTGGATTTACATTTCGGCTTGGGGAACCCGATTTCGAACCCCCTCACTAACATTATTTTTCCTTTCTTTTTCCCTCCCCTAACTTCACCTTAGGCGTTTTAAGCATTAGGGGATCCGGGATCGAACCCCCATAGCAACATTCATTTATTTCTCTTTTTCCTAAGTTTTTTTTTAATGTTGGCCTTGAGGAGGTGGGTTCGAATCCCACTCCTCTCATTATTATTATTATTATTTTTTATTTCTCTCCTTGTCTCCTCCTTCAGCCAAGAGGTGGTGGGTTCGAATCCCACTCCTCTCATTATTTTTATTATCTTAAAATTTCTCTTTACTCTCTTGTTTGGCCAAGCGGTTGTGGGTTCGAATCCCACACCTCTCATTTATTTTTATTTTTTATTTATTTTTTCAGCTTTCATGAAGTGAGGTCTTGGGTTCAATCCCCACTGACCTCACATGTTTTAAATTTATTTTTAAACTTCTCACACCTCAAGTGTTCTGGCCGAAACTCCACCACCAAGTGCTGGAAATTTGATTAAATTTTCTAGCCTTGATTTAACAAAATTCACACATTCGTTTTGTGGTATTTTCACAATTTGTTTAACGCGTTTTCAAGTGTAGATTCATTGTTGTTTTAGCTTAGATTTTTTTCACTTAAGATCAGTCACCTTACACTTCATTTAAACATCACAAATTACACATCTTATGCACCTTAATTCCAATCATCAAACAAGCCATTTTAAGACTTCAAAACGGAGAACAACAACAAACATTTTACACATTGCACCACATCATTTTCGGTTGACATCATTGAACATGCTTGCTATTTCCAAACATAAAATCACAAGGAACATCATATTTCACACTTAGATACAAGCAACCATACCAACAACATGATTTCTAAAATAATTTAGATTGAAATCGGAAGGAGACTAGGGACAAGGAGTTCAACATTCAAGGGGACAGCCCTAGTTTCATATGTCGATTTTTGTAGAAAGAAATTCCTCTTGGAGAAAGGATTCCAAGAGAGAAAACCCATACCTTGTTGTAGCTCTTCACACCTTCTAAGTGCTGCCCAAATCCTCCCCTAAGCCTTCAACACAAACCCGTCGAGAAGATGATGCAAAGTTTTCGTTTCTTTAGTTAGCTTGCTTGCTTGTATATTTTTTTTGTAAGTTCTTTGAGTGTAGAGAACTTTTGATTGCTTTCTAATGTTTTTATATTCTGTTTTTGCAGCCAAGAAAACAATTTGGATGAGAGAGAGAGAGAGATTTAGGCGTGAAGGAGAGAGATAGTGTGAGATAGTGCATCTTAAAACTAGGATAGTTGGCAAGACTTAGTGAATTTTAAAAAAACATTAATTAATAAGTAAATAAATAATAAATAATAATAAATCTAATTTTCCTTTTTACATCAGCCATTAATTATAAATTTATTAAATTAATTCACCAATAATAAAAAAATCATATTAAATCCTTGCTCCCACCTAGGTTCGAACCCGGGTGGAGCAAGACTTCATTTCAAGAGACCAATTTCGGCTCTCTCCCCAAATTGCCCCTCTACTTTACTAAATAATTAATTAATTATATATTTAGGGTAATTACGATATTACCCCTAGCCTGGTAAAAGACCATTACCCTTAGACCCTCAAAAATTAAAATTTCTTCTTTTTAGTCCGGTAAAGACTCCTTCGATTAAATCTTCATTTTTGAGATCCTTACTTGGTTGGTTCCAACCTTTCCAAGCTCAACTAACTCCCCAAGTTAGTTGGCTTGGTCGTAGTAAGGGTTCTGAGGTTTGGTTCTACGCGTATCAGTCCGTGTGAACTTTGGTTTAATCGCAAGCATTCTTGACACCCTAAGTCTTGATCCTATTCATTTTTAGGGTTGTTACAACATCAACTCCACATCAATAAGCTCAATTCAACACAAAAATGTAGGAACAACATCTACAAACTCATTATGTATCAAATCATCAACATTTCTCATTTCATATTTCATTGGAGGAACTATCTTCTCCAACTCACATCATGCTCATCTTCTCATCACAAAGCAAATTATACAACTCTTCACAAAATATCATATAAGCATGCTCAACATTTCAACTCATGAAACACATAGTTAACTTATACTAGATACATATCAACATGAGGAATATGTAAATCATGGAAAAAAATCACTTTAAGCAAAATAAGAATCTTTCAGAACATGCATATTATAAGGAGATTATGGAAATCTCTAAATTACTGATGACTCCTAGACATGGAACATCCAAAAGGAAACTCTTGGTCTCAAGCTTGAATAGAAATAGAAGAAAGGGATGAGGATATCGGAATTTTCTTAAATAAAAGTTGTTATCTAAGCACATGATATCCCCCTTGGGAGTACACTCCTTTACTAAAACCTCAAATACTACTCCTTTCAACAAACCCAAAGCATTATCAAGAATTATTATAACCTAAAAACAATAGAGGTCTAATGATTATACTTCCAAACCCTAACAAAGTTAACAAGAGTAACTATAAGGGACAAAGAAACTCTAGGACACATATATCAACCAAGACTCCTTATCATATAATGAGACAAAGTGAACTTGTCATTTTTGAGTTAGAGGAGGAATAGAAGTGAACATAAGGATATTGGGACATTTCATTGGCCCTTGGCCTCCCAATTAAGTTCCTTTAACTAAAACCCTTTACTAAATACCACTCCTCTACATTCGTATGTAAGCACTTTTTTATTCTTCTATTTCTTGACTTGGTGGTCTAAGATCCCAATTGATACTTCAAAATTAGAGAGGTTCTCATATAAGCACTCTTGCTCACAAGCAACCTTACCAATACCACTCAAGGTCTCACATGCCTACCAAATCAGGACTAAACTCATCAAACTCACTACACCTATTAAGGTGAGATTATCAAGCAAGCCTAATTCATATCATCAAGGACATTCAATGTTACCATCTAAGCACATTATACCCCACTTAGGGGTAAGCGTACACAAACGCTTTGCAATATCACTTCCTTTAATTCTAAGGTCGAAACAAGTAATCACTTAAAAAACCTTTACCATCACTCAAGATCATTCTATCCAAAGGTAATTTACACTTATACTCTCCTTTAAAGGAGTCTACTCACACAGTATCTATAGGCATCACTTAACACCACTATTCTTCAAATCTTTTCCACAAACCTTAAAACTCCATCATGACATTTTACCAACATAACACATAACCATAAAGCAAATCATCCAAACCAAAAGATTTAATTCTACTATAACAACTCTTGCTTAGCTAGCCACATTACTACAAAAGCATCTCCACTTACCTTTTTCTCCATCGATCCTTGAAGCATTAGCCCTTCAAGTAGTCATATCTAGAAGACCGCCGGACAAGGAATAAGAGAGAGATCTTACATAGTTAATCTCTATGGCACGATACAACAGTAATGAAAAAAGTGAAACTTCCTAAAGTCTTATATGTGTCGCGATTCACACCGATGAACAAGACTCTACTAAACATGGCTTATGAGACATCACCCTAAAAACCATTCCCAAAACCTTATGCTTTGATACCATGTTGTTAGGAAGGATGCAACACGAGGACTTCCCAGGGGGTCACCCATCCTAGAACTACTCTCAGCCAAGCATGTTTAACTTTGGAGTTCTGATGTATTCTACCTCGAAGAGGTCTTATACAAGCCTCATAGCATTCATAACATTCGATCATAAGAAAAAATGACAAGGAATTAAAACTTTTCATTTAAAAAACCTTCACTAGAAGAACACGACATTTAAAATCATAAAGGAAGCCTACACCTCACATGGCCATCTAACCAAGATGTGAAACCTAAATATAGGGTCACAACCCTTCACAATCAAAAGACTTAAACAAAACTAGACATAACCTATTACAAATTAAATACAAGAAACTTCTAAATACTTGTCCTCGAATCATGAGGACATACACTTGGTCTTGGAGAACTCTTCCCAAGCCCTTGAATCTAGAGAACTATATCTCTTGCTGAAACCTACACTTGTAGCAAAAAGTAGAAGAAATATGGGTTAGCACAATTAAGTACTAAGTATGATGACCATGCAAAAACATTCTTAGAAAGTGACACTTCGTTTGAAAGTCATGCATGTCATTTTGGTAAAACTTCATAATTAAGAGCATATTAGGCATAATCTCCAAAATAAATCAACATACTAATCATATATTCACATTAGGACATATTCAATATACAAGCTTTGGACAATACATATTCATAAGAATAATAAACATTACATTTTTCACATAAATACATTAAGATCATCCCTTAAGGACAAATCTAAATCATACTTGTGCAATGTATGAGTAGCATCCCATAATACTACTCACTCTAAGTATTCCTTAAAATCACCCTAGACTAGGCACATTCATAATCATTAAGTTTAGACAAGGAAGTAACTCGTAATACAACCCAAGCAAGATATACACTATTACATAAATTAAATAAGTCAACATTAAATATTAACTTCATTAAGAGTACCATCATTCATTAGACATTAAGTCAACATCCTTAATAGAATACTCATAATACATAATAGTATAACCACATAAGTAATCCTAGATTTACACTTGTGCCATGTGTAGATAAGGTTCCATAACCCTACCTACACTAAGTACCATCTTTGGACTGCCATGCTAATACCTATGATACATTAGTCTCATCCATAGTTCATACATATAGTAAAAATAAATTCATAATCATGTTCATATTCATAATTCATAAACATACTTCATATTTATAGCACATAGACATACTCCATATTCATAGCACATAACATAATATATATTCATAGTGCATAAACATAATACATATTCATAGTACATAACATAATGCATATTCATAGTACATAAACATAATGCATATTCATAGTACATAAACATGAGAGGAACACACCATGACTACTCTCAAACTCCACTTGTCCCATGTATGAATGACATCCCATACTACCACTCATACTAAGTAAACACTTTGAGGAACTATAGAATATAACTCACTTCCGTATTCATAATTCATATTCTTGTTCATTAGAGGGAATATAGCCTTAACCGACCAGACCATGTGAGCTACATGGAATCTAGTGTCATATGACCCCACACCGAAAAAAGGTGTCCTACTTGCCTAAGGTAGAACTAACATATTTAGATTTAGTGTGGATCCACTAGCTAATACCTATGCGGGCAAATAGTTATGTGATAGGGAGTTTTCTTCTAGAAACCCGACCTAACTAGTGGGAGAGTTTCCATCTCATGAGAGCATATGTAGAAGACCCGGCCTAACTAGCGGAGAGTCTCTACCTCATTTTCCATGTCCTCTTGCTGCTAAGCATTATTTTGCAAACTTATACGTTAATAGTATTTAGATTGTATCTACATGTGTGAAGGAATACTTTAGCCTTCATTCAATACAATTCATAAAATAGCTCATTGATTCAATAAAGTGAGAACTACCTTTCACCTTTAGAATCCTAATATACATGTGAGAAATACTTACATACATTCATAGTGTTTTCATGCGAATTATCTTTCAATCAACACAATAGGTTCATCATAGACATGTAAATTTCATATTTCATAATGTGTAAAGGTGCACATGAGAACTATACTTTCAATCGACACCATAGATACACCATAATCCTATTTATGCATGGAGTGTGTATTTAATTGTCCCTACTATGACAAATCAACAACAACATTATCATCACAAACACTTCTCTCTGAAAGTGTTCATAAACATGTACATACTATCATAATCATGCATAATCTTCATATATTGCATTCAAGGATTGATAGACCATGCAACTCAACACATCCACATTAATTATACTAGACATATACATAATCGTAATTCAATTAGTTTATTCATTCATTGCATGTGTATACTCATATAATCATATTGCAAGTCATGTGGGTATAACCCTTCCACAATAACACTACATACAATTCAACATATACCATAATGTAAGCACCTCCACCATAAGTGGATCAATCCATTCATACTCAAATAACTAAACATCTCCACCATAAGTGGATCAAACATGAATCTATCACAATTCTATATCATTAAGGATCAATCTCAAGCCATAGATTCAAGATACTACAAGAGGTAAGACAATTGACATCCTCCATCATCCACATAAGCAATTCAACAGAAACTCATTCATAACTTCCCTTTTTAGGTCATGATCCTCATATCACCAATACATAAATAATTGACCACAATAATATATAACTAATGCCATGACTTCATAAACTAACTTCATATAAACAATTACTATTAATTATACTTTCATAATTAATCAATTTCCAATTAATATCCAAAATAAACGATTTAAGGGAAAATCATGGGTTCTTGAAGGAATTCAATGTAAAATCAACTTATAATAATCAATGAAACCTTAATTCATCAATATAAATGCTTTGAAAATGTTTTAGTATTGAACCCATGCTTAGATTAGAAAATAGAGTTTTGATCTTTGAAAGACTTTGAAATTCTTTTTGATTGGACTCCTTGAAAGAAAGAATGATCAAGGATGAAGGATCACCATACCTATATTAATAAACCTTGAATAAAATTGATGAATAAACTCTTTTGAAATCCCCAAATCCAAGATTCCATGACTTCTTCTTCTTCCTGGGAGAAATATTGGAGGAATATGAACTTTTTGATTTGAAGTAGGTCTTTGTGAAAGTGATTTATTTTAGGGATAGTTTAACATAAAATCCCTTATATAGTTATTTAGCAATCATATAAAATGTACCCACTTTCTAATTTAACTTAAAAATAATATTTACGAAAATGCCCTTCCACATATGGACTTAGCAAAAAAGAATCTAAGGAAATGTTTAAGGAGGCATTTAAGGTCCTTGAAGTGGTTCACTAGACTTCAACCTCCCTTAAACTTATACTTTAGCCAAATTTTTGGACCTTTTTATATCTCTAATTTATACATAAACTTATCAGTTTCATACGTTAGGCTCTAGTTCAACCTATAATTTTACTAGTCGTTACATATTAGGTATAAAATAAGGTCAGAATGGTAATTAAACTTTTAAGTTAGGAGCTTTTCTCTTATAATAATACTAGTTTTATGACACGTGTGTTGCACGTGATTATCAATTTCAAAAATATATGTTATAGTAAATAGTTTTACTTATTTATGCGAAGTTTTGAATAATAAAGTTAGCAAAAAATAATATTAAAGATTCTTTTGTGAATGTGCAATGTGGATCGTCATATCTTTCCTGAATCTACGGACTTGTTAATTAGGAAAGATTCTAAGATAATATTTTTGAGTACGAGGAATATAAAGATTTAGTAACAAAAATTCTTTATTCTCGCTCCTCTAGAAATCATCATTGATTAAACTAACAAAATTGCAAGATGGTATTTTATTGTTTACGGATGCAACAATGTAGCATGATTGTCAAATTTAGCATGTTATTGTTTGGGAGATTGATTGGGCCCATAAAATGACTTAAAAAGTTTCCATCTTTTTAACTACAAACCCCTCGGGTTGTTTCATCTAAATTTCTTCCTCCAACTCTCCATTTAAGAAGGTTGCTTAAAATCCATTTGATGGATATAAAAATTATGCACGACAACTAGTTCTATTAACACCCTGATAGATGGAATCCCTTTTACTGGAGATTATGTATCAAATTAATCGAGACCTTTCTTTTGTCTCTATCCTTCAACTATAAGTCTAGCCTTATATTTGTCAATATTCCCATCAACTTTCATTTTTCTTTCAAAGATTCACTTTGAACCCTAACTTTTATTTTGTTGAGGAAGATCAATCAACTTCCAATATGATTGCTCAAGATTTAATCAATCTCACTATTGACACCATCTTTCCAAAAGGATGAGCCCATAGAAGACATAGTAAATGTTACAAAATCCGATCCGAAGGAAGTAGATGTCCTTTGACATTTACTACGCCTATGAATCTCTTTATTGAGTACTTTATCCTTTGGTTCTTTCCAAGGCTTTTGGACTCTTCACTAGGCTACTCAAGTTTAATTTTGCAGTCCACAGTCTTAGGTCCTATTATAATCTTTTTGGGAATAGGAACTTGGACTTTGGCAATACACCCTCACACTTTGAAATATTTCAAGTTGAATTTCCTTCCTTTCCATTTCTCATACGGAATAGTTTGTGTCCTCTAAAAACAAAGCTTTTAATTGTTTTTTTTGAACGGAGAAAACTTTTTGTTGTTCCTTTTTGTTGTAAGGATAGCTTCTCCACACAAGTTTTGTGGTAAACCTAAACTTATAAGTAATGCAGTCATCATTTCCTGCAAAGTTTGGTTTTTTTCCATTCTTCCCCTCCATTAGATTGAGATGAAAAAGTGAGTAATTTGATGGATAATCCCACTTTCCGAACATATCTCTGGAAAATGAGATTCTTACTCTCTATCCCGATCACTTTTTATCTTTTTCCCAACTGATTTTCAATTTCAAAATATATTGTCTAGACATTTCAATATCTTCATCCTTACCATTCAGCAAATGGACATAACCGTATCTAATACAATTGTCAGTATAAGTTATAACATACTTTTTTCCACCACGAGATGGTTTTGACTTAATATCACAAATGTCAATGTAAATCAACTCAAGGGATTAAAATTTCTATCAACAAAATTATAAGAATGCTTAGAATACTTAGAGTTAACACAAACTTGACATTTTTATTTATTGCATTCGAAGTTAACAAAATTTGTAAGTTGATTAGTTTTCCTAGCAAGAGTTTGTAATTGAAATGTTCCAAGTGCTCATGTCACAAACAATTTGACTCAAGCAAGTAAGAACAAATAAAATTATTGAGTTTGAAAAGATTTGAACTTATTATATACAATGAGGTATGTCAATGAGGTGAGCAACGAGGATAGAGTCGAACTTATTATAAACAAATATTATTTATCATTCTAATAAAGAATTTATAATGTTAAAAATTATACATAGGTAAAGAATCTATAAGAAAAGATTGCTCCTAAATTTATTATCAAGGTAATTTAAGATAGCTAATAAAAAAAGAAGGCATTTTTTGGAGTGGTAGATATTTTTTTTGACTAGTTTGAAAATTCAAGAATAATAATAACAAAACACTTTGCCTAAAAATAATAAAAGCACCCCAGAAAAAGTAACATTTGAATAGCACACAGATATAACACCCCAGAAAAAGAAATAATCAAATAACACACAATATATAGATGTAGGAAACAAATGAGAACATTTTTCTGTGTTCTTAGACAGCAAGAAGAGTATTAAATGAGCAAAAGAAATGAGTTAAAAAAAACATAAACAATAACAATACACAAAGCAAGCATGCACATTAGCAACTTAAACTAAAGAAGTTATTTTATTGAAGCAAAAACATGTATAAATGCATAGTTCCCAATAAATTAAGCCAAAAAATGCTATGAATAAGCAGCGTTCTTTTGCTTCGACAATTATGATACAAGCGCATGTTGCTCTTACCCATGGCAATTGCTAATATTACAGGATCAGTGAGCTATCAACTCAAAATCTTCTTTTCTTCAATCTGAAGTCATCAAATTCTTCTTCATGCCTCGGTCTAAGATTACCACCTTCTTGCTCATCGACATTTCACATTTTCCTAGGTCCTCCTTGCCTTTCACCATACTTACGTCTTCTGCCACTGTGATGCTCAGGATATATTGGCCCATCAAAGTACCCAACACTATCATCCCTCTCGTGGTGATCTGAAATCTCAACTCTCGGCCTAATGGTTCTAGTAAATACCTGGTCAGGTGGACTTCTTTTGCTAGAAAAAGACATCCAAAAATTAAAGAACAAAAAACAAAACTTCACCTGAAACAAAATATCAAAAACACACCAAATAAAAAGGAACAATTAAATGTCACACACACGCACACGCACGCACACACACACGCACACGCACACGCACGCGCGCGCACACACACACATCAAAAAATAAGTAAAAGAAAACATAGACAAAAAAGGGGAGAAGAGACTTTAATTGCTGAATTTTGTTTGATTTTCCCTTTTAGTATAATGTCAAATAATTCTTCTTATCTTATACATAAATCCTAGTTTGGATTTATAGAGAATCTTAAAGATATTCGTACCAAATTTATCATTGAACATTAATTAATTATCCAGATAAGTCTTTTTTAGCAAATATTAGTGTTGTCTTCTCTATGATGCTTATATAAGAAATGAAATCCAGGGGCTAAGCATAATTCATTTTTTTTTCGATGACTCCTTTATATTTTGTTCAACTAACAACCAAAATGCAAGTTATGTACCAAATATTTTAAGGAAATTGGTTAATCTAGATAAATCATATATCTGATTTACTAAAAATATAAGAGAGGAGGAGAAAGTTGAGATATTGTTGTTGCTTGGGAAAAGATAAATAAATGACATGGCTATGTATTTGTGTTTATCGGCTTTTGTGGGACGTTTCAAGAAAAGATGCTAGAGTTTATAAAGGAGAGGGTCAAGACAAAATAAAAGGATGGAAGGCTAATTTTTCAATTATTGCAGGAAAAGATATTGTACTTAAGTATGTACTCGCAGCGATTCCTACGTATGCTTTGTCTTGTTTCCAACTCCGGGATAGTCAATATAGGGAATTTACATCCCTCTTTTCAAATTACCGGTGGGGACAAATAAAGGAGAAAACAAAGATGCATTTTGAGAACTTGGTAAGAAACAACAAAGTTTAAGAGTATTTCAAAGCTAGAAATTACTTAAAACCAGTAAAGAAATAAAACTTGAAATATATTAGAAATAATATACAAAATAGTTTTCTCCAAGAAGAAAATGGAGTTCACTGAATGCATAATATGTTCTTAAGAAAATTATTCCCCTCAAGTATATGAGGTTAACGAAATATATCCACCAAAGATAGAACGATCTTACTCACCGGTGTATCGATATCTAAAATCACGATGTCAGCGAACCACTCAACGGTAGAAAAATACACTTAGAATACAAGATTTAGTAGATGAGAAATTCATTGTTGAAAAATAAGAGAAAACCCTCTATTTATAGATAACAAAGGATAGAGTGAATGGTTTATTGTGTCATATCAGAAAGGTCACAACCTTGGAAAAATCACAACTCTACGAAAAACTCGCAACTTTTCAAAATAGTCACAACTCTTCAGGAAAGTTACAACTCTTCATAAAAGTTGCAACTCTTCGTAAATGTCACAACTTTTCATTAAAGTCACATCTCTTTAGAAAAGTCACAACTCTTCGTAAAAGTCGCGACTTTTCATTAAAGTCACAACTCTTTGGAAAACTCACAACTCTTTATAAAAGTCATAACTCTTGTTTTTCCATTTACACCTATTATAACCCAACAAATATTCATTCATGAAAAATACAAAATTTAAACATGATTTTTCGAAGCTGAAGCTGAAGATGTTGATGCTATATTGTGTATCCAAATTTCTATTACAGGTTATAATGATTGGTTAATGGTTAATATGGAACCATACAATAACTCCAACAAGCCTTGGAGTACAGAACATTTGTAGACATCAAAAAATAGAGGACAACCTCTTCTAAATAGGAAGAACACACAAAGAGTTACTAGACTGTCGGGCTAGAACTCCAGCAACAGTTTTACAAGTGGGGGAATTCATGTTCAGATTCGCAAACTCAAATTTGGATCAACACTGTTGGAGTCTACTTTAGCCAGTGACTGCATGTTGAGGAGTCAAACCCTCGTAAAGTACTACCAAGACTATGACGAAGAACACTTGCAGACTTGTATCATAAAGCAAGATGTATTGATGAAATGGGAAAATTAAATTCCTGCTCACTAGCTCCAACAACTTGCTTTGCTTTATCACCATTAGAACCAATAACAGAAGCAGAGCTAATAGGTGGTTTGTTTTCGAATGAGCTAGATGTCTTACGTAATCAATCAATTTGACTTGCATCTTCAACAGGAACAACATCTTTGGTCTTGAATTCATTTTCATTTGACAAAGAGCATTCGAAATGGATGGGTGCACGAAAATACAACCTCTTCTTAAAAGGAAGAGCAGATGAAAAGTTACTAGATTGCCGGGCAAGAACTCCAAATTGCAAATACATGATGAAATAGAGTAATATTAAAAACCAAGCAAGTATTACACAGTTAGACCAATTTTCAACAACAAACAAGAAATCTGATTGAGACCTCTTCGTTCCTGAAAACTGGCATGATTCTAGAATCAGCTAAAACTAAAGCTTTTCTTTCCATCTCGAGACGATATCAATCAAGCACAACAAGGTCATAGAACACAAATCAAACACAAGAACACACTCCTCTATTCAAATGTAGTTTAGTGGCGGTTTCATTTGCCATGAATACCTATCTTTAGAGGCTACTTTTATTCGACTTAGTGGCGGTTTTTATTGCCACAAAAACCAATCTTTAGCGGCGACCTTTATTAGTTTTAGTGGTTGTGTTTAAAATGCTACTAAAATTGATCTTTAGCGGTGACTTTTTTTGATTTAGCGGCAGTCTTAGTTACCATACTAACCTTGAGTGGCGATTGTTATTGATTTTGTGGTTGCTTTAGTTTCCACAAATACTTACCTTTAGCAGCGTCTTATATTTTATTAGGGGCGGTTTTAGTTGCCATGAATACTTATCTTTAGCGGCGACTTTTATTTGTTTTAGTGGCAGATTTAGTTGTTACTAAGACTTACCTTTAGCGGCGACTGTTATTTGTTTTAGTGGCGGTTTAAGATATCTACTTTAATCAGAAACGATTGACACTACCAAAATGTTCCGAGAGATTCAACATGATTAGCTTATCCTCCAAATAGTTAATAATAAATATAAATTAGGATTAGTTTTATTATATTTATTTCCTAATAAAAAGAAATAAAGATACAAAAGTATAATACGAATAACAAAGTTATATTTGAAAATTCAAAAAGATGGAGATATGAAAAATCAAAATTAACATACAATTTTGTATATTGTGATCATCCATCTTGTAAGCATTACAATTAACATACTTCTCAACAAAAAGAAAATAAATATATATGAATAAAATTATAAAGAACACAAATATAAGAATTAGTAAGGATTCTTACAATTACAAATTCATAATCATTTTTTACAAATGGTGCATATTAATCTCTCTCTCTCTCTCTCTCTCTCTCTCTCTATATATATATATATATATATATATATATATATATATATATATATATATATATATATATATATATATATATATATGTTGTTGGTGAGTGTGTTTGATATACTCTTAATTACCCCCACTCATTATAAATTAAAACTAAAAGTTATTTTTTGACTCTTCGTTATCCACATTTCGTACATGAATAACTTCCTCAAAAATTTACTACACAAAACTAATAGGCGTATTTAGTCCATTTTCTTATAACATTTGTTGAATTTAAATTTATATTTTATTAGTTAGAATGCAGTAATTAGAAGGGTATGTTTACTCATTTTTGAGTAAAAATTATATAAGTAGAAAAACGATGAGATAGAAAATTTAATATCCCAAAGAAATTGAACCATTGTGTCTAGATGCATGAATTTAAATAAAATTATTATTTAATATTAAAATAATTATATATTAATATTTAATTTAGTTTAGGCATAAAATAAGGTCAGAATGGTAATTCAACTTTTAAGTTAGGAGCTTCCAACTTATAATAATACTAGTTTTATGACACGTGCATTGCACGTGATTATCAATTTCAAAAATATATGTTATTGTAAATAGTATTGCTTATTTATGTAAAGATTTGAATAATAAACTTAGTAAAAATAATATTAAAGATTCTTTCGTGAATGTGCAATGTGGATCGTCATATCTTTTCCTTAATCTACGAACTTGTTAATCAGGAAAGATTCTAAGACAATATTTTTAAGTATGAGGAATATAAAGATTTACCAACAAAAATTCTTTATTCTCGCTCCTCTAGAAATCATCATTGATTAAACTAACAAAATTGCAAGTTGGTATTTAATTCTTTACGGATGCATCAATGTAGAATGATGGTCAAATTTAGCATGTCATTGTTTGTTTGATTGATTGAGCCCATAAAGTGACTTATAAAGTTTGCATCTTTTTAACTACAAACCCCTCAGATTGTTTCATCTAAATTTCTTCCTCCAACTCTCCACTTAAGAAGGTTGCTTAAAGTCCATTTGATGGATCTAAAAATTATGCACGACAGCTAGTGCTATTAACACCCTGATAGATGGTATCCCTGTTACTGGAGACTATGTATCAAAGTAATTGGGACCTTTCTTTTGTCTCTATCCTTTAACTACAAGTCTAGCCTTATATTTGTCAATAGTCCCATCACCTTTCATTTTTCTTGTAAAGATTCACTTTGAACCCAAACGTTTATTTCGTGGAGGAAGGTCAATCAACTTCCAATATGATTGCTCAAGATTGAATCAATCTCACTATTGATACCATCTTTCCAAAAGGATGAGCCCACATAACACATAGGAAATGTTACAAAATCATATCCGAAGGAAGTAGATGTCCTTTGACATTTACTGTGCCTATGAATCTTTTTATTGAGTACATTATCCTTTGGTTCTTTCTAAGGTTTTTTGGACTCTTCACTAAAATACTCAAGTTTAATTTTACAGTCCACAGTCTTAGGTCCTATTATAATCTCTTTGGGAATAGGAACTTGGACTTTGGCTATACACCCTCACACTTTGAAATATTTAAAGTTGAATTTTCTTCATTTTCATTTCTCATATGGAATAGATTGTGTCCTCATCAAACAAAAGTTTTATTGATTTTTTTTTTGAAAAGACAACTTTTTGTTGTTCCTTTTTGGTGTAAGGATAGCTTCTTCACACAAGTTTTGTGGTAAACCTGAACTTATAAGTAATGAAATCATCATTTCCTTCAAAGTTTGGTTTTTTTCCATTCTGCCCCTCCATTAGATTGAGATGAATATAACAGTAATTTGATGGATAATCCCACTTTCTGAACATATCTCTGCAAAATAAGATTTGTACTCTCCATCCCTATCACTTTTTGTCTAGACATTTCAATATCTTTGTCACGACCCGCAAGTACACCTTAGAAGATAGGGCTTCCTTTGAGTCGTGACAAGATATACTCGACCTATCAGATGCACAATCAAGAACCCATATAAGCCAAATAATCACATAATCCATAAATCAAACCCATGTACGACACAAGACCAAAATCAACAAGTAATAGTCAACATATACAAGAGTTCATAACATCATAATATAAGTAAGACCCTTTCTCATAACCCACCATTTAGCCTACAAGTGCAATGACCAAGCAAAGCCCCATAACCTTACTCAATAAAGTAAACCAAACAAACGATCACAAGTAATGCCCAACTCAACATAACATAGCATCAATGTAGTCACCATCATATTAAACAATATAGACCAATAGCATGTTCATCAATGAGCTAACATCATAAAGGATCATTCACATGTAAAGTCAACATCTTCATAGCATATACATTATAAGAACACAAGAATAACCTCCTAAGGATTCCCTCAAGGCAAACTAGTGCAAGGCATAGGTAAAGTCCCATACCCCTACCTAGGCTAAGTCAAACCTCTCAAGTCACCCTAGTTAGTGTATAGTGCATTACTTCATTTTACTTACGGGAACACTTGCCTTAACCGACATAGACCACAAGAGCTAAGTGTGAAATCCGGTGTTGTAGAACCTTACACCGATGGAAGGTGGTCTACCAGCCAAAGTAGAGCCAAACATAAACGTAGTTTTGTAGGTGGATCCACTAGCTAGTCTTCCTATGGTGGCAACATAGTTATAGAACTAGGAGATATGTATTGAGCCCTCTACATGCCTATGGAATTGGAGCATCATCTCATGGGAATCCATTGGGTGAGTGTCCCTCATAGGGGAGTCAATACCTCATATGGAACTATAGGGTGAATTTTCCTCTATGGGAACCCAACACCTCCCATTGTCAAGTTCACTCGGTGCTAAGCTAAGTCCCTTTTGAAATATCTGTCTTTATAAATCATCACTTAGTTTAGGTCATAGGGTCAAATCCCTTGTATACTCATAGTCATTAGCTCATTAGGAATTGCATGAGAATATCCTTTCATGGCAACCTTCATATGTGAAATTCAACACATTAACATCATCATTTCATATTAAGGCACATAGCTACTTCACAACCAACCTTATATCATTTTATCTTAAGCATAATCTCACAATCACATAGTTAAGACATTTCAATTAAACATCATACCAACACCTACTTAGGCTATTCATAAGGCATGCTTCAATCGAACTACATCATCACTCACAAGCCATCATAATTGAATTAAAGGTTAGGATCATGAAGACTTACCAAATCTCCTTCAAAAGCCATCATCATGGTCTTACCATCAACCAACCAATTACATCCAACAATAGGTGTGGTATCATCATTTAATAGTAAATAACACAAGAACTAGATTAATTGCATCATCACTATCCCATTTAATATCAATCAATAACCTAGTGTTAGGGGAATTAGGGTTCATCATGAATTTGATCCAATCCGAACAATTCATTAGACTAGTTAATCCATAGATGAATTAGAATAGATAAAAAAAGTCTAATAATCAATTCATAATTCAATTCCCATCAATTTATAACTAAGATCCAAGATTTGGGGAATTTGGGGAAGGGAACATGATCAATATGAAATTGCATCAATTAAAAGAAATTAATCAACAATCTATACTCAATAAGTCATAGGGAATCACAATTTATCATCAATTTAAAGTTTAGAAGAAAATCCATTTGAATTGGAAAACCCTATGGAATTGGGTAATCTAGAAATTAACTTTGAAAGAACCTCTTGGGTAACGAAATCCCATGAGTGAAGAACACATACCTTAATGAAGATTAATCCACAAAATTGAAGTGAAATCCTAGAGAAATTGACCTTCTTCTTCAAGCTTTGTTCCTTCTTCAATGGAGGAATTAGGGAGACAGAAAGTAGAGAGAGGTGAGAGCTTTTCGTTTTTTTTTTTTGGTATTTTGGGTTTGGATGAGTTAAAATGACTTAAAATGACCCTTAGGCTATATATAATCACCCCCTAAATTACCCAAAACACCCCTCACTTAAATTGGTCTTTTTGTGAAGTCAAAATGTCAAAAATACGATTTTACCGAATCTAGAGAGTGGCTCTGCGTCATAGGGCCAACACACATTTTTAAATTTTGAATAAGGAGACTGAACCAGTGAGGTCCGTGTGGACTGCGCGTCACACAGCAGCCCACTGATTCTTGACTTACGCAGGGTGTTTTGGCAGCCTGCCCACCCATATTGGGGTCCTCCTCAAGGACCCTTCGGGTGGTCCTTGGGGCGTATTTATTGGACATTTAGACCCTATATACTACCCCCTATATATACCAAGTCTTTTTACAAGTTTTAGACTTCATTTGACCCTCCGAAACCTTCACCAAACTTAGCGACGTTAACTAGTTCAATTTAAGCTAGTTTCCTGACGTCATGGACGTTCTTTGATGTCTTGGCTCTAAAACTTTTTGGATGAATTATATACATTATTTGAGGTCTTAATACAGTATCTAAACCCCTAGAAACTCATGTTAGACTCTAGATAAGGTCTCAAATTTTCGTAGTGATGCTATATTGTGGAATGTGACTTATATGCAAATATGTTGACTTGTAAGTGACTATTATACTTGTCTTAAAAGGTTTTCTCAAAAAGAACATGTTTTATACAAATGTCCATTTAGCATGAGTTTATGCGTTATGCCATACTTATTACAAGTGTTTTTACTAATTTCATACTTTTGTGTATCTCTAAAGATGTAGGTGGCATTTGAGAGGAGTCTCAAAGTAGAAGCTTGGATTAGTGTTCATTCAAGCAAGAGTTGGTATGTCCTCACTAGAATCGAGGACATCTTAATGTTTAGATATCCTTATTGAAAGTATTGTACTAGACTTAGCTATTTTCCTATATGTTGAAGTATGGGTCGTGTCCCAATACATTCATATGTCTAAGATGGCGACTTTGAGACTTAGCCTTTCATTATATTTTTCTATAAAAGAGATTTGAAGTATTACTATTTCGAGTGAATTGTTTTAATTCTGCACTACTTTTCATACATCTATGCAATTAATGATGTCTAAGGGCTTGTACAAGACCTCTGAGAGGTCAAAGTACGTCATGTATCGACCCAAGAGTGCCATAACTTCTAGGGTGTACTTGCAGGTCGTTATAATATAATCTGAACATGATATAGATTTTGAATGCTGAGAAACTGAATGCAATGACCAATTTATAATATGCTGAAACTGAATACTGGATATACTGATAAATGGTCTATGCATTGAAATCTGAATGATCTGTGGGAGCTACTAATAACATATAATAAAACCACATGAGCTAAATATGGAGTCCGATGTATACGCCCCATCATGATGACCCAATATACCGTGCCAGAGGTATAAATGCATGCGGTGTGATCCCTAAACTAATACCCAAAGAGGGGACTTACAACCTACTTGGCTAGTAGTTCTGGGACTATTTGGGTACGCTGAACCCTAGTCCAACTCGGTATTATGCTACTCCCAATGAATTAAGTGATTAAGATATTATGACTGAACTTCTATATATATTGGATATATAAAAACTGAACACGCAAAATGAGAATGCAATAATTAATGTGATAATTATGCATTAATAACTAAGGCATGTATATCTGAGGTAATTGAAGTATCTGACCTAGCATGTGTAATTAAACAACTAAAGAAATACATAGCTAGGGTTCTGAAATTCATGTGATAAACTGAATAATAACTTTATAATCTGATTTGGAACATATATCGAACTAATTCGTAATGATTTACTGTAATCATAGAAAACCTAGGTTTAATTATGACAAGAGAATCAATAACTGACTGAAAACTAGGGATCAAATGGGTGAAAGGAACCCACTAGTGAAATCCCACATACCTGGTGATGAAATCAATGTAGAAATATTTAGATTTCGGGGCTGGAACTGATGGAACCTTGTTGCGTTCTTGAACTAGGGTTCTTGACCTTTTTCTCCTCTCTTGCTTCTAATTTTCTAAGTTTTGATTTATGATTTTTGACTTGGATAAGTTCTTGTTATATTTCTATGCTTAAACTGACTAAAATCTGATGATTTAGGGCTTAAACGACGTCTCTTCGGGGTTAAATGAACTAGGAAAAGACCAAAAGACCCCTGCAAATTTTGCTGTCAAGCCAAACAACGACCTGAACTAATGCCGTCGTTTGGGTCCGTCTTTTGGGTCTGTTCGATAGTTTTTCACTAAAATAGGCATAACATTTTACTCGGAGGTTGGAATTTAGCAAACTTGGTGGCTATGGAAAGATAATTGAATTATATATCATTTCATAGGTCATGAGTTACCTATCATTTTGTGCTAAAAGTTGTGACCATTTGAAGTTGACCCAACAACATTTCTCCCCTAACTGACTGTTAATTTTCACCTACGGTCTATAGGTCCATCTACGGACCGTACTAGTCAATCATGGTTCATGTCAGAGATCGAGTAAATGGGGTCTTAATCCACGGACACAGACTACGGACGGTAGTCTGACCTATGGACCTTAGGTCTTTCCGTGGGTTGAGAACTGAGTTTTGTGAGAGTTTCAGTGGAAAACGACAGATGCGCAGTACGGGCCGCAGATCAGACTATGGTCCATCGATAGTGACTGTCGATTACACTTGCAAATTTGTGAAAAGCTGATTTCTAGTCTATTTTAGGTATGAGTTGTTACATTATCTCCCCCTTGGAAGCATTCGTCCTTGAATGATGACTAAACTAGTTAAAGTGGAAAAAGAGGGCTGCAATCCCTACAACTAAACACTGAGGACTAAATTTCTTACTGAACTGAGTTCCAAGAACATGCAAATACGCTAAAAATGTAAGTACAATATGAGGGAACATGATTCTAAGACTGAATACACGCATGAATGACTGAAAAACTGAAGAGGAACTATTACCTCAAGCTGGAGTGGAATCGGAAGGAAAGAGGTGAGGATACTTGGCTTTTATGGCTGCTTCTGTTTCCCAAGTAGCTCCTTCTACGGACTGACTGTTCAACAAAACCTTGACTGATGCGACTTCTTTGTTTCTCAACCTTCTAAGATGACGGTCAAGAATGTCAATAGGTACATCCTCATAAGAAAGACTATCTTTCACAGCCACACTCTCTAATGGCACTACAGAGGCTTGATCACCCACCCACTTCTTCAAGAGCGAGATGTGGAAGACTGGATGCACTGCTGCTAGTTCTGCTGGCAACTCTAACTCCTATGCCACTTTGTCAATCCTTGTCAAGATCTTGTAAGGGCCTACATATATAGGACTCATCTTACCTATCTTTCCAAATCGCATAACCCCTTTCATAGGTGAAACTTTTAGGAAAACCCAAGCATCAACTTGGAACTGTAGTTCCCTTCTCCTGACATTTGAATAAGATTTCAGACGACTCTGGACTGTCTTAAGTCTATCTCTAATGATTTTCTCTTTCTCCATAGCATAAAAGACTGAATATAGACCTATCAAAGCTGCTTCACCTACTTCAAACCAACCAACATGAGATCTACATCTACGTCCATACAGTGCTTTATAAGGGGCCATCTGAATGTTGGAAAGGTAGCTATTGTTGTAGGCAAACTCAATAAGAGGAAGGTGATCATCCCAACTACCCTTGAAATCGATCATACAAGCTGTAACCATATCCTCTAGGTCTGAATGGTACGCTCTGCCTGTCCATCCGTTTGCGGATGAAATGTTGTGCTAAGGTTAATCTGAGTACCAACACCCTTCTGAAATGACTTCCAAAAATGAGAGGTAAACTGAGGGCCTTTATCTGAGATGATAGACAAAGGAACCCCATGTAACCTCATAATTTCATTAATGTAAAGCTTGTCATAGTGTTCTGCCGAATCTGTAGTCTTGATTGCCAAAAAGCGAGAAGACTTAGTCATACCTTCAATTATCACCCAAATGGAGTCATGTTGTCTGCGAGTTCGAGGTAACCCTGTGATGAAATCCATATTGATCACTTCCCAATTCCAAGTAGGAATTTCGATCTCTTGAGTCATACCATCTGGTTTCTGATGTTCTACCTTGAATTGCTGACAATTGGGTCACTTACTCACAAAATCTGATATATCCCTTTTCATGCCATTCCACCAATAGACTTCTCGTAGATCGGGGTACATCCTAGTGGCACCTGGATGAATAGAATATATGGACTTATGTGCTTCTTCAAGAATATGCTGTCTAAACTTACCCATATTAGGAACACACAATCTACCCCGGTAGGAAAGTACACAATCTCCCCCTAGGGAGAAAACTTCCACTCTCTGATTATGGACTGCTTCCTTAAGTTCAAGCAAGATTGAATCACTGTCTTTCTTTTCCTTAACCTCTACTACCAAAGAAGATTTTTCCCTATTCTAAACAAACTTTCACTCTCTGTTTATGGACTGCACCCTTAAGTTCAAGCAAGATTGAATCACTGTCTTGCTTTTCCTTAACCTCTACTACCAAAGAAGATTTTTCCCTATTCTAAACTGTTACACCACTGTCTGATATGTTCATAATGCAAACTCCGAAGCGAGCAAGCCTGTGAACATCCTTCAGTATTTCCTTCCTTTCTTCCTCAACATGGGCTACACTACCCATAGATAATCTGGTAAGAGCATCTGCTACTACATTCGCCTTACCAGGATGGTAATGCACACTTATATGATAATCCTTAAGGAACTCAAGCCATCTCCTCTGTCGAAGATTCAACTCTTTCTGGGTGAACACATACTAAAGGCTCTTATGGTCAGTGAACACATCTACATGAACACCATACAAGTAATGTGTCACGACCATGGAGAACCCCCTAGAATTAAAATGGCATACTTGACCTCTCGGATGTCTTATACAAGCCCATAGTTATCATTAATCGCATTGTCATAGGTAAATTTAGCGGAAAATTTAAAACTTTCATAGCACATCGTATGCTAGAACATCACTTTCAATATATATTGAATATCATAATACATAGTGTAAGACTCTAAGTCTCTTTGCCATCTTAGACTCAACATCATTAGAGTACATTAGGGACACAACCCTTACAACATAATTCATAAATAAGGTATTGCAAACTTTACTTAAAACAATGACATAGGAAATCCGTCAACTTAAGGATCCCTTTTCCTTGAGCTTGGGAAACACATAACAAGCTCCTCACCATAGAGACATCCTTTAAGCATCCATAACCTACACTTTGTGTAAAAAGGTAGAGAAGAATGATGTTAGTACAAGAATGCACTAAGTATGGCAACCATGCAAAAACATGCATTTAAAAGGGACATTTTACTTGAAACCATGCATCATGCCTTTTTATGAAAACTTCATAAAACTTTGATACAATAAACATTATACCATTTATATACTTCATATAGGCATATTTAATGGTCAAACATCATATAAAATCACACATTGCATTTAAGGCATTTTAGGACCACTTTACAGTAAGCTTTTTCTATTCACAGTGAATTGTTGTTCCCTTTACAGTGAACTCCTTTTATGCTAACTCCTTTACTTTCCCAAGTAATCCTCTAGTGACACTTGGCGAAATGTATAGATAATGTCCCATAAAACTATCCATACTCAAGCATCACCTTAAGGCCACAAGAAAACCATACCTACAACCGTTCAACTCAACACCTACATCCATAGGACCATTTCATATAACAAGGTACATACTTCACATTAGACTTAACATAAGACTTTACTCACAATCCTAATCTAAGTCTACTAGTGCAATGTACATGTGAAGCCCCATAACCTCACACATACTTAACAAACCTATCATAAGACCACAAACATCATAACATGTACTTAACACATCAAACATAATACTATAGTCAACTACATTTAAACCAAGTAGGACCTTTATTCATATAGCCAATAAGACCAAAATTATGCACATAAAGAGAGACTTCATCATATAGACCCATTAGGACTCATACCATGCATATCATCACAACAAGTAGACAATACTACAATGTCATGCATAAATACATAAACATAATCATACACTTTAGAATACCTTCCTTGAACTTCCTTCAAGAGCTAGTTGTGCAATGCATAGGTGAAGTCCCATACCCCCACCTACACTAAGCAACTTCCCTTAGGTTATCCTAGTTAGGGTCCTGGTCATTTACTTCCATTGTCCATTTTACTTTAGGGAAACTATAGCCTTAACCGACACTAAGACCATGGGTACTAAACATCGAATTTGGTGCTGTAGAACCTTACACCAAAGAAATATGCTCCACTTAGCCAAAGTAGAACATTAACACATGCTAGCATACTAGCATAGTAGACTCGTCATATGCTTAGCTCATAGGTCATAGATGAGAGTTCATCAACCTATATCATGTGAGAAACCCTTTCACATGGACATATCATATTCAAGCACCTATCTAGTTTAGGGTACACTTGAGAACACCTTTCAAGGCCCCTCTATTGACTAGATCACCATACATGTATGTGTGTGTATACATATATGTGAGAAATACTTTCACATAACACATTAAGAGCACACATGTTCATACATTAACATAATCATGCATTCACATTCATGTACATAGGAAATCAAACCTAGGAACTATCCTATCAAGAACACATGTGCAATGCATAGACAAGGTTCCATACCCTTGTCCATACTAGTACACCTATCAAGTTATCCTAGTTAATGATACATCACATACTTCATAGATACATATACTTTACATGCATAGTAGTAGACATCAATGCATATGAGGATACCCTTTCATTTGACACCATGAACCTATACTACTTGTAAGCATGCATAAGGTGTGAGTGTGTGTACATTGATAAACATGATCACCTAATGGATATCAACAACACATTGAGGCATCCAGCCTCTTAGGACCACAATGCATAACCAAGCATAGACCACACAACACATAATCGCATAGGAGACACGCTAACTTCACATTACACTTAAGACTCCTAATCTTAGGTATTCACACATTCATATAGGGGTACATAGGTAAGGGTCACAAATCATTATTACTTCATCAAAGTCAGATCTATACATAGCCCTAAAATAACCATTCACATTCTCATAACATTAGCAAGACAACCTAGATCATAGCTAGAATAGGAAACTAGGCTTAGGCTTCACATAGTGTGATCATCATAACCACACACTCATATAATATCAATTTTCCTTCAAGGCCATAATCAACACATATCTATATTGACAGAATTAAACACCGCCACCATAAGTGTACCATACCACACAATGCCATCCAAGGCCAATTCTATCCACAATACTATAGAAAAGTAAAGAAAGTAAGCAATATTACCAATTCCTCAACCCTTGATAATCATTGATCGATACTCCTTTTTTCATCAAAAATTCAAGTATAGGGAAGTAGCTAAATGTACTTTAACATAAACGAAATCATGCATAAGCCACTACAAGATCATGCTACTAACAAGTACACTACATCACCAATTCACTAGAAAGTAGAGAAACATAGAGCACTCACCAATTTCCCTTGTCTTGATCATCAATCATAATTCATCAACAATATACATGTAGTGCAGTAGCTAAAGAGATAACAACCTCAACTAAATCATGCTTCATCTACCCTAGAATTGAGATCACATCATGTACATTACATTATCAATCTATAGATTAGAAGAACCTAGATCAATCCTTACTAATTCAATTGTATCAATTCACATTGGATCAATTACACCTAATTTATCATCACATTACAATGTAGGCAGTATCTAAGATAATTCATCATAATTGAATCTCATAACAATCATTCTAGCATCAAGATCACAAGATACGACATTATAGGCTAATCTTATTCAAACCTTCAAACCTTGATCCACATGGATCACTCCTCAACAATTAACCATCAATACACATACTAGGCATTAGATATAAGCATTTTAACATAATTGAATCACAATTCGATTTACATAAGATCAAGATCACAAAGCCCATACATAGGATAAATCGAGTTTGAGAGAGAGATCATGGGTTCAACATGAAATTGGATTGAAAATCACATTCAAATCAGTAGCTAATCATCAATTCATTAACATTGTGCTTTTGAAATCAATTTGAGAAAGAACCCATGGCTAGATTGAAGAAGAAGAAGTTTGATCATGAATTCTCTTTGAAAACATTGAAAGGAACTCTCTAGGTGAAAGGTTATCTAGAGATGAAGGATCACCATACCTCATTGTAGAACAAAACCACCAAAACTTGATGAATAACCCATGGGAATCCAAGCTCCAAGTTGTTCTAGAGCTTCATCTCCAATGGAGGTTTCTAGAGAGGTTTCTTTTTGAGAGGGAAGAGTCTAATTTGAAGAATGAATTGGGAGTGGGATTCTCACATTTTTAACCAACCTAATACACCCAAAAATAACCAAATAAACCACCTAGGGTCAGTTTAGGATGTGGGGTGAATTTCCCATTCACCCAATAAATGAAACAATGTGCATGACAGTTGACACAACCTGCATTGACGGCCACCAAACGTCCCTTAGGCCCATCAACGGGCCGTTGGTGGCCACCGTCGTTTGGGTCTGAGGCTGTCATTTGGCTGAGCCTTCTCCAGGATAAGTTCCAATCGACGCCTTACCAACTATGGGGTGTAGGTGAACCTACTGGCCGTTGATTGAGGGTCATAGGTAGACACTGCCAAGGCAGTGTCTTGGAAGACTTTGTGTCCTCCTTGAGGGCCTTTTGTGGGGCCCATGAGGAGTCGTACCCGGACGTTTAAAACGTAAATACACACATTAATATGTCAAGTACCTTCCATACCAGTTTCAACAAAAACAAACAATTGCAACACATCCAAACAAGCTAGATACACTCAAGTCACACATGCACGTCTCAAGGGCTAACTTTCAAACGTCTTGGACGTTCTTGGACGTTTGACTTCCAAATTACTTCAAATCAATCATACATGCTTTAAAATACTTAATCAACATTTAACAATCTTATTAGGAAAATGTGAGGCTCTAGACACCCTAACTCATTTTGTAGGTCTTACAATATCCTCCACTTGGGAACATTCGTCCTCGAATGACAGTTGGAACATTCTAAACACAACAAGGTCTTCAATGACACATAGAGCAGCTCACAACATTTATAACATCATCACATAGAAGCCAATGCACCAAAATTACAAGGAACACAAGCTTCAAACCATTTAGCACTCAATGCAACACAAGCAAGCAAAACCTTTATTCACTCACTTTCAAAATGCATCAAACACTTAGGCACTTCGCATGTTCATAGGAGGAACATCCTTCTCCTAATCATAACAAGGTCTTTTCATTTCATTTCATTAAGAGATAATTATTCAACCACATTTAAGTCAGACTTAGGCAGATTCAACAATACTAAAAAAGCAATTAGGCACTCATACTTCAATGCACATAGACTTGAGTCAAGTAAATCAACAAGGATCCTTATTAGTTAACCATAGTTCCATGAATGTCATACTCGACCAATATATATATATATATATATATATATATATATATATATATATATATATATATATATATATATATATAATGTTATATATTGATAATAAAACATAAGTTTTAAATAAAATATCTGAAACCGAAAGACTCACCAAAACAGTCTATCTGATCTATGGAGCCCCTATAAAAACGAATGTCGGGACAAGATCCACGACACTTCAAGAAAAAACTACTACTAACAACTCATAAAAGATAGAGTCCTCCGAAAGCAAGGAGGTCTCACTCAAAAGCTAACAAACAGATGAAGTGATCTCAATGAAACTCCAGTTGAGGATCATAAGTACCTGACATCAGTACATTGAATATATGAGTATATAAGAGTATAAAAATAGTTGGATAACAAATAACTGAACTTAAAGGATTGCAATATATAATAAATACATACTCAACTGAATGTAAAGATATAAAGGAGTGAAATCATTTAAACGTTACATATACTAACTCATATATGAACACAACATATTAAGTGATTTGATAAAAAATAGACTTTTAACTCTATTTGGAGATTTTCTAACCGACAATAGCAAATTCAAGAGCTTTTTCTCATAACAATCGCTTCAACAAATTATTTCAACATATTGCTATAGTATATCATAAACTAAATAATCATTGCTAGAAAATACTAACCACCTGAACTTAAAAAGAAACCATCTCTAGAGAAATTGTTCCCTTATCTGGAAAATTAATTAATGCTATTTAATGTTCCTTTTTTGGGGCGAAAGAACACTTGTACCCCAAAAAGGGAAACTATATACAAACGGCCACCTCTTTACTTTCATATCCCTATTTTTAATTACTAATTCCCATTTATTGCTTGATACCATCAACATACATATATACTTTGATGATATCAAAGAGGAAGAAGTGTGGCCTATTGACTAGTGTTTCAGTTGTGTTCTACGACTTGATTGATATTATTTTGAGATGAAAAATAAATCTTTAGCTTTATCTGATTCTAGAATCATGCCAATTTCCGGGAATGAAGAGGCCTCGATTTGATTTCTTATTTGTTGTTGAAAATTGATCTCACAATGTAATACTTGTTATGTTTTTTAGTATTAATCTATTTCATCATGTATATACAACCTAGAGATCTTGTCTAACAGTGTAGTAACTTTTCATTTGTTCCTCCTAGTAAGAAGAAGTTATATCTTCGTGCACCTATCACTCATTTACTAATGAAAATGAATCCAAGACCAAAGATGTTGAGACCGGGGATATCTTCAGCTTTAAAAATAGTATTTAACTATTGCCTTTTTCACGTGTTAATATTTGTGAGGATTTAAAAGGTGTATGTGGAAAATAAAAAGTTATAACTTTTATAAAGAGTTGTGACTTTTCCTGATAGTTGTGAATTTTATGAAGAGTTGTGACTTTTCCAAAGAGTTGTGACTTTTATGAAAAGTTGCGACTTTCGTGAAGAGTTGCGAATTTTCTGAAGAGTTTTGACTTTTTTAAAGAGCTGCAACTTTTCTGTAAGATTGTGATTTTTTCAAAAGGTTGTGACCTTTCTGATGTTGTCTATAAATAAAGGGGTTTCCTGTTATTTTGTAACAATGATTTTTTTGACTAATTCTTCTAATAAATCTTGTATTGTAAGTATATTTTATTTTTGTTGAGTGGTTCGCTAACACCATAGATTTAAATAGAGATACACCGGTGACTAAGATCGTTCTATCCTAAAAGAATATATTCCATCAACTTCAGAAACTTGAGGGGAATAATCTCCTTAAGTACACATTGTGTATTCAGTGGACTCATGTTTTTCTTTGATTTTTTTTGTATATTGTTTCTAATCTATTTCAAGTCTTATTTCTTTACTGGTTTTAACGTTCTAGTTTTGAAATTCTCTTTAAACTTTGTTGTTTCTTACCAATTTCTCAAAAGTTTTTGTTTTAAGTATCTTAGAAATATTGATAAAAAATAATATTGTTTATGTGTCCCCATCGGTAATTTTGAAAGAGGAGCATAAATTCCTTATACAGACCATCACGGAGTTGGAAACAAGACAAAGCAGATGTAGGGATCGCAGCTAATACAGACTTAAGAACATTCCCTTTTCCCGCAATACTTGAAAAATTCAGTATTCTATCCTTTTATTTTTGTCTTGACTCTCTCCTTTATAAACTCTAGCTTCATTTTCATGTTTTGTTTCAAGTTAAGTTTTGTCTTTTTGTTCATAAATTTTTGAATTTTCACCTGATATACGATTTGATAAGTGATAAACATTGGTTTTGTTGGTACCTGATATAAGACCTATATATGTTCAATAAATCAATCAACTATTCCTCAATATGAAGTGTTTTGAGGCTTGATACCTGTTAATTGTTAATAGTAAATTAACCTGTTTGATTTGTTCACCATTGGATAGTTGTTACTCATTAGCCATTGCATTGTTCTTTTGATATTTTCCCATATCTGGTTGTAGGGTGCTACGAGAGGAGTTTGATCTTGTGTTTTAGTTGTGTTCTACAACTTGGTTGTGCTTGATTGATATCGTCTCGAGATGGAAAGAAAAGCTTTAGCTTTAGCTGATTCTGGAATCATGCCAGTTTCCAAGAATGAAGAGGTCTCAATCTAATTTCTTATTTGCTATTGAAAATTGATATAACTGGGTAACACTTGTTTAGTTTTTCTAATATTACTCTATTTCATCATGTATTTGCAGCCTGGTGTTGTTGTTCGAAAGTATAGTATTTCTTCGTCTTTTCTTCCTTATAAGAAGAGGTACTCTGTGATCTATCCACATGCACCTATCCATCCTTCAAGATATGTTGATCATGGAGTCATGACAATTTCAGAGAACGAGGAGGTCTCAATCTCATCACTTATTTGCTGTTGAAAATTTGTCTAAATGTGTAATACTTGCATTGGTTTTTAATAGTACACTATTTCATCATGTATTTGCCATCTGGAGTTGATGCCCCGCAATCTAGTAACTCTCTTATTCCTTATAAGAAGAGGTACTCTTTACTCTATCCTCATGCAATTATCCATCCTTCAAGAAATGTTGACGATCTAGTCAAACCAGCATTGGCTGAAAAATTAGATGTCAAGAAGGAAGTTGTTACCAAACAAGGGGAAAGCCACAATATACTTGAACTTCCTGCCACTTCAGGCCACATTGAACTGTCATTAGACTCAAAGAAACTTTATGTTTCTTCTTTGGTTGATTCAAATACTATGTGAAGTTGTCCGATGCATGGAACAATAAATCCTTCATTGCTTTCTCCATCATTCAATAACAATGACGCTGATGATATTGCACACACTAATAGATTTAATTCAGATCTGAATATTTCCATGGATTTATGGGAGGCTTCTAGTGATGATTTGGTTACAAGTGGTGAAGGGTTGGCAAATGATGGGTAAAAGATAAGTACAGAGGAAGAATGTTATGCTTCTGATGCTTTCGTGGGACGTGTTGACACTGAGAATGTGGGGTGTGTCAGAGAGGATGACATATATGAAGATAGTGAGATCCGACAACCATTGATGCAGTCAATTGCAAAAGACTCCATTGGACTCATTTTTGCTCATTCAGTACTCTTTTTTTTAAAATTATTTTTATTATTGTTGGATTTGTAAGTTTTTTTATAATGCCTCTCAACTATTGAATTTTTTATTGATGTGCTTTTTTCAGAGATGAATTCTATGGTTATGGTCCCAAATTTGCTCAAGATAGGTTTCTCGACCGCTCACTTGGTAGGTCAAGGGGGAACTTCATACATGGAAGAGATAGGGGCCGGGGATGGGGCCGGGGCCGGTATTCTTGGAGTAATTTTGAAAGCTATGGAGGTGTGGCTTATTATCCCTTTGGGCATAAATGTACAACTCCTGCTTGGGCGTCTACAAATAAATGTATTGACTATGATGGGGCTGCCTTTGGTACTAATAGGAGAAGGAAGCCACCTGCACGTCGACAATCCCCTAGTGGAAGGGAAGTTGTTTCCATGATGGGTACTCAAATGCTTTGTAGAGCTCCAAGGAATATCAATCCACGAAGATGCACTGGTGAAAATGGCTTTGATAGTTATTTTTCTCAGGGTCATACATAGTTTATTGCTATGTAGAGAGGAGGTTTCCCTCAAATGTGTTCGAAATCTCCTGTTAGATCCCTTGCTTGGTCCCTTCCTCCCAGGAGACAAATAGAAGGATTGAATGGTTGTCAAGAGTTATCTCAGCACAAGTCTCCGGCTATGTACATGGAAGATAGAGTGAGGTCTTCTTCACGAACTTCTTTTACTAAAGAAGCAATATTCCCTCAAAAGCGTGACCCTCCATCTTATTCTACTTCCCGTCTAAATGATATGGGGGATGTTGTTGGTGTACAGGAGTATGGGAAACCTAGGTCTCTTTCTAGCAGAAGAAGTCCACCTGACCAAGTATTTATTAGAACCAATAGGCCAAGAGTTGAGATTCTAAATCACCACGAGCGGGCTGATGGTGTTGGGTACTTTGATGGGGCAATATTTTCTTAGCATCACAATGGCAGAAGAAGTAAGTATGGCGAGAGGCATGGAGGACCTAGGCAAATGAGAAATGTCGATGAGCAAGAAGGTGGTAATCTTAGACTAAGGCATGAAGAAGAATTTGATGGCTTCAGATTGAAGAGAAGAAGATTTTGAGTTGATAGCTCACTGAACACTGTTTGTCTTAATTTATTGGGAACTATGCATTTATACATGATTTTGCTTCAATAAAATAACTTCCTTAGTTTAAGTTGCTAATGTGCATGATGGCTTTATGTATTGTTATTGTCTATGTTTTTTTCACTCATTTTTTGGCTCATTTAATACTCTACTTGCTGTCTACGAACAGAGAAAAAGGTTCTCATTTGCTTCCTACATCTATATATTGTGTGTTATTTAATTGTTTCTTTTTCTAAGGTGTTATATCGGTGTGCTATTCAAATGTTACTTTTTGTGGGGTGTTTTTGATTTTTGTAGGCAAAGTTTTTTGTTATTATTATTCTTGGATTTTCAAACTAATCAAAAAAAATATCTACCACTCCAGAAATCGCCTTCTTTTTTATTACTTTCTTAAATTACCTTGATAACAAATTTAGGAGCAATCTTTTCTTATAGATTCTTTACCTATGTATAATTGTTAACATTATATATTCTTTATTAGAATGATAAATAACATTTGTGTATAATATGTTCGACTCTATCGTCGTTGCTTACCTCATTGACATACCCATTTTGTATAATAAGTTCGAATCTTTTCAAACTCAATAACTTTATTTGTTCTTACTATTTGGGTCAAACTGAGGAAAACTAACAACTTACATTGACATTTGTGATGTTAAGTCAAACCATATCGTTGTGGGAAAAAGTATGTCATAACTTTTACTGAGAATTGTATTAGATACGGTTATGTCTATTTGCTGAATGGTAAGGATGAAGATTGTAACACCTCTAAAATGAATAAGGTGAAGCTAGAGCCCAACATGTGTGTCATGAGGTTATGAAGTCCTAAAATTGTATATAATAGTGTTTTGAGCCAGTGTCTAAAGTTTGGTGGTGTTTGGAGGTCAAACGTCCAAGACGTTCGAAAGTTTAGCCTTGAAGCGTGCTTGTGTGTCTTGGAATGTTTTACGTGTTCGTTTTGGTTGAAATTGATGTGAAAGGTTCCTAACATGTATACGAGTGTACTTCGGTTGAAAACTTCTGGGAAAAACTCCCGAAGGACCAACCTAAGGGTCCTTGAGGAGGACCCAACTTGTTAGCAAAGACTGTCAAAAACCAGTCCCAACCAACAAGGGGCAATCAACGTACTGTAGGTCCATCAGCGCCCCATCGATTGGGGAGTAGGTTGAAACATTGTCTAGGTAGCTTAAGATACCATTTGAATAGCCTCTGATCCAAACCATGGACCATCAAGACAGTCCGTTGGTAGATTAACGAGGCATCGATTGGTCCATCGATGGTGACCTACAGAATTTTCTACAGAGTCTCGGCCAAGTCTTGGGTATTTTCGGTATTTCACCTAGTGTTCTAAAAATGGTTTGGGCGGTTAATTAAGGGATTTTTGGGTAGTTTAAGTACTTTTATAAGTTTAGAACCTTTATTCCAGTCATTATTCAAAAATCAAACCCCAAACCCAAAGAAAAACTCTCTAGAACTCCATTGGAGCTTGAAGAAAGGTGGGAGCTTGGAGCTTGGAGCTTGATTTCTCTATTAATTCTTCTTCAATTTCATGGTTAATCATCAATTAAGGTATGATTTTCGTCCTTGAATCTTCTTTCTTTAAGGAGCCAAACTTCGAAGTGTTTTTCAAGACTTTCTCAAAACATGTATTTCTAAATTGATATCTAGCCATGGGTTCTTGCATAAAACATTTTGAATCAATGATTTATGACTGAATTGATGTTAAGTTGATGGTTCTATGTTAAAAACTTTATGAGCCCATGCAAATCATGAAATCCTTATTTTGACTATTTTGTGGATGATTTGATCATGTCTATATCGTATTGAATTCTTGTGTAGTTTACTTTGGGCTATTGAATTATGTAAAAGCATGTTAAAATTGTGTATAGGCTGTACTAATTGGATGAATTTCATATTGTATTATGTTGATTCAATGTATAGTTCGATTATTGGTTTGAATTGGTATTATGTCTAATGGTAAGAGCCTTTGTGTATTGGATTGGTTGAATTGACTACGGATTGGAGATGTTGATATTGGATTGGTGTTATGTTGACCTAACCTATTCTATAATGTGTAGTATAGGTGTTTCAATTGTGATGTTTGGTATGTTCACTTATGGTGGAGGAGCTTATGTGTTATACTTGTGAAGAATGTGTCCTTATCAACATTACTTTCATGAATTGTGATATTATCATGTTGTGATTTGTGATGAACATCAAGTGAAGAATGATTTTGACTATGTATATATGTAAAGTGAAAGCATGTGTTCTCTTATTCGATTATAGGTGAGCATGATAGACTATAATGATGTCTTTAGGTGTGTATACTTGATGTTGAAGTATGATGCTTCCTAATTTACTATATGAGTCTTGATATGGATTATGTTGATGATTCTATAGTAATGAATAGGGTGACTTGTACTATACCTAGTTGTCCATATGTGCTTTTTGAATGTTATTCCATATATGATAAGATGTTGATGAAGTATGTCTTTTTGTGGTAGACCTATGTCCCTCTACTTTGATATATGAATAATATGAATATGACTCTTGACTTAGTAGGCTAAAACACCTTTGTCATGAATGAATATATGTGATTGGAATATGACCTTGAACATAGTTACGAGGGTCATTATGTGCAACCTTTAACCTAGATAGAAGGTTATGATATCCTTGAAGTTGAAAGTTGTAATGGTATCCTTCTTGTGTGAATGGTGGACTTAGGGGTTGATTGGCTGGAACGACATGAAATCATCCTTAGGAAAGTCATTGAGCTATCTTAGTAACCATTGTATGGAAGCCCTAGTGGACCCTCTTTGGTAAGGCGTATTATGATTTGGTTATGACTAAGATATGTTACTTATTCATATGCTCCTTGATTGAATTACTCTATGAGAACAAAGGCTAGCACCGAGTGAGTATTCTTGGGGAGTGACTCTAGTTGAGATGAGACTAAAGTATAAAGAAACCCTTGATATTCCTTAACTATGTGCCTACATGGGATGTGTCCTAGTTCTACCATTGGAAAGTAGAACACCCTCCATCGAAGTAGGGTTGACTCCAAATTCCATGCCTAGCTAGTATGGTGTATGTCGGTTATTGCCTATTCTCATCATGTGGGATACATTCTAGTGTTGGAGAAGAACTATGAAGTTTAGGTAGTGGAAAGGGACTCTATCTAGACATTTCACGAGTAGGATTTGAAGATGTTAGTATGTAGGTTCCCTAGGTCTTCTCCAAGACCATTATGTGAAAGTCCTTAATTGTTGAATGTCTCTTAAATGGTTTAATGAACATAGTGACTTAATCTAAAATCATGTTAATGAAAAGGTACTTATCTAGAGTAGTTTTAACGATTGCTTAGGTAGGCTTGGAGGGGGTGTATGGGCGGTCTCTTCATGTCTTACTTAGGCGAGTCTTAGAGCAATTCTAGGTAGGGAGTCTAATTGATGAAATGGGAATAACCTTATCTTAGGTAGTCTAAAGGATCACTTTGGTGTATGTGAAGGGGGTGTACGGGAGGTCGCTTCATAACTCACTCAAGTGCGCCTTAGAATAACCTTTGGTAGGAGAGTCTCATGCTGATGTGTTTTGAAGTGATCTTGATACTATATTGTGGAGTCTGACTTATATGTGAAGTTGGTGTTATATGTGGTTCTTATACTTATGTTATGAAGTTTTCTTCAAAAAGAGCATGTTTTAATACAAATGTCCTTTTATCATGATTTTATGAATTATATCATACTTAGTGCATTCTAATGTATTAATTCCATATATTTTGTCTATCTCTATAGGTGTAGGTGGCAATTGAAAGGAGTTCTTGAAGTGAAGCTTGGATATTAGCTTACTTTCAAGCAAGTGTTGGTATGTCCTCAATTGTTCTGAGGACATCACTATGTTTAGTTTTCTTTGTTAAAGAGATTGTTATAGATGTAGATATTTCTATATTTTGATGTACGTGTCATTTCCCAAGATATTCGTGTGTCTAAAATGGCGACTTTGAGACTTAGCCTTTTGTTATGATTTTCTATGAAAGATATTTTTAAGTACTATTCGATTGTGTGAAAAGTTGTAATTCCGCACTACTTTTCATACATGTATGCAATGAATATGTCAAAGGGCATGTACAAGAATGTCCTATTTAACATGATTTCACTTGTTATATGTGCATATACCCATACTTAGTGCAAGTGTGTAGTAACCCATGTTTGATGTTTACTACAAATGTAGGATCCGACCGTTGATATTAAAGAAGGCTTTGAAGACTACTTGGATTCTTATCTTCTAAGTTCGGTAGGTCCTCACTTTCTGAGGACGATGTCATTATCTTCCTATTGGATGTTGTTTAGTCTTAAAGATACTTTGTTCATTCTATTTCATACTGGTACGATAATTGTAAAGCCTATATGTGTCTATAATTGTTGATGTAAGGGCTATGACCAAATTGTGATACTCTTGTCTAGATGGTTTAATATAAGACAATGTTATAAACTTCTTATGCAACTATCTTATACTATGTATGTGAAATAAAACTAGAATACTATGTAATCTTCTTATACGAAGGGTCTATGTATACTCGATACGAATATCTATTATGTGTAAGCGAGAGGTCTAAGTAAACCTCAATGTAGAATAAATGAGAAGTTTTTAGTTTTCCGCACTTTTAACCCATGATATGTAATAACGATTGCTAAGAGGCTAGTCTTAGTCCTCTTCGAGGACGCCGACGCCGGTTACGTCTAGGGGGTGCTCCCCTAATATGACAGACTTGGTATCACAGTATGAGGTTGAATACCTTTAGGATTGATGTTTCATTAAACCACGTCTACGTATATTCTTATTCATAATGGAAAAACGCGCCACACTTATGAATAAGGAACTATGTGATGCTTAGGAAACTCTCATCTTATTTTAATCATATGACATGACTCTAAAGTCTACTTTATGTGTGCTTTCACCTAAACCTTGTATGGTGGTAATAGGTATGAATACCCGAAGAGGAGTCGCGAGAAGGGCCGAAAAAAGAGTTGCTAATGCGGGAGCATAAAACAACCAAGTGCCTCCACTTGAAGAAGTTGCTATGGGTGATCAAGTTCCGGTTGGTCCTCCTCCCATGGAGGATGGCGATATAAGGGAAGATTTTCTCCAAATGGCCCAAGCCATTACAACCAAAGCACAAGCCGTCACTACTCAAGCACAAGATATGATGACCCAAGCTAATCGGGAGGTGGTACCCCGAGAAAGCCAATAAGTTAGCACCATGGCTTCCCGTTTGAGGGATTTCACTAGGATGAATCCCCTACTTTCTATGGGTCCAAAGTTGAGGAAGACCTCCAAGAGTTCATTGATGAAGTCTACAAGATTCTCTATGCCATTGGGTTGACTACTAGTGAGAAAGACGAGTTAGCCACTTACCAACTCAAAGATGTGGCCCAAACTTGGTATGTCCAATGGAGGGATAATAAGCCTTTAAGGGGTGGACCGGTTACATGGGAGAACTTCTAGAAGGCTTTTATTGATCGGTATTTTCCTAAAGAGAAGAGGGAAGCCAAAGTGTAAGAATTCATAAACCTTCGTCAAAGAGGTATGAGTGTACTTGACTACTCTTTGAAATACACTAAATTGTCAAGATATGCTCCTTCTTTGGATTTCGACCCTAGAGATAAAATGATCGGCTTTGTGACGGGTGTATCGGATGACTTGAAAGAAAAATTTTCTTCGGCTATGCTACATGATAATATGAACATTTCTCGTCTCATGGTGCATGCTCAACAAGTGTAAGAGACTAGGGTGAAGAGGAAGAGTAGGGAAGCAAATAGGGCCAAGTCTTTTGATGGTGGTTTTTCAAAAGGTAGGCTTGATATCCAATACAAGCCTAGGTTCAAAAATATGTTCTCCAATCAAGTTCCTTGTAAGTTCCCTAAGGCTCGTGATGATAAAGTGCCTAAACCTAAGTCCCATAAGGGAAAGGGTGGAAACTCACCTAGTGAAAAGCCTACTTGTGCCAAGTGTGGTAAGGGTCATGTGGGAGAATGCTTAGTGGGAACGGGTAATTGCTTTGGTTGTGGAAAAAGAGGTCACAAGGTGAGAGATTGCCCTAATTTGAAGGGGCAAGACACGGGGAGTGAACAAGCAAGTGGTTCAAATGATTATTCTCCGAAGAAGAATTGCTTTTATGCTCTCCGCTCTAGGGGTGAACAAGAGACTTCTTCTGATGTGGTGATCGATATCTTGTCATTTGTTACTCCTCTAGTAGCTAAAAAGTTTGACATTTTTCCCAATATATTGAATGAACCTTTTATGGTGAGTACCCCGGTAGATGAGTCGGTTGTTGCTAAGAGAGTATATAGAAATTGTCCAATAATGTTGCCCAATAGAGTTACTCATGTGAAGTTAGTAGAACTCAATATGGTTGATTTTGATATTACCTTGGGTATGGATTGGTTGCATGCTTGTTTCACTTCCATAGATTGTAGAACAAGGGTGGTGAAGCTTAACTTTCCAAATGAACCCGTTTTAGAGTGGAAGGGGGGAAATTCTATTCCTAGAGATTTAATCATTTCTTGTTTAAAAGCTTGTAGGATTATCTCTAAAGGGTGTTAATACCATATAGTAAGAGTCCAAGATTTAGACTCCGAAATTCCTCCCATTGAGTCGGTCCCCGTAGTGAAGGAATTTCCGGAGGTCTTTCCTAATGATCTTCCCGGTATTCCACCCGAACCGGAAAATGATTTTGGTATCAACTTGCTACCGGATACAAATCCCATTTCAATTCCTCCTTATTGGATGGATCCCTCCGAATTGAAAGAGTTGAAGGCTCAACTAAAAGACTTAATAGACAAGGGCTTTATTCGGCCTAGTATTTCTCCATGGGGTGTTCCAGTATTGTTTGTGAAGAAGAAGGATGGGTCCCTTAGAATGTGTAACAATTACCGTCAACTCAACAAAGTCACAATAAAAAACAAGTATCCTCTCCCTTGGATTGATGATTTATTAGATCAACCCCAAGGTACGAGTTACTTTTCCAAGATTGACTTGAGCTTGGGATATCACCAACTTAGGGTGAGAGGTGAAGATATTCTCATGACGACATTTCGGACTAGATATGGTCATTATGAGTTCTTAGTAATGTCCTTTGGTCTCACTAATGCTCCGACAGCGTTTATGAACCTAACGAATAGGGTGTTTCGAAGTTACCTAGATTCATTTGTCATTGTCTTCATTGATGACATATTTGTATATTCGAAGAATGAGAGTGAACACATGGATCATTTGAGAGTGGTGTTACATGTTCTTAAGGAACACCAATTGTTTTCCAAGTATAGAAAATGTGAGTTTTGGTTGTGGTCGGTAGCGTTTCTTGGCCATATCATCTCTAGTGAAGGTGTGGAGGTTGATCTAAGAAAGACCGAAGCGGTGAAAAATTGGCCTAGACCTTTGGCTCCTATGGATATTAGGAGTTTCTTAGGCCTAGCCGGTTATTATAGAAGGTTTGTCGATGGGTTCGCATCCATCGCTTTCCCTTTGAAAACCTTGACTAAAAAAAGTATGATATTTGAGTGGTCGGAGGCATGTGAAAAGAGCTTCCAAATGTTGAAGGATAGGCTTACTTCCGCTCCGGTATTGACTCTACCAGAGAGTAGTAAGGGTTTTGTGGTCTATTGTGATGCATCCTGAGTCGGGTTGGGGTGTGTTCTTATGAAACTTTGCAAAGTTATAGACTATACTTCTAGGTAACTCAAAGTTCATGAGAAGAATTATCCGACTCATGACCTTGAGTTAGAGGTCGTGGTATTTGCCTTGAAAATATGGAGGCATTATCTCTATGGGGTTCATGTTGATGTATATACGGACCATAAAAGTGTCCAATATGTATTCACTCAAAAGGAGTTGAATCTCCGACAACAGAGATGGTTAAAGTTGTTGAAAGACTATGATATGAGTGTTCTCTATCACCCCGGCAAGGCTAATGTGGTAGAGGATGCTCTAAGTCGATTTTCTATGGGAAGTGTGTCCATGTGGAAGAATCCAAGAGAAACCAAGTGAAAGATGTTCATAGGTTGGCACGTTTAGGGGTTTGAATTGAAAGTTCTCCAAATGGTAGTATGGTGGTACATCATAACTCCGAGTCATCTTTGGTGGTTGAGGTGAAGTCTAAGCAACACCTTGATCCATTATTTATGTAGTTGAAAGAATCGGTTTTTTGAAAGATGAATGAGTCATTCTCCCAAGGGGGGGATGGTGTTCTTAGGTACCAAGGGAGATTGTGTGTGCCTAATGTGTATGATTTGAGGAATAGGATCCTTGAAGAAGATCATGAAGCCCGTTACTTTATTCATCCGGGTTCTCCAAAGATGTATCATGACCTTAGAGAAGTGTTTTGGTGGGATGGACTAAAAAGGGATATTGTGGAGTTTGTTGCAAAGTGTCCCAATTGCCAACAAGTGAAGGCCGAACACCAAAAGCCAAGTGGTCTACTACAACAAATCCAAATTCCTACTTGGAAGTTGGAAGATGTTAATATGGATTTTGTAGTAGGTTTGCCTCGAACTCGAAAACAATATGACTCTATATGGGTGGTAGTAGATAGGTTGATCAAATCCACCTACTTTATTCCCGTTAAGTTTACTTATTCGGCGGAAGACTATGCAATTGTCTATATTGACAAGATAATGAGTCTTCATGGGGTTCCTTTGTCCATTATATCGGATAGTGTTGCTCAATTTACGTCTAGATTTTGGAGATCATTTCAAAGAGGTTTGGGTACTTAAGTGCACTTAAGCACCGCTTTTCATCCTCAAACGGATGGTCAAGAGGAGAGAACTATTCAAACCCTTGAAGATATGCTTAGGGCTCATATCATTGACGATAAGTGAAATTAGGATGAGAACTTGCCTTTGGTGGAGTTCCCGTATAATACCTTTGGTGGAGTTCTCGTATAATAATAGATTTCACTCATCCATCTCTATGGCTCCTTATGAAGCCTTGTATGGTAGGAGGTGTAGATCTCCTATTGGATGGTTTTATATTGGCGAATCTTCGCTTCTTGGTCCCAACTTGATCTATAAGACTTTGGAGAAAGTTCATATCATAAGGAACCAGTTGCAAACAACCTATAGCCGGCAAAAGTCTTATGCCGATCACACGAGAAAAGACCTTGAATTTGAAGAGGATGATAAGGTGTATTTGAAAATTTCACCCATGAAAGGGGTGGTTAGATTTGAAAAGACAGGGAAGTTAAGTCCTCGTTATGTGGGTCTTGCAAAGGGTTAGTAAGGTTGCATATGAGTTGAAACTCCCTAGTGAACTATCTTCGGTTCATCCGGTTTTTCATGTATCCATGCTTAAGAAGTGCATTTGTAATCTCGAGTCCATTCTTCCTATTGAAGGTCTTGGTGTGAAAGAGAACCTCTCCTATGAGGAGGTTCCGGTTGAAATCCTTGATTGTCAAGTGAAGAGGTTGAGAAACAAAGAGGTGGCCTCCCTAAAAGTGTTATGGAGAAACCACCTAGTTGAGGGAGCAACATGGGAGGCCAAGGCCGACATGAAGTCCCGTTATCCTCATCTCTTTGCTAATTAAGGTTAGTTGTTCTTCTTAATAATGAAAATAATGAGTTTCTTTGAATTTGACTTGTTTTGTAAAGATATGCATTTTTATGGTAAAAAAGCTTTATGCTAAAATAGGTTTCATGGAAGAATGCTCTTTTACTTGACTTGCACTTATTTGTGTATTTGGTATATTGTTGCCATCATGAAGTGACATTGACAATGTTGATGTATATTGAAAAGAAGTTTTGGCATGATTGACTCTTTAAGAATATGTGGAGCTCGTGTTGTTGTTGTGAGAAGGAAATTCCTCATGTTGTGACTTTGAGCCTTATATGTGCAAAATTAATATTTTGAGTCATTATGTAAATGTCATATTGTTATGTTTAATTGAGTTGTAACTCATGTTGATGATGTATATTGTTGGTTGGGCTGCTAGTCTATAGTCTATCCTTTCCCTTTTAAAAGTTTAGTGTCATTCGGGGACGAATGTTCCTATGGGGGGGATAATGTAACACTCCGAAAAGTCAAGACCTAATGTAGAGTCTAACTTGAGTTTATAAGGGTTTAGATATGTTTTAAGACCTAAAATAATGTATATAAGTCATCCAAAAAGGTTTAGAGCCAAGACATAAAAGAACGTCTATGACGTCAGGAAACTAGCTTAAATTGAACTAGTTAACGTCGCTAAGTTCGGTGAAGGTTTCACAGGGTAAAATGAAGTCTAAAACTTGTAAAAAGACTTGGGATAGATAGAGGGTAGTATAGAGGGTCTAAATGTCCAATAACGACGACCCAAGGTCCACCCGGAGGGTCCTTGAGGAGGACCCCAATATGGGTGGACAGGCTGCCAAAACAGCCTGTTTAAGTAAAGAATCAGTGGATTGTTGCGCGACGCACATCCCACACGGACCTCACTAGTTCAGTCTCCTTTTTCAAAATTTAGAAATGCGTGTTGGCCCAGCGACGCGGAGCCACTTCCTAGATTCGGTAAAATCGTATTTTTGACATTTTGACTACACAAAAAGACCAATTTAAGTGAGGGGTGTTCTGGGTAATTTAGGGGGTGATTATACATAGCCTAAGGGTCATTAAGTTATTTTTCAATCATCCAAACCTAAATTCCCAAAACAAAACCCAAAAGCTCTCACCTCTCTCAACTTTCTCTCTCCCCAATTCCTCCATTGAAGAAGGAACAAAGCTTGAAGAACAAGGTCAATTTCGTGGATTAATATTCATTAAGGTATGGGTTATTCACTCTTTGTATTTCTTTCTCCAAGAGGTCCTTTCAAAGTTGATTTCTAAATTACCCAATTCGATGGGGTTTTCCAATTCTGATGGGTTTTCTTCTAAACTTCAAATTGATGATAAATTTGACTAATTGATTATAGATTGTTGATTAATTCATGTTAATTGATGAAATTTCATGTTGATCATCTTCCCTTGCCCAAATTCCACAAATCTTAGATCTTGGTTAAAAATTGATAGGAATTGAATTATTAATTGATTATTATACTTGTTTTATCTATTCTAATTCATCTATGGATTGACTAGGGTAATTTATTGTTGGGATTGGATCAAATTCATGATAAACCCTAATTCCCCTTACCCTAGGTTATGGATTGATGTTAAATGGGATAGATGATCCAATTGATCTAGTTCTTCTGTTATTTATTATTGAATGATGATACTACACCTATTGTTGGATGTAAATGGTTGGTTGATGGTAAGACCATGATGATGGCTTTTGAAGGAGATTTGGTAAGTCTTCATGATCCTAACCTTAACTTCCATTATGATGGTTTGTGATTGATGATGTAGTTAGATTGAATCATGCCTTGTGAATAGCCTAAGTAGGTGTTGGTATGATGTTGGATTGAAATGTTTTGACTATGTAATTGTGAGATTATGCTTAAGATGAAATGATATAAGGTTGGTTGTGAAGTACCTATGTGCCTTAATATGACATGATGATGTTAATGTGCTAAATTTCACATATGAGGGTTGCTATGAAAGTATATTCTCATGCAATTCCTAATGAGCGATTGACTCTGAGTATACAAGGGATTTGACCCTATGACCTAAACTAAATAATGATTTACAAAGAAAGATATTTTAAAAGGGACTTAGCTTAGCACCGAGTAAACTTGCCAATGGGAGGTGTTGGCTACCCATAGAGGAAGATTCACCCTATAGTTTCATATTAGGTGTTGACTCCCCTATGAGGGACACTCACCCAATGGATTCCTATGAGATGAGACTTCAATGCCATAGGCATGTAGAGGATTTAATACATATGTCCTAATTCTAGAACTATGTTGCCATCATAGGAAGACTAGCTAGCGGACCACCTAGAAAGCTACATTTATGTTTGGCTCTACTTTGGTCGGTAGACCACCATCCATCGGTGTAAGGTTCTACAACACCGGATTCCTCACTTAGCTCTTGTGGTCTATGTCGGTTAAGGCAAGTGTTTGCAAAAGTAAAATGAAGTAATGGACTATACACTAACTAGGGTGACTTGAGAGGTTTGACTTAGCCTAGGTATGGGTATGAGACTCTACCTATGTCTTGCACTAGTTTGCCTTGAGGGAATACTTAGGAGGTTGTTCTTGTGTTCTTATAATGTATATGCTATGAAGATGTTGACTTTACATGTGGATGATCATTTATGATGTTAGCTCATTGATGAACATTCTATTGGTCTATATTGCTAAATATGATGGTGACTACTATTGATGCTATGTTATGTTGAGTTGGGCATTACTTGTGATCCTTTGTTTCATTTACTTGATTGAGTAAGGTTATGGGGCTTTGCTTGGTCATTGCACTTGTAGGCTAAATGGTGGGTTATGAGTAAGGGTCTTACTTATATTATGATGTTATGAACTCTTGTACATGTTGACTTGACGATTACTTGTTGATGTTGGTCTTGTGTCGTACATGGGTTTGATTTATGGATTAAGTGATTATTTGGCTTATATGGGTTGTAGATTGTGCATAAGGCTTTTCAAAGTACTTTAGCATGGTTTTGATCAAATGTCCTCTTTAGCATGATTTCACTTATTATATGTGCATATACCCATACTTAGTACAAGTGTGTACTAACCCATGTTTGATGTTTACTACAAATGTAGGATCCGGCGTTGATATTAGAGAAGGCTTTTAAGACTACTTGGATTCTTATCTTCCAAGTTCGGTAGGTCCCCACTTTCCGAGTACGATGCCATTATCTACCTATTGGATGTTGTTTAGTCTTAAAGACACTTTGTTCATTCTCTTTCATTTTGGTACTATAATTGTAAAGCCTATATGTGGCTATAATTGTTGATGTAAGGGCTATGCCCAAATTGTGATACTCTTGTCTAGATGGTTTAATTTGAGACAATGTTATAGACTTCTTATGAGAATATCTTATACTATGTATGTGCAATAAAAGTAGAAGACTATGTAATCTTCTTATACGAAGGGTCTATGTATACTCGATAAGAATATCTATTATGTGCAAATGAGATATCTAAGTAAACCTCAATATAGAATAAACGAAAAGTTTAAAATTTTCCGCACTTTTAACCCATGATATGTAATGACGATTCTTAAGAGGCTAGTCTTAGTCCTTTTCGAGGACGATGACCCCGGTTACGTCTAGGGCGGAAGTGACATCAACATCACTTCAACCCATATAAACGTATACACCTCCCACCAAAGGTTATCCTAAGACTTACTTAAGTAAGACAAGAATATACCACCCATACACCCTCTTCAAGCCTACCTAAGCAATCCTTAAGACTACCTAAGATAAGATTGTTCCCTTTTTCTATCATTTACTTACCACCTAAGGTTACTTTATGATTTACCTTAGTAGGACAAAAAGAGACCGCCCATACACCGTGTTCAAGCTTTCCTAAGCAACCCTCAAAGTTATCTTAGATAGAGGAAATTCTAGTCAACATACATTAGCTAAAGTCATAATCATTCATTAAGTTAATTAGAAGACATTTCATTCATTAAGAACTTCACATAAGGGTCTTAGAAAGACCTAGGGAACCTACACTCTAGCACCATCAAATCCTACTCGTGCCATGTCTAGATAGTGTCCCATTCCACTACCTAAACGTTGTAGAACTTATCAAATACTAGAATGTATCCCGCATGATGAGAATAGGCAATAACAAACATAGACCATACTAGCTAGGCATGGAATCCGGAGTCATAAACCTACTCTGATGGAGGATGTTATACTTGCCAAGGGTAGAACTAGGACACATCGCATGTAGACACATGGTTAAGGAATATCAAGGTCTTTTATGCACTCTAGTCTCCTTCTCAAGAAGAGATACATTGCACTCTAGTCTCCTTATCAAATAGAGCTACAACCCATAACATATTCACTCGGTGCTAGACGTTGTTCTCGTAGAATAAGTTCAATAAAAAGGGGCATATGAAAAGGTACCATCTGTTAGTCATTACCTAGTCATAATGCACCTACAAAAGATGGGTCCACTAGGGCTGCCACTCAATGGTCTATAAGGATAGCTCATTCTTAACCTTTTTTCTATATAGAAGGTTCCACATATAAGTCATACTTAGAAAGGTACCATTTCTTCGTTCTACCGATTCTATACTTTCATTCAATATTCAGCCATACATAGACAAGACAAAGGTGCACAAGCCTACTAAGTTAAGATGTTCATATTCACATATCTTTCATGTATCAAGAAGAGGGACATAGTCTACCTATCAAGATACAAACATCATCTCCATATAACATATACAATAGTGTTCAGGTATCATGTAGGATTAACGAAGCCAATCTATCAAGTACACTAGTAACACAACTAGAACATCACCCTAGTCTATCATGATCACATATAGTAAATTAGGAGAGTTCAATCTCATACACATATATCACGTAGTCCTTCACATTGCTCATATTCAAGTCTTAACATGATTAAATCACCATTCATAAAGTAATGCTGAGAAGTCCATGTTCGATACAATTCATAAAGTAATGCCGACGAGGCCACATCATCTCAAGTATAACATATAAGAACTGCCACCATAAGTGGACCATACCAATCATCATCACAATTAAAGACCTATACTACATAATATAGAGAGAGTTAGGGCAGTGTACCACCAATTCAATCCAAATCAATACTCAAAAGCCCTTACCAATGACCATCATCACCAATTCAATATAATAATAAAAAATATACTATAATCCAAAGTAGTACAATATTAATTAATCAAATTAAGGCAGCGTATACATAATTCTAACATAATTCAATAGCTCAAAGTAAACTACATATGAATACAATAGCTTAGAGTCATGATCAATTCACCTATAATATAGTCAAAATAAGGATTGTGTGGGTGCATAAGGAATTTTTTGATCTAAAATCATTCAATTAACATCAATTATATCGTAAAACATTGTTTGTAATTGTTTCATGCAAGAACCAGGCTAGAAGTTGAAATAGAAGGAATCATGTTTTGATCATCTTTGTAAAATCATTGTAATTGACTCCTTGAAGAAAGAGATTTCAAGGATGAAAAACCATACCTTAATTGTGATGAAAAGACCACAAGATTGATGGAGAAAAACTTGAGAAAAACAGTCTTCTTCCTTGGAGCTCCCAAGCTTCAACAATGGAGGTTTTGGAGAGAAGAATGGAGAGGTTTTGTTTTGAGTTGAGGGTTTAGCCTTGATTGGTGATTTTAGGGGTTTAAAAAGACTCAATAACCGTGAATAAGTCATCCCCTAATTACACAAAAGACCCCTGCACTTATTATACATTTTAACCAACTCAAATTTGACTTATAAACAACGCGACCAAATCTGGGAGTTTACTGCGCGTCGCGGGGGCATTTTCAAATCTTGGTTCTGAAAATTTTTGAGACAGAATGGTTCGTGACAGCCCCGCATAGCAGGGCAAGGTTTTTGCCCATTTTTTAGCCTGCTGCACGACGCGCATCCACTGCCAGATCTTGGCTAGCGCAGCAGCTTGCTTGGCCAACTTTGGGTCCTCCTCAGGACCCTTAGGCTGGTCCTCGGGGAGTCTTTCTCGAATGTTTTGACCCTTTACATGTTAGTCTACATGTAAGAACCATCGGTACTCAATTTCACCCTTAAACCATCCCCTAAAACTTCACTACCAAACACCACGATACACTAGTTCAACTTCGACTAGTTTCCCAACGTCTTGGACGTTCTTGGACGTTTAACCTCCAAACACTTGCAAACTTTATATACTGCATCTAAACACCATTATTAACCATTTAATACTTTAAACCATCATGACACACATTTTAGGCTCTAGTTTCACCTAGATCATTTTTAGGGATGTAATATATATACTTGCTTTTGTGCTTGTTCAGTTATGTTTATTTCAGCTTTACTCTATCCTACATGCTCAGTGCCTTTCAAGTGCTAACGCATACATGTGCTACATCTTCTCGTGATGTAGGTTCAGGTTCTCAGCATCCAGATGACGCTTAGGTCGATTCCCCATCTCCAGTTCAACAGAATCAGTGGTGAGTCCTCATTCTCCGAGGACAACAGTCATGAGTTTCTTTTCATTATTTAGTCCTTTAGATTCAATTTTTGCTAGATTTGGCTGGGGTCTGTTCCAGTATTTCTAGTCAGTTAGAGGCTTATTTTCAGACATAGTTAGTTTTAGCGTAGTATTGAGTTAATAACTTCTTGTATTTAAACTCGTCATTTTCATATATCTCAGTTTTGGCATATGGGTATTCCCTATTTTTTCATTTTAATTTTGATTTAGCTTCCGCATCGGTTTATTTTATTTATTATGCTATTGATCATGCAAGTAGGGTTAGCTAGGAATCACTTGTGGTCCTAGGTCTCGTGTACGCGTCTCGGGGGTAGCTCAGGGCGTGACAATTTATTTCTTGGAGGAAAATCAATCAAATTCCAGAATGATTGCTCAAGATTAAATCAATCCCACTATTGACACCATTTTCCCAAAAGGATGAGCCCATATAAGACATAAGAAATGTTACAAAATCATATTCAAAGGAAGTAGATGTCCTTTGACATTTACGGCACCTACGAATCTCATTATTAAGTAAATTATCCTTTGGTTATTTCCAAGGTCTTTTAGACCCTTCACTAGACTACTCAAGTTTAATTTTATAGTCCATAGTCTTAAGTCCTATTTTGATCTTTTTGAGAATAGGAACTTGGACTTTGACTAGACACCCTCACACTTTGAAATATTTCAAGTTGAATTTCCTTTCTTTCCATTTCTCATATGAAGTAGATTGTGTCCTGAACAACAAAATTTTTTATTGCTTTCTTTTCGAACAAACAAAACTTTTTGTTATTCCCTTGTATTGTAAGGATAGCTTATCCACACAAATTTTGTGGTAAACCTAAACTTATAAGTAAAGCAGTCATCATTTCCTTCAAAGTTTGGGTTTTCTTTCCATTCTTCAACTCCATTAGATTGAGCTAAATATGTCACTAGTATGATGGATAATTCCTTTTTTCAAACATACTTCAGCAAAAGAGATTTATACTCTCCATCACTATCGCCTTTATCCTTTTCCCAACTGATTTTCAACTTCAAAATTATATTGCCTTGACGTTTCTATTACTTCATCCTTACCATTCAGTAAATAGATATAACCATATCTAATGCAATTGTTGATAAAGTTTATGAGATACTTCTTCCCACCACGAGATGGTGTTGGTTTGATATCACAAATAACACTGTAAATCAACTCAAGGGTTTAGAATTCCTTTTGACAAATTTATAAAAATGCTTAGTATACTTAGATTCATACAAACTTGACATTTTTATTTATTGCACACAAAGTTAGACAAAACTTTTAAGTTGAACAATTTTCCTTGCAATTTTTTGTAGTTGACATGTCAAAAACAGTTTGACTAAAGAAACTAAGAACAAATTAAATTATTGAGTTTGAAAAGATTCAAAATTATTATATACAATGAGGTATATCAATAAGGTGAGTAACGAGGATGTAGTCGAACTTATTATATAAAAATATTATTTATCATTCTAATAAACAATTTATAATGTTAACAATTATGCATAGGTAAAAAATCTAGAAGAAAAGATTGGTCCTAATTTTAATATCAAGTTAATTTATGAAAACTATTTTTTTTTAAAAAAGGGCGATTTCCGGAGTGGTAGATATTCTTTTTTATTAGTTTGATAATCCAAGAATATAAAAAAAATACCTTATAAAAAACATCAAAAGCACCCCAGAAAAAGTAACAGTTAAATAGCACACAAATATATAGATGTAGGAAACAAATGATAACGCTTTTCTCCGTTCTTAGACAACAAAAAAAGTATTAAATTAGCAAGGAAGTTATTTTCAGGCCAGCACAATAGAGCCATCAACTCAAAATCTTGGAAATTACTAATATTGTAGGTTCAGTGAGCTATCAACTCAAAATCTTCTTTTCTTAAATTTGGAGCCATCAAATTCTTCGTCATTCCTCGGTCTAAGATTGCCACCTTCTTGCTCTTTGTCATTTCTGTAAATTTTTTGCTCAATGCCTCTCAAAGTGAGAGTCTTTCCATTATATAGAGAGAATAAAGATTATACATTCCTAAAGATCAGTCATTCCTATTCCTAAAGATCAGTTATTCTATCTCTACAAATCTGCTATTCAATCCCTATAAATCTACTTTGCTATCCCTCCAAATCCATTATTCTATCACAATATTTATTCCTTTGATTCTACAACAAATCTATATGATCATGCTAATTTATATCACTATCTAATTACATTAATATATTCAATTATTTAGATGTTCATCATGCTAACCCCCCCTCAAATTGATGTCGGTGGATCAAGAAGCATCAATTTGCCTACTAGGAACTAATGGCGTTGTCGTGCCATGAATTTTGTAAACGCATCATCTATTTGAAGAGCACTGGACACATGTGGGAGAGTAATGATTCCTTTATCTACAACTTCTTGTATATAATGACAATCTACTTCGATGTGTTTGGTCCTCTCATGAAAAACTGGATTAGTAGAAATTTGAATAGCACTTGTATTATCAGCATCAGGTGTTGACGATAATCACGAAGGGGCTTAGAGTTGGAAGATTATTTCATATACAGTTTTCTATTCCTCGTGTTCTAGCTTTTACTTCTTCCACTACTAAGAATGTGGTTTGTCATAAACGTCTAGGACATCCAAATACTATTGTGTTGTCTCATTTGTCCAATTGTGGTTTATTGGTAAATTTAATTTTCAGATGCTTCCTTTGATTGTTCTACTTGTAAATTAGGCAAACGTAAAACTCTTTCTTTTCCTAATTTTGGTAGTCGTGCTGCAAAGTGTTTTGATGTCATTCATATTGATGTTTGGGGCCTTTCACTAGTTATTTCTCATATTCATTTAAAGTATTTTGTGACATTTAGAGATGAATATAGTCGGTTTACATGGGTGTATTTTCTTTGATCAATATCCGTAGTGTTTTCAATATTCAAGAACTTTTTGGCTTACATTGAGACTCAATTTTCCACATGCATCAAAATATTAAGATATTATTCTGGTGGAGAATATGTCTCATGAATTCAATAATTTCTTTCTTGAGAAAGGAATTGTATTACAACGCTCTTGCCCATATACGCCACTACAAAATAGGAGTGTAAAAATAGTTATCTTTTAGATGTCACTCGTACTTTATTGATTGAACCTTATGTTCTACATAAATATTGGGTTGAAGCTTTGTCTACTGCTATCTTTTTTATTGATAGACTTCCATATAAATGTATTGCATTGTTTGAAACATATTGTTGCACCCCCCAAAATAAACTTTACTTAAAATCATAACGTTCGTTACATAGTTTCAATCAAAACAGGGTACATTTTCAGGGAGGGGAACACAATGCGAATACAAATAGAAAATAATCCGACGTAGGGGAATTAGAAGGTCGACGGCCCTGCTCTTCCTCTGGCTTTTTCTACTTCTTTGCGGATGATGCACTTGCTTGTTAACACGTACGGCTCAGCGAACACAGCTTTGGAGGATGTCGGCACGACTTGTAGAGTGTTCATCTGCTCGTCTAGGGTCGCATCCAAATGCATCAGACAAACCCTTGCATCGGCTAGCTTTTGTGACGTTACACCTAAAACTCTCTGACTTTCTAACTGGACTGGTACTCTTGTTCCTTCGCTGAAATTCTTGCTCCCTTCAGTCCCATTCTTGCTAAAAATGGTATGCGTGGATCTAAAGCCTTGTCTGTACATCCTCGATTTCTCGACCCACTCGTGGGGTTGGGTTCACCACACTACGCAAATCATTTTGCAACCACGTCTTATATTCATCAACATACCCAGCTTCATATCTGTTTTCCGCCATACCCCATTTCATGTTGATACGTCCAGCCCATTCTTGGAGGATGATCTTGGCAAAAGGTATTTTACCACTCCAGTTGTAATCGATGATGAAGGAGCTAGTATCCCCTTGGACGGGTGTGATTTGTGTTCTACCGAATTGACGTATCACCCTAGCTGGGTTGTAGGGTCGCAATCCTCTAATGTCGGGAAGGATCAAGAAGGGAAGTTTGGCCCCCTGCGTTGCTATCCTCTCTGACATAAAGTTCGGCAACATCCACTGTATATCTCATTCTCTGAGATCATAAAATACTCTCGCCCACGCATCCCTGGTAGTATGAATTGGCAACCTGCGGACACTTAGATAGAATTCTTAATTATCAAAGGGACTTGTCTGGCTTGTCTTGGCCAACTCTTGTGGTCGGGAGGCGTCCCTTTTGCAGAGATGCTCAGTCATCCACCACTGAAGCAAAATGTTGCAGCCTTGGAAAAATGGGAACCCATTTTTACACAAGCTCAATGATCGATAAATGTCGGCCAAAATGACCGGGGCCAAACTGTAGTATTTCTTTTCTTCTTGTTTCTTACCAATTCCTCTGAAGATGGCGTCTACTACCATCACGACCTGGGTGTCGATCTCCTTTCCTTCATCTTTAGGGAACACCATCGTTCCTAAAAGGCATGCAGAGAAAGCAATAGTCTGAGTTTGCCTCGAGGTATTTTTATTATGGAATTTATTCGAAAATAGTTTAAAATAGCTGTCGTGCCCCCATCTCTCAAAAAATCTCATTAGTAGTATATCGTGGGTTTCCAAACAGTTCACATTCACTAGCAATAACATGTTTTTCAATTCTTCACTAGTTGGACTATCCGGTAGAAGGATGTGACGATCGGGACATCTTTTCATCTTGTCACATGTTCCGAAAGAGTCCAGACAATCCTTTATTTCTTCTAGTGTCGGTGTTATTTCGAAGTCTCCAAATCGAAAAACCATCATTTTGTTATCCCACAACCGAGTGATTACCTCGATAAACGTGGGCCAAACCTTGAAGACCATTATCAAAGGTAAGTGGCCCAGGTGAATCGAGATTTCTCTCTTTTGATAATCTTTGAGGTTGTCCCACCATATGTGGAGAATGTCTGGCATCTTGGTGACCATGTTGAAACTGAGGAACTGACTCGACATCTACAAAAACATACAACTAGTTAGTTGCCACCCCCACGATACAACAGACAGTTAAACACGCAATACATCCTTCATATTTAACACACATATATGATCGTCCTATCGAGCCGTGAGCTCTTTGGACTCAGGACGGTCTTTCTACTGGTCCCAACACTCCTTGGCTGTTGGGTCATCTTAGGCCAATGCGCTACTTTTCGGGATTGGGTTTCGCTCTATCTTAGTTTAACTAGGAGTGGGTTGTATTTAGAGTGGAAAGAGTAACCCAAGCGGACTACTTGGGCTGGGACAGTTAACGACCGTTGACTATCAAGTAGCCAACTACGTTCGTCAGGGTTCCCCGAGAAAGATTTGGTTAACGAACGACTACGAACCCGCATAATTGTCCTTTAAGTGGAAATAAAAATAATCGTCGTTTGACGGAAGATGTTATGCTATGAATGCAACAGTTGATATAAGGCGATAAATAAACATATAAACAGTTAATTTTCACATAGCCAAACACGTTAGTTTTAAGGTTAGAATCCTCCAAAGTTCCCCAGCAGAGTCGTCATTTTTGCTTTATACGAAAATCGGAATTTTTTTATTTGTACGTTTTCCGACTTCTAGAATCGCCACTTAATTTTGAGAAAATCATGAAAACTTTGAGAAAATCATGAAAACTATGTTTTCAAAAGACTTAAACAGAAAAATTGTTTTGAAAACTTAAAAGGAGTTCGGGGATTCATAGTGTATTTTAGGAAGGTGTTTAAGGCTCCTAAAATACCCGTTAATACAGTTATCCGACAACTAACTTATTTGGCTAAAATTTAACTTGATTTTGATGCAATGAAATTTTGGAATACTTTGAAAAAAAAATGAAGTATTAATTTTACCAATTAGTTTGTAAAACTTCAAATTATATTTTTTGAGTTGATTAAGTCGTTAAAATCGAAGCGGCGTTTTACGGGGATTTGGATTTGTTAACCCTAGAAATAACAATGATAATAACACTCAAATAGCGATAAAGTAAGAGAGAGAGAGAGAGAGAGAGAGAGAGAGAGAGAGAGAATTGGGTCCAAAATCTGGGTTTTCTGTCCGCCTGGATCGGAATTCGGACCCACCTGTTTTGGGTTTTTGACCCATTTTGCTATCTTGAGCACCTGTCCTAGACTAAACATATAATAATAAATAATAAATACGAAAAATAAAAGATTATAAGGGCTTAGGCCCGAAAAATAACAATAAACAACACTTTCAAAAATGAAATTGGACACTTTGGCTCCAACTTCTTCAATTTTCTCCGATCTCCTTTGATCCCATCTTGAAGCACTCGTATCCCCTTGTTTTTTCTTAGCTTCACTCAATTGGTTGTAGCCATCTCTTGATTCGAAATAAACATGGCAGGTGTATTTGGATTATTTTCTTTGACACCTATCTCCTCCGTTACAATGGACTCCTTTTTATGTGTCACAAGAGCTTGTTGATCAATATGATCATCATGGCGGCATTCTTTCAACTTCCCTGTTTGCTCAATAAGCTTTTCCAAGTCGAAAGTATTCCCAGATTCAGCAGATAAGTCAGCCTACCATGTAGCTTTTCATATTGTTCAAAATTCTCATCTCGCAACACATAAAACTAATTACATTCAATGACACTATTACTTCTATCAAGCTCAACTTGTGTAGAACTTTTTTGGTGCAACTTGTGATTATTTGAGGACTTAAAGTCAACATTTTTATTATGTGATACCAAAGTCCATTGGTTACTGGGTTTTTCTGCAGTAGAGGTGCCTTGTTTGGCCTCTTCTTTACTTGATTTATTAACCACGACAGCATTAGGAGAACTCAACTTTCCACCGTTCACAAATCTAGACGATAACTGTCGTGTAGCGACTTGTGATGTAATGATCAACTCCCTAGAGTTATTATTTACATCATTTTGTGCCTCAACTTCAATATGTACAGGAGTGGAAGAACCTGTTGCATCCACACCAAGGTTCTCGTATATCTTACTAGTCAGTGTTCCAAGTAACATAGCTTATGTATCTTCTTTATGCCCAGATGTTGTAGTAAGAAGCAGAAGACCTGGTGCATTAACTCTTTCTTAACTAGTTGTTGTAGTGTGTTTCTCCTTGTTAAGGTTGTCCACACTATTTTTGCCCGAATTGATGTTAGATGGATTTGGTAATGTTACCTCTTTTCCAGTTTGTTGAAGAGAAAGAACTTTCTTTTTCTCATCCCAAATTGATCGCAAATCTCCTTCAAACTTTTCTCTGTTGATTTTTGTTTCATCGATCAGTCCACCTTCGATATCCATAGTCAGTCTACATTTTTCCTCCTTTTGACCTTGATGTTTACATGTTGTGCAGTACGAGTGCAATTTGTCATTGACAACTTTTTGCAACACCTCTTTAACGACACCTTATTTTCCTCTTTAAAAAGCATTCTAACTCTATCCAGAAGTGATGATAATAGATTAACCTACACCTTTACCCTATCTTCACTAGGCCTTGACTTACTAGTGTTTGCCTTATCAACTTGTAAGGGTGTCCCAAAAGCTTATTCTAGTGAAAGCAGGGCTTTACGAGTAAACATCTGCGTTGATAGACTCGGGAAAGAAATCCAAGCTAAAGAAATTGATGTCTCCTCTTTTGGATTAAACCATGGTGTCCAACATTGAATTCGACATTGGTATTGATTATTCACGCCCTTTTATTTTAGTGTGATGAATGATACTGCCCTAGAATACACCTCCACAAATTCTTCCCGATTCGATAATATCACCAGAACATGATCTGGTAATGTTATTTTCTTTGAGAATCAATATTCTTTAATACTTATGTTGAGTCATCTTATGTTTCTCCTCTTCTTCCTACTTTTGAGGATTTGTCAATTTCTTCTAATCGGTTCAAACCAGGATTTGTGTATGAATGATGTTGACCAACTTTACCCCATTCTGAAACAGATCTGCCACCTGAGAGTGCTGATCGACCAAAATATGAGATTTCATCAAGGTCTGCTCCTCTTGAGCCTCCTCGACAATCTACTAGAGTGCCCAAAATCCTAAATGGTATAGGTTTTTCTTGTACTATATCCACGATATCTATTCCAACAGTTTACTCATAAACATGTAAGCTTGAATGTTGGTAAAAGTCAATCGAGGAGGAACTTTTGGCTCTATAAGAAAATAATACATGGGACATTGTTCCTTGTCCTCCTAATGTCCGTCCAATTGGATGTAAATGGGTTTATTCCATTAAACTTCATTCTAATGGAGCTCCTGATTGGTACAAATCTTGATGGTGGTTCGTGGCAGCAAACAGGAGTATGGTGTAAACTATGAGGAGACTTTTTCACCTTTAGCAAAAATGACTAGGATGCAAACTATTATTGCCACTGCTGCATCACAAAATTGGTCTCTTCATCAAATGGATGTCAAAAATGCTTTTCTTCATGGTGATCTCAAAGAAGATATTTATATGAAAACCCCTGGCTTGTTCTCATCACCTACATCAGATGTCTGCAAGTTGAAACAGTCATTATATAGATTAAAACAAGCTCAAAGAGCTTGGTTTGACAAGTTTCGGTATACTTTGTTTCAATTCTCTTTTGAGCAGAGCAAATATGATTAGTCTTTGTAGCTTAAGGATTATTTTCATATGAAAAATCTTGGTGCTCGTTGTTTTATACGAAAATCGGAAAAATATTTTTTTTGTAGGTTTTTCGACTTTTAGAGTCGCCACTTAATTTTGAGAAAATCAAGAAAACTATGTTTTCAAAAGACATAAACAGAAAAATCGTTTTGAAAACTTAAAAGGAGTTCGGGGATTCATAGTGTATTTTAGGAAGGTGTTTAAGACACCTAAAATACCCGTTAATACAGTTATCCGACAACTAACTTATTTGGCTAAAATTTAACTTGATTTTGATGTAATGAAAATATTTGGAATTCTTTGAAAAAAAGATGAAGTATTAATTTTACCAATTACTTTGTAAAACTTCAAGTTGTATTGTTTGAGTTGATTAAGTCGTTAAAACCAAAGCGGTACTTTCCGGGGATTTGGATTCATTAACCCTAAAAATAACAAAGATAATAACGCTCAAATAGCGATTGATAGAAAGAGAGAGAGAGAGAGAGAGAGAGAATTGGGTCCAAAATCCGGGTTTTCTGTCCGCCTGGACCAGAATTTGGACCCACCTATTTTGGGTTTTTGACCCATTTTGCCATCTTGAGCACCTGTCCTAGACTAAACATATAATAATAAATAATAAATATTAAAAATAAAAGACGACAAGGGCTTAGGCCCGAAAATAACAAAATAAAATACTTTCAAAAATGAAATTGGACTCTTTGGCTCCAACTTGTTCAATTTTCTTCATCCTCCTTTGATTTCTTAATCACCGAGATCTGTACGCCTACTAGGGGGTCGACTCTAGGATACACAGTTAAACCTTTATGGCTCTTCCAAATGCAGAGACCAAGCGGAGTCCGTGGAGACTCGAACGGATTTTCATATACAACAAAAATGATAAAAGGATTAGCATTCTGAGGCAAAGAACAAACATGATTCAATTAAACTGAAAGTACCAAGTAATCTGCGACAAGATATTTGCTTAAGTTTTTAAAGAAAATAAAGTAGACAATCCATTCCTTAGCCAAGTGAATAGAAGATCAGCAAAATTCATAACACAAGAAAAATAGGGGAAGTACTGCACCAGGAAAAATATCAAAATCTTATTGAATCCCCTCTTTTTATTGACGCTTCTGTGCCCTTAAGCGGCTAAATCATAGTCCGAAAGGAAATCTTTGACTAAACCCGTAGACCAAATAAAAATCAATAAGAGGCACATGAAGACTTGTGTCTTCTCATTCAAAGAAAATGCTCAAACCAACAGTAAACTCCAAAAAATCAAGGAAAGATGCATATTTTAAACTTGACGAACAATTATGGGATGTGGGGGGAAAAGACTGTCATGCTAAAGTGAAGTTAGGAACCCAGACCCTTCGCAAATCGTATCAAACAAAATTAACACAGAACAATGGAATTTACTAGCATGAATAAGCAGAGGATTGCAAAATTTTGCAACTTCAGTAACGGAATAAAGAGAGGATGAACATGCTAAGTATAAGACAATATACTTATATTTCACATTAAAAATCAAAGAAAATAGGCTTACATAACTCACATATTAGTCACAGCAAGTTCAGTGAACTGAGGGCTCTTATCTATGGGGGCGAGAATTGATTAACCAAAGGGAAATGCGGAAAAGCGAAAATGGCGATGGTATCTAATAGAAAATGGCGAACACAACACTTTATCACAAAATTTCTCAAAGGCGATCAAACAAGCAAAGAGAGACAAAGGATAGCGAAACGGCTTTAAAAATGCAAGAAATAGTGAGTCATATAATGATACCAACAACAACATAATAGGCATACTAAATACTTCATTGGACTAAAACAGATCATTTAACATGACGGATAACTTTGAGAAACTCTCAGACCCATGTGGGAGACATTTAGCAACCAAAAACTGACAGCGACATGTTTTCATGCCAATGACAATCTAAGAGAAATAGTATATATACACATATATTCAAACACATTAGTCAATCGAATTCAAAGGAGAAGCGACGAACAAAATACTAAAATAAAAAAAATAGACCTCAGACACAAACAGCCGAATACTTTGCCTTAGACCGCCAATGAAACCAAAGGGGACGACCATATCGCACCAAAATTTAACACATCCAAAGACAACTTGTAAAAAAAATAACAAATAAATAAAATAACGGTCCCTTTCGACTCCGCGAGATATCCTATTTAGACGACAATGAAGATGGAAATAATACTGTAGGTGATTATCTTTTGAAGAAAATCAACTTATAGTGAATCAAACTCGAGAAAAAAAAATGACCCTAGATAGCATGAGTGATGTTTAAAACGGCATAGTCGAATGATACACATTTAACAACACTCAACCACTATCTAAGAAACCATCAAAATATATTCAAATAAGGCAAGATAAACAACCATACAAGCTGAAATTTGCAGAACCTTACAACAAAATTACGACTAACCAACATCGGAGCGGTTGAGAGTAGGCACTTCACATAAAAAACAAACAAACAGCCATATAACGAATAAACAGTCGACAGACAACAATATCACAATTTCGGCATCACAAGACAAATCAAAGAAAGAATCGGAGAGGAGAAGCTAGCAGAAAGAAATTTTACCTTTATTTGGTGCAGCAAAACAAGAACGATTAGTTGAGAGCGATTCCAGCACCACGAGACTCGAACACCACAGCAAACCAAAGGTTTGGATGGAATATTGCGTTAAAACTCTAGAATGAAAAAGAAAGAAAAGTAATTCCTCCCTTTTCTCCGGACTATACCACTTTATGTATATGTATGTATAGGTTGAAAACTCTCTGAGAATTTTGACTATCTCACCCCCTTTCTTTTTCACTTTCTGCCTTAGCTAAATTTTAATGAAAATTTTAGATCAAAATCAAAAATCCCCCGATTTCTCTTACTGTTTGAATTTTTTAGCTTTTTCTCCCCCCAAAAAAATCCTCCCCCACAGAAAAGAGAAGAGGATTATATATAGGGAGGATTAGGGTTTCCAACGAAGGGGCGGGAAAAGGGTAAAATGGGAATTTGAAAAGATTCCCCAAATTGAAAAAAATTTCAGAAAAAATCATCCAAGCTGCTCTTGTACGAGCTTCGCTCAGTTTTCTCAATGGCACGAAGCTGAGAGCCGTTCGATTTTGTCTCAAGAACGGGAGGGATGGCGAGATAACGCCACATCGCCCTGCTCTTTCGTACGAGTATGATGCCATCTTCTGAAAATTGTACAGCCGGACAGAGAAAGGTGGGAAGACGTGTCACACTCGATCGAGTTTGCGTTTTGGATCATCGTTCCTTTGCTTTGAGCGCGTTGGGAACTTCTCTGCGTTGTACGAATAAACTTTCTCTTTAGGGAAGAAAGCACGTTGGGTCGGGTACTAACAGATTGGGTCAAGGGGAAACGGGCCTAGAGTTTGCTGGGTTGGGAAAATAAAGGCAGGAGAAGGGGCTGAATAAATAAAAAAAAATTGGGCCTGGTTTCTGGAAGAGAAAGGATGGTCTGATGGAAAAATAAGTGGGCTGATTTTCAACATTGTTGTTGGGCTGAAAATTAATGGGGTCCGGGATTATGAATTGGGATGAGGTTTTGGTACTGGGTTAGCTGGAAATGTCAACCGAGAGGCCCAAAATTGCTTTTGTCTAAATGGGCTAAATGTTGGTAACTAGATGAAATTAATTAATATAAATTAATTAAATAAGTTTCTTAAATTTAACGAAATAAAATAATTAATTTATTTACAAACTAAAATAATTTAAAAGATAGACTATGATATAACCGAGCTAATTAGTAAAATATTTGAACAATGTAACATCTATATTTTTTGGAGGCGATTTTCGACTAAACATAAAATATACTAATCGTATATAACCATGTAAAACATACATATTAGCTAAAATTTTATAAGGAGAAAAGAGATTAATTTAATATAACTTAAGACATTTAAATTTCATAAAATCCAATTATTTTAAGTCATTTTGAATTAAGAAGCTTGTTAATTAATATATATTAGGGTGGGCCAAAACTGGGTGTCAACAACTGTACCTCGTTTTACTTGGATTGATGCAAGAAATTCGTGGAAAATGAAATTGACCAAACTAATTTTAACCGACCACTTATTTATCTCTGGGGAAGGGATTCGGTACGGACTTTAGGAATTATGGCCGAACCTAAAAAATGGACTTCCTACATATCTCAGGCTATATGAGAATTCAGGCCACTTGTAGTTCGATATGTTTGATTTGACGCACGATTTTGAAAGAATTCTAAAGTCATCCCGGTACCGAATTATGAAGGGATCAGGATGCCCGAGAATAAGATTTAAGATCGAATGTTGGAATACAGCCGAGTTTTCACATTGATCTTGCCTACATGTCCTTAAACCTTAGGAATCAGGCTATTTGTAGTTCGACTCGATCGGTTGAAAAGGAAATCTATTATTATAGATAACCTTTGGTTTTGGACAAGTAACAAATTAAATGAGTATTAAAAGGAGGCTTGTAACATCTTACTCATGAATGTGGTGCGCTTCACACCCATAATTAAGAGCTTACACAGGCATAATTTCCAAAACTCTTGGCGTATTGTCACTTAGATTGGAAACTTGCTTCCGGTAGATTGAAAAATCCGGATGCAAAACCGAAACTGATAAAGCTAAAGACAAACCCACATGCCTTATGAAAGGGGTGTGGTTTGATTGTGGTGGAAGTCACTCCTCTGCTCGCGTCCTAAGAGTTTGACACTCCTCTTTGGACTATGTCCCAGTTCACTGCTAAGAAAAAGTTCCACGTTGTGCTGTATCCTTTTTGGTGCCGTCCGCACCTGTGGTTTAGTTTTGGAGAATTCATCCTTTCGGATGCTCTCGACAAAGGCTGAGATAAAACTCTTTAGCATAAAAATGCAATTGAAGTGAGAGGTAGTGTCTTTTACCGTGTTGACACTTAGTTGCTCTCTTTCGATATTTGTCATCAACATCCATTGGGTTTGACGGAAAGCAAATAAAGCTTATGTCTTATGTTTGCAATGTAATCTTCAATGTATTCTTCATTTGATGTCAAAATGAATAAAAGTTGATACAATGTTTCTAATTCTCTTCGTTGTTTTCGATGATTCTCTTGGCATTCGTTCTTGCCAAATAAAGATGCAATTGATGTTGAGGAGTAAATATTTCCCTTGAGATGCACGATTTCTTTTCTGGTTGTGCATTATTTCTTGTGGGGCATGAATATCTTCCCGCGATACGTGATTTCTTGCGAGGTATGAAATCTTCCCGCGATGGATAAATTCTGCGAGGTATGAATATCTTCTCGCGATGCATGATTTCTTGCGGGGTATGAAATCATCCCGCGATGCATAAATATTAACTCGTGATGCATGAGTATTAATTCGCGATGCATGATCTTCCGCGATGCATGAATATTGACTCGCGATGCATTGTCTTCCGCGATGCATGAATATTAACTCGCGATGCATGGTCTTCTGCGATGCATGAATATTGACTCGCGATGCATGATCTTCGGCGATGCATGAATATTGACTCGCGATGCATGGTCTTCCGTGATGCATGAAGATTGACTCGCGATGCATGATCTTCCGTGATGCATGAATATTGACTCGTGATGCATGGTCTTTCGCGTTGCATGAATATTGACTCGCGATGCAAGATCTTCCGCGATATATGAATATTGACTCGCGATGCATGATCTTCTGTGATGCATGAATATCTTCCAGTGCTATATAAATTTCTGCGAAGCATGCATATCTTCTCTCGATGCGTGGATATTAACTCTTGATGTCATCCTTGGTACCAAATGAAGATAGTGTTTCAATCGAGCAACATAGTGATCTTTTGGGTGCCTTCTAGATAATCATATTGTCTCAATTGAAAATAATGGTAAAATGACTCTCCAGATAGCGTATCGTCCCGATCGACAATAAAATAAAATGACCCCTCAAGGGTAGTGTATTGTCTTGATCGACAATAAACAAATGACCCCTTCGGTTAGTATTAATATCATATATGATAATATGATGCAGATGACGTCTTTGATGAAAATCGTAAACTATTCTTTCCGGGGTTTTCATATGGTTCATCTTTGAGCCTAGCTGGACGCTACTTACAGACTTCATGTTGTTGAGAATTGAATGAAGTAAAATATTCACATTCCCAAATCTTCGATATGCACAATATAAAATAATTCCTGCATCCACAAAAAATTCATAGATTTTGGGGAAGAGCGTTCTACCCCTTTGACTTCCCATATTCGTCAATCGGAGAAGTTTGATGACCTCTGAGCAATACTATGAATTTGCATCCACAGAAAAATTGTTAGTTTTAAAATGGACTGATCTGTGTCGACTCTTCAGTTGTATGCTTCTTGTCCTGCTATCTTCGGTCGATCTTCCTGATCCCCCAACTCTTGATTGATAAGACAAAATATTTTATGTCAAAACAAATGAAACATAAAAGGAAAATCTTTAAGAAATAAATTTTCGAGAAGAAATATTTTGAAAAAGGTCAGTGCCAAGTGTCATGTCACGTCAGGCTTAGCGAATTTCTTTGAGTTTGGTGCTCGGAGGTTTATTCGCTGGGGAGTATTCAAAGTCACTCCAGACTGCCGATAAAACCATGCTGAAATTTTGAGGTCATCCTCAAAATTTCTGTCCCAGTTACAAGTTATTTCTTATCTTCAACTGTTAGTAAGTAAATTATGGAATTTTTGAGATCTTCTCAAAAATTTTGTCCCAATTGCAAATTTCGAAACCTTTTCGATCTTGGCTTGCTGAGGAAGAATCTTCCTGTTGAGAATTTTTGAGTCCCTCACAAAAATTCTGTCATAGTTTCTATTGTAAAGAGGACTAGCAATCTTATGGAAAATATGACCGAACCCTTGTGGCGCCTACGTATCTCGTTGAGGCAGAAATCAGGTCAAACGTAGTTCCCCCTCAAGGTTAACAATGATAAGAAATTACAAAGAAACCAATGGAGGCCGACATAGGCCACCTACGTATCTCATTCTTGAGAATTCAGGTCGAACGTAGTTCAAGTACAAAGAAATAATAAAAGGGATAAATGGGGTGACCGAGGCCGACATAGGCCACCTACGTATCTCATTCTTGAGAATTCAGGTCAGACGTAGTTCATTACAAAGAGGGATAAAATTTTAAACAAATCAATTACAAGCAAATAGAACGAATACAAGGAAATGAAAGAAATACAGACTAAGCTTCACACGTAGTATCTCTTGACAATGTCCGAGTTGATCGGTTTCGTCCATGCGGTGCCATCCATCTCCGACAGGACCAACGCACCTCCAGATAATACTTTGCAAACCATGTAAGGCCCTTGCCAATTTGGTGCGAATTTTCCTTTGTACTCGTATTGATGAGGAAAAATGCGCTTAAGGATCAACTGACCTATTTAAAAAATTCTATCTCTTACTCTCTTGTGGAAAGCGCGAATCATTCTCTGTCGATATAGTTGACCATGACAAACGGCGACCATTCTCTTCTCATCAATCAAAGTTAACTGATTAATTCGCTTGCTGACCCATTCAGCGTTACTCAGCTTAGCTTTTTGGATGATTCTCAATGACGGTATCTAAACTTCAGCAGGTATGACTCCTTCTGTTCCATATACTAGCAAGTATGGAGTAGCTCCAGTCGACGTTCTGACAGTCGTTCGATAACCCAATAAAGCATATGGAAACATCTTATGCCAACCATGGTGATTGTCAATCATTTCCCTCAAAATCTTCTTGATGTTCTTGTTGGCAGCCTCTACAGCTCCATTCATTTGAGGACGATAAACGATTGAGTTTCAATGAGTAATCTTAAATTGCTCACATATGTCTCTCATCAAGTGGCTGTTGCGATTCGCACCATTATCAGTAATGATGGATTCTGGTACTCCAAACCTGCATATTAGATTGTTACGAACAAAATCAGCTACAACTTTCTTGGTTACCGACTTGTAAGAAGCTGCTTCCACCCACTTGGTGAAATAGTCAATGGCAACCAAAATAAATCTGTGTCCATTGGAAGCGGCGGGCTCTATCGGACCGATGACATCCATGCCCCAAGCTACAAACGGCCAAGGTGAACTCATAGCGTTAAGTTCGTGAGGCGTCACTCGAATCAGATCACCGTGCACCTGACATTTATGACATTTCTGCACAAACTTGCAACAGTCATTCTCCATAGTCATCCAGAAATAATCGGCTCGCATAATCTTCCTTGCCAAAGTGAGCCCATTCATATGCGTGCCACAAACTCCGGCATGTATTTGTTCAATAAGCTTCGCAGCTTCAACAGCATCAACACATCTGAGAAGACCCAAATCTGTAGTCCTCCTATAAAGGACTTCTCCACTTAGAAAGAAATTGAGAGTCATACGGCGTATCGACTTTTTTTGGTTGGATGTTGCATTTTCAGGATAACTCCTGGATTCCAAATATTTCTTTATATCAAAATACTATGGCAAACCATCTGGTTCCGCTTCTACATGTGAACAATGGACTGTATGTTCCTTCATCTCTATATCCAGAGGATCAATATACTTAGTATCTGGATGTTTAATCATCGAAGCGATGGTTGCGAGAGCATCGGCCAACTCATTTTATATTCTAGGAGTATGTCTGAACTCGATCTTGCGAAATCTTTTGCACAACTTCTGCACATACTGCACGTAAGGTATGATCTTCGAGTTTTTCACAGCCCACTCTCCTTGACCTGATGAATCAACAGATCTGAATCTCCAATAACCAATAATTAATAGACATTGATGTCGATGGCCATTTTCAAACCAAGAACACAAGCTTCATATTCAGCCATGTTGTTCGTGCAATTAAACCGGAGCTTAGCTGCCATAGGGAAGTGCTGACCAGATTCTGACACTAAAACTGCTCCGATACCTTTTCCTTGGTGATTTGCCGCTCCATCAAAGAATAATCTCCAGCCAGGATACATTTAAGAAATATCTTCACACACAAACGATACTTCTTCATCGTGAAAATAAGTCTTAAGAGGTTCATATTCTTCATCAACATGATTTTCTGCGAGATGATCCGCCAAGGCCTGTGCCTTTATCGCCTTCTGAGTCACATACACAATGTCAAATTCACTCAACAGCATTTGCCACTTAGCTAAATTTTCAGTCGGCATCGCCTTTTGGAAGATATACTTCAGCGGGTCCATTCTGGAAATGAGGTATGTAGTATAATAAGACAAATAATGTCTCAACTTCTGGGCGAGCCAAGTCAAAGCACAACAAGTTCTCTCCAACAGAGTGTAACAAGACTCGTATGGAGTAAACTTCTTGTTTATGTAATAGATAGCTCTTTCTCGTCGTGTTGACTGAGTACGCATCCGAATGCACTATCTGAGATGGACAAATACAGCAACAAAAGACTCCCTTCTCGCGGAGGCACCAATACCGGTGGATTTGAAAAATAGTACTTGATAGCGTCGAAAGCAGTCTGACACTCTTCAGTCCACTTTGTCGGAGTGTCTTTCTTCAACAGCATGAAGATAGGCTCACACACCACGGTTGATTGAGCTATGAATCAGCTGATGTAGTTCAACTTCCCTAAGAAACTCATCACCTCTTTTCTCGTCTTAGGCGGAGGAAATTCTTGAATTGCTTTAATCTTGGAAGGATCGAGTTCAATACCCCTTCTTCTGACTATAAATCCCAACAACTTTCCGGCTGGAACTCCAAAAGCATATTTGACGGGGTTTAACTTCAAGTTGTAATGACGCAAATGATCAAAGAACTTCCTTAGATGTGTCAAGTGGTCCGAACTCTCGCGGGATTTTATTATGACATCATCCACATACACCTCAATCTCCTTATGAATCATGTCATGAAATATGGTCGTCATAGCCCTCATATAAGTAGCACCAGCATTCTTGAGGCCAAATGGCATCACCCTATAATGATATACACCCCAAGGTGTAATAAAAGCTGTCTTTTATGTATCTTCCCCGTCCATCAAAATCTGATGATACCCTGCGTAACAATCCACAAATGACTGCATTTTATGCTAAGCACAGTTATCGATCATAATATGGATGTTTGGCAAAGGAAAATTATCCTTAGGGCTGGCTTTGTTGATATCTTTGTAGTCGACACAAATTCTGATCTTCCCATCTTTCTTGGCGACCGGAATAACATTGGCCAACCAAGTCGGGTATTATGTCACTTCCACCAATCGAGACTCGATTTGTTTGGTGATTTCTTCTTTAATCTTTAAACTAAACTCAGGCTTGATTTCTGAGTCTTCTGCTTCACCGGATTGAACCCTGGATTAATCGGCAATTTATGAGATATAACATTGGTACTCAGCCCTAGCATGTCGCTGACTTCCCAGACGAACACATCAATGTATTCAGTGAGTAAATATATTAGATCCTTCTTCTGAACTTCATTCAAGTGAACGTTGATTTTGGCCTGTTTGACACACTCTTGGTCTCCCAGATTTACAGTTTCAGTTTCCTCTAGATTCGGTTTATGCTGATTTTCAAACTGCAGAAATTCTTCAGCAACATATTTTGGTACCTCGTTTTCTTCTTTGTAATCATCAGCCTCATCATCACCTGCCTCATTTTGTTCGTTCAGCTCATGACATGACATGACATTGGCAGGTTTAAAACTTATATTACTGAAATCACAAATGAACAAAGTTAGGAAAGAAAAATATAGCAAATAAGTAAATAAGTAAATTTTCAATAAAAGAGGCTTTCAATTAAATTGGAAATAATTCAAACTTTGGCTATGGAAAAAGGCCATGTTGCTTTTTTCAAACATCATGGGGAAATTTTAAAATTTACGTAATTAAGAAAATGCAAAATGGTGGGTCTCGGGCCTCTTCCGGACTACCACCGATTTAAATATGCATAAATGATGCCCTTCTATCAAGGAGTTCGGGGAATCAGAATCGGCGTGGAGGTCCAATTCTGCAGCATCTCCCTAGGCTCAACATCGCAGAATCCTGCTAGCTCGACCTATTCCTCAATAACAACATCAATCTCTTCAAAAAGGCTGCATATTCCTTCCCCAAGGTCGTCATGCTCGGCATACTCTCGGACCGGGAATGATTGATACAGATGAGGGATTGGTTTAGCCAATGCTTGATTAATCTTCTTCTTCGCCTTCATATCATCATCTGTGGGGACGTACCCCAAACCATATCTTGCTCCTTTGATGGGGACTGGGATAGGCTCAATAATACCTTGGGAATTTCTTCCCAATCTGAAACCTGGTTCAAAACCATTCTGCAGCATCAAAGTGGCTATCATCTTGTACACGAAGGGCATAGGAGAATGTGGGGCCAAGTCCTTACCAGTGGTATTTACCAGCTCCACCGTATAGAAATCGGTACCTCGAGATACTTCATCGATAATCGGCGCCTGTCTGCCGGAGTGACTCCCTTCACCATGAATAACCAGCTCTTCTTTCTTCCAAATGAGTTTCATCATCTGATGAAGGGTAGAAGGTACAGCTCCAGCCATATGAATGAAAGGCCTTCCAAGAAGAAGGTTATAACTGGTGTCGTTGTCTAAGACTTGAAATTGTACACTGAATTCTGCTGGACCCATTTGGATAACCAGATTTACCGCTCCCAACGTATCTCTCTGAACCCCATCAAAGGCTCTTACATTGACTTGGTTTTGTTCCAACTTCCCCAAATCAAATCGTAACTGCCTCAATGTCGACAATGGGCAAATATTCAGACCAGATCTATTATCCACCAGACGCGATTTATGACCTTCTCATGGCATACGATAATGATTTGCATCGCCTTGTTGTGTGACTTTCCTTTAAAAGGCCACTCGTCATCGCAAAAGCTAATCCTATGTCCTCGGATGACTTGGTTGATCATAGCGGCCACATTATCGATGCTTGTGCCTACGGGCACATACGTATCATCGATAGCATTCATCAAAGCCTGCCTATGCAAATGAGAGCTCATCAGCAGGGCCCACACACAAATCTGGGCTGAAGTCTTCTCTAAATGCTTAACAATCGAATAATCCTTAGGCTGCATCTTTCTCCAGAATTTATCCGCTTCACCTTCGCTTATATGCCTTTTACCACGATCCTTCTTTTGTCCTCCAAGATCCAACTCTTCAGGTGTATAACACCTCCCAGAACGGGTCATACCCTGAGCGGCAGCAGTTTCGATCACAAATTTTGGCCTGACAAGAGTTTTTGATGGCACCAAGTTAACAGCCTTTGCCGGTGTCAAGATAATGAACTCTTTTTTCTCTTTGATGCTCAACGAAGCCACAACCCTTTCCAACTCGTCATGAACGATTGGAGTTATCACTTTTGTCACGCACCAATCAACATCTGTCTCTATCATATTAACATTGCCGCCTCCATAATTCGGCAAAGGATTGGTGTTGTCATTAGGCGCAGCTGGTTGAAGGGAGACCACCTCTTGGTTGATTAGATCCTGGATTTTGTGTTTGAGGTTGATATAGTCCTCAGTATCATGCCCAACACTGTTGCAATGATAAGCACATCTTTGATCTGGCCTATATAATTTAGACCTGGTATCCACCGGTTTGGGCCCCACTGGGTAGATATATCCGGCCGCAGCCAGTCGCTCATACAACTTTATTCAGATTTCAGCGAGCGCAGTGAAGTTCCTCGGAGGATTATTCTCAAATCTAGGTCGCGGTGGGTCATAACTGCCTTGTTGAGGAGGCATCTGTTGATAATTCCTGTTGTTGGGACGGGGAGCTTGATTTCTGGGATATGGATTTGTTTGGTAGTTTGGCAATGGAGCTTGGTAATTCGGAGGGGAATTTTGGTATAGTGGAGCTTGGACTTGATAAACAGGAGGGGGTGTTGTGTAGCTCAACTGCACGTTAGCACATTTGGGCAACACCTTGATAACGAGGAGACAGAATTTGGTAAAGTGGAGGATGATTTTGGTAGGTGGGAGATGGATTTTGGTAAATTGGAGGTGGATTTTTGTAGACTGGAGGAGGATTTTGGTATACTGGAGGACAAATATTTTTTTTGACTAGCTTGGTAGGAGTTTTGAGAAAATTGAGAACGACTTTGGGATGACAACGATCTTCTAGGGTTTTTCTTCCCTTCATACGAGACAGCGGCAACGTCCTTTCTCTTCTTCTTCAATAACCCTGAAGATTCGGGCGATGTGGCTACACGGGCTATCTTTCCTGTTTTCAAGCCGTCTTCGATAGTTTCACCGATCTTGACTATCTTGGCAAACTTCGCTCCCACGAGCAACATGATTCTGTCGTAATACTCAGGCTCTTGCACCTGCACAAAGACTTTGACAATTTCCTTTTTAGACATAGGCGGTCTTACCCTTGCAGCTTCTTTTCTCCACCTATAGGCAAACTCTCTATAACTCTCGGTGGATTTCTGCTTCATCTTCTCCAAAGAATATCGATCGGGAACAATTTCTACGTTGTAAGAAAATAAATTGATGAAATCTTTGGCCAGAGCATTTCAGCTGGGCCATAATCTGGTTTCGTGGGAGGTAAACCATTCCAGAGCCTCCCCGTATCAATAGAGCTTCATCCCTACCAACTCCAATAAGTTGGTCACAGTAGGCTCTCAGATGAGCCATAAGGTTCCTCACTCCTCCAAAAGTATCAAATTTTGGAATCTTGAACCTTTCTGGGAGGTCCATATTTGTATGAATACACAAATCTTCATAACTGATACCGGCTATATCAGGGACGCATTGGAGCTCTTTCACGGCTTTCTTGATCTCCTCTTTTATATCTACTTTTGCCTCTTCTTTCGCTCTCCATTCTCTTTCCTATTCTTCATAATGGTCCAACTCAGAACCGTGCACGTCGTGCTCAGCAGGGACGGGAATCTGGAAAGTGGTTCTTTTAGGTAAGGGTGGAGCTACGGAAGGACTCTAGGCGTTTTGAGTGGTTTGATAATTCTGTGGATAAGTCTGAGGATTGGTATTCTGATTAAAGTGGTGGTGGGATGTTTGGGGATTAAAAATGTTCTGATTTGGATTTTGACCTGGATTTTGAGGTGGTGGAGCGGTTTAATGTTGGGCATTTTGAGGATGAGATGGCATTTGGGAAGGGTTATTCTAAGGAGGTGGTGGAGTTTGGTAGGAAGTTGCAGCGTATTGGTTTTTTTGAGTGGTTAGGTCTATAGTGGAGGGATTCTGAGCAGGTGGCACGTTCTGGGTCGGATCCATGCTTGAAGAAAGAAAATAGATAGGAGGTCTTCCATCTGCAGCATTAACATTATAACCTGGCGGAGGGAGGTCTTATCTCCTCTGCATCTCTATCGTCATTTTTGCAATCTGTTGCATCAATTGCAGAATCAACTCATTCTGATCCGCTACGGTGGGTTGAGCCACCACAACGTCGGTGAGACTTACTTCTTCGTTACTATCTCCCATAACTGTCTTTACTTTGTATGAGCTTTGTCTAGGGAAGGAATTTGCGGGCACTTTTGATTTGGTAAAATAGGGATGATCTGCCAGCTTAATCAACACAGATCAGTTTTCAAAGTACCTGAGGAGGAAAACAACTCAAAGGCAGATTTGTCAGTTTGGATTCAAAATACAAATTGCATAATATCAAACATAGAGCAGATAAACACACAAGTTGCTATGTTTGAGGAATATCTTCAACCCACGAGTAAGGACGAAAACAGATTTTTTAACAAGCAGGAGTTTGCTTATTTTGAGTTTGACACTATCTCAAAAAGGCTAAATCACGTTGAGCTATGGTCTTCTTGCAGTTGTTCTTCGATGTCCGTTGTTCTGGTCTTCTCATTTCTTTGTCATATGTGGGGGAATGAATGAAATTTTTTAAAGATAGGGGCCGGGCCTTGAAAGGTTGCCTACGTATCTCACAAGAAGAATTCAGGCCCAACGTGGTTCGAGTACAACGAAAATATTTTTCATTAATTCATTACGATTATAAGGAAATTGAAAGGCAACAACAGAGCTTTAAAGATAAAATGATGACTACATCTTAGTTATTCTTCTTCTCGTTCTCCATATTAGTCACGAGTAACAAACTCGACTAGAATATTTCCCATGTTGACGAGGGATTCGAGGTCATAGCGAAATCCAAGAAACCTTGAAAGACTATGGTCTATGGTATCATGATAAGTGCAAGGTTTGAAGATTTCTCCCCCAACGGGATCGAGGCATCTGTCATTATCGTGGAGGGAGGCTAAGACCCCATTCTTAACCACTCCATGTAGATATGCAACATAGATTTTTTGAATGGGGTGAAGTAATGGCAAACAAACTGAGTCCGCTCAATTGGCTCTGACGGATCGTAAGTGAGAATGGTATTATTACCCCACATGTGCGGGATATCCCCAATCTCGATCTGGTGGCATATTCTCATTTTGAGTTGCAAGCATTCCTCTATAGTGTGTCCTTGCTAATTTTGGTGGAAGACACACACTTTTGAATAGTTTTCTTGATCAAAAACTGAAAATGATCATTCCTGAGGTGCCCATCCAAGATGATCATACAAAAAAGCGAAAGTCATGACCCTCGCCCTCACACGATGTGTCAGCTCGTAGGCCGAAAGAGTGATACATCTGTCTTCTCCTCTCAGACGACCTAGAAATGGAGGCTTGTAGACAATTTCCTCATCAACGTCTTTGCCAATCGCTACAGGATAAGTGTCATCTGGACCACCACTAGACTCTTGCTCACGGATAGAGTATTTCCCGCGCATTTTCTAAAGTTTGTCTATTATGCTATGGTGGAATGCCTTGTTCTTCTTCCTTAATGCATACATTCTTTCCTTCATAGTGATGAACTCTGTCATTTCCGCTGTCAGCTCCTCATCTAGTGACACATTTCTGGCCAACAGACTTGCGGTTTCTGAATCTACCTCTGCTTCTCTTGCTTCTCTCTCCTGAATCCTTAGCCGAAGCATATCCAATTTCTTGCTTAAATCTTCTTTCTCTGCCTCAATGTTTTTGTTCTTATTCTCTTTTGTCATCAACTCTTCATCCAGTGTTGTAGTCGCGGCTTTGTAGACCGATGTGGCAACTTCGACCCTATGTCCTTCTTCTCTGACCTCTTGAATTTTCCACATGATTTGTTCTATCTTCCTTTGTAACTCCTGTCCAGTGAGCTCCATCTGGATATTCTTACCCTTATCCATAGGAGTGATTTGCTTTTCCTGAGACAGTAGGGTAATATTTTAGGATTTGGGGTATGAGAGGTGTCTTTTGAGTGAGAAACTTGAGACTAAGAAATTTTGGTTGGACATTTTGTAACAGTGACTTATATTCTTTTTCTTTTGGAAATTTTTGGGAAGGAGTGAGCCTCCGATATCCTCATTCAAAGCAACATAGCACATACGCAGTTATATAGCACATATATTGCGTCCTAATCATGCATGTGACCCTTTTGTGCCAAAGGTAGGCCTAGCGAATATGAAGGATTTATTGCATTGTTTGAAACATATTGTTGCACCCCACAAAATAAACTTTACTTAAAATCATAACGTTCGTTAAATAGTTTTAATCAAAACGGGGTACATTTTTAGGGAGGGGAACACAATGCAAATATAGATAGAAAACAATTCGACGCAGGGGAATTAGAAGGTCGACGACCCTGCTCCTCCTCTGGTGCATTAACTCTTTCTTAACTAGTTGTTGTAGTGTGTTTCTCCTTGTTAAGGTTGTCCACACTATTTTTGCCAGAATTGATGTTAGATGGATTTGGTAATGTTACCTCTTTTCCAGTTTGTTGAAGAGTAAGAACTTTCTTTTTCTCATCCCAAATTGATCGCAAATCTTCTCCAAACTTTTCTCCGTTGATTTTTGTTTCATTGATCAGTCCACCTTCGATATCCATAGTCAGTCTACATTCTTCCTCCTTTTGACCTTGATGTTTACATGTTGTACAGTACGAGTGCAATTTGTCATTGACAACTTTTTGCAACACCTCTTTAACGACACGTGATTTTTCATCTTTAAAAAGCATTCTAACTCTATCCAGAAGTGATGATAATAGATTAACCTACACCTTTACCCTAGTTGCACTAGGCCTTGACTTACTAGTGTTTGCCTTATCAACTTGTAAGGGTGTGCCAAAGGCTTATTCTAGTGAAAACAGGGCTTCACGAGTAAACATCTGCGTTGATAGACTCGGGAAAGAAATCCAAGCTAAAGAAATTGATGTCTCCTCTTTTGGATTAAACCATGGTGTCCAACATTAAATTCGACATTGGTATTGATTATTCACGCCCTTTTATTTTAGTGTGATGAATGATACTGCCCTAGAATACACCTCCACAAATTCTTCCCGATTCGATAATATCACCAGAACATGATCTGGAAATGTTATTTTCTTTGAGAATCAATGTTCTTTAATACTTATGTTGAGTCATCTTATGTTTCTCCTTTTCTTCCTACTTTTGAGGATTTGTCAATTTCTTCTAAGCGGTTCAAACCAGGATTTGTGTATGAACGACTTTGACCAACTTTACCCCATTCTGAAACAGATCTGCCACCTGAAAGTGCTGCTCGACCAGAATATGAGATTTCATCAAGGTCTGCTCCTCTTGAGCCTCCTCGACAATCTACTAGAGTGCCCAAAATCCTAAATGGTATAGGTTTTTCTTGTACTATATCCACGATTTCTATTCCAACAGTTTACTCATAAACATCTAAGCTTGAATGTTGGTAAAAGTCAATCGAGGAGGAACTTTTGGCTCTATAAGAAAATAACACATGGGACATTGTTCCTTGTCCTCCTAATGTCCGTCCAATTGGATGTAAATGGGTTTATTTCATTAAACTTCATTCTAATGGAGCTCTTGATTGGTACAAATCTTGATTGGTGGTTCGTGAAAGCAAACAGGAGTATGGTGTAAACTATGAGGAGACTTTTGCACCTTTAGCAAAAAATGACTACGATGCAAACTATTATTGCTACTGCTGCATCACAAAATTGGTCTCTTCATCAAATGGATGTCAAAATGCTTTTCTTCATGCTGATCTCAAAGAAGATATTTATATGAAACCCCCTGGTTTGTTCTCATCACCTACATCAGATGTATGCAAGTTGAAACAGTCATTATATAGATTAAAACAAGCTCAAAGAGCTTGGTTTGACAAGTTTCGGTATACTTTGTTTCAATTCTCTTTTGAGCAGAGCAAATATGATTAGTCTTTGTAGCTTAAGGATTCTTTTCATATGAAAAATCTTGGTGCTCGTTGAGTTATACAAAAATCGGAAAAATATTTTTTTTGTAAGTTTTCCGACTTTTAGAGTCGCCACTTAATTTTGAGAAAATCAAGAAAACTATGTTTTCAAAAGACTTAAACAGCAAAATCGTTTTGAAAACTTAAAAGGAGTTCTGGGATTCATAGTGTATTTTAGGAAGGTGTTTAAGACACCTAAAATACCCGTTAATACGGTTATCCGAAAACTAACTTATTTGGCTAAAATTTAAATTTATTTTGATGTAATGAAAATATTTGGAATTCTTTGAGAAAAAGATAAAGTATTAATTTTACCAATTAGTTTGTAAAACTTCAAGTTGCATTGTTTGAGTTGATTAAGTCGTTAAAACCGAAGCGGCACTTTGCGAGGATTTGGATTCATTAACCCTAAAAATAACAATGATAATAACGCTCAAATAGCGACTGAGAGAGAGAGAGAGAGAATTGGCAAAATCCGAGTTTTCTGTCTGCCTGGACCGAAATTTAGACCCACCTGTTTTGGTTTTTTGACCAATTTTGCAATCTTGAGCACCTGTCCTAGACTAAACATATAATAATAAATAATAAATATGAAAAATAAAAGACGACAAGGGCTTACGCCCGAAAAATAACAAAATACAACACTTTCAAAAATGAAATTGGACTCTTTGGCTCCAACTTCTTCAATTTTCTCCATCCTCCTTTGATTCCTTAATCACCAAGATCTGTACGCCTACTAGGGGGTCGACTCTGGGATACACAGTTAAACCTATATGGCTCTTCCAAACACAGAGACCAAGCGGAGTTCGTGGAGACTCGAACGGATTTTCATATACAACAAACATGATATAAGGATTAGCATTCTGAGGCAAAGAACAAAAACATGATTCAATTAAACTGAATGTACCAAGTAATCTGCGACAAGATATTTGCTTAAGTTTTTAAAGAAAATAAAGTAGACAATCCATTCCTTAGCCAAGTGAATAGCAGATCAGCAAAATTCATAACACAAGAAAAATAGGGGAAGTACTGCACCAGGAAAAATATCAAAATCTTATTGAATCCCCTCTTTTTATTGACACTTCTAGTGCCCTTAAGCGGCTAAATAATAATCCAAAAGGAAATCTTTGACTAAACCCGTAGACCAAATAAAAATCAGTAAGAGGCACATGAAGACTTGTGTCTTCTCATTCAAAGAAAATACTCAAACCAACAGTAAACTCCAGATAATCAAAGAAAGATGCATATTTTAAACTTGACGAACAGTTATGGGATGTGGGGGGAAAAGACTGTCATGCTAAAGTGAACCCAGACCTTTCGCAAATCGTATCAAACAAAATTAACATAGTAACAATGGAATGTACTAGCATGAATAAGCAGAGGATTGCAAAATTTTGCAACTTCAGTAACGGAATAAAGAGAGGATGAACATGCTAAGTATAAGACAATATACTTATATTTAACATTAAAAATCAAAGAAAATAGGCTTACATAACTCACATATTAGTCAAAACAAGTTAAGTGAACTGAGGGCTCTTATCTATGGGGGGCTAGAATTGATTAACCAAAGTGAAATGCGGAAAAGCGAAAATGGCGATGGTGTCTAATAGATAATGGAGAACACAACACTTTATCACAAAATTTCTCAAAGGCGATCAAACAAGCAAAGAGAGACGAAGGATAGCGAAACGGCTTTAAAAATGCAAGAAACAGTGAGTAAGATAATGATACCGACAACAACATAACATGCATACTTAATAAATCATTGGACTAAAACAGATCATTTAACATGACAGATAACTTCGAGAAACTCTCAGACCCATGCGGGAGACATTTAGCAACCAACAACTGACAGCGACATATTTTCATGCCAATGACAATCTAAGCGAAATAGTATATATAGACATATATTCAAATACATTAGTCAACTGAATTCAAAGGAGAAGCGACGAACAAAATACTAAAAAAAAAAAAGACCTCAGACTCAAACAGCCGAATACTTTGCCTTAGACCGCCAATGAAACCAAAGGGCACAACCATATCGCATCAAAATTTAACACATCCAAAGACAGCTTGTAAAAAAAATAAAAAATAAAAAAATAAAATAACGGGCCCTTTCCACTCCGCGAGATATCCTATTTAGATGACAATGAAGATGGAAAGAATACTGTAGGTGATTACCTTTTGAAGAAAATCAGCTTATAGTGAATCAAACTCGAGAAAAAAAAATGACCCTAGATAGCATGATTGATATTTAAAACGGCATGGTCGGAATGATACACATTTAACAACACTCAACCACTAGCTAAGAAACCATCAAAATGTATTCAAACAAGGCAAGATAAACAACCATACAAGCTGAAATTTGCAGAACCTTACAACAAAATTACGACTAACCAACATCGGAGCGGTTGAGAGTAAGCACTTCGCATAAAAAACAAACAAACAGCCATATAACGAATAACCAGTCGATAGACAACAATATCACAATTTCGGCATCACCAGACAAATTAAAGAAAGAATCAGAGAGGAAAAGCTAGCAGAAAGAAATATTACCTTTATTTGGCGCAGCGAAACAAGGACGATGAGTTGAGAGCGATTCCAACACCACGAGACTCAAACACCACAGCAAACCAAAGGTTTGGACGGAATATTGCGTTAAAACTCTAGAATGAAAAAGAAAGAAAAGGAATTCCTCCCTTTTCTCCGGACTATACCACTGTATGTATAGGTTGAAAACTCTCTAAGAATTTTGACTATCTCGCCCCCTTTCTTTCTCCCCCACAGAAAAGAGAAGAGGATTATATATAGGGAGGATTAGGGTTTCCAACGAAGGGGCGGGAAAAGGGTAAAACGGGAATTCAAAAAGATTCCCCAAATTCAAAAAAAATCATCCAAGGACGATGACAGCTGCTCTTGTATGAGTTTCGCTCAGTTTTCTCAATGGCACGAAGCTGAGAGCCGTTCGATTTTGTCTCAAGGATGAGAGGGATGGCGAGATAACGCCACATCGCCCTTCTCTTTCGTACGAGTATGCTGCCATCTTCTGAAAATCGTACAGCCGGACAGAGAAAGGTGGAAAGACGCGTCATGCGCAATCGAGTTTGCGGTTTGGATCGTCGTTCCTTAGCTTTGAGCACGTTGGGAACTTCTCTGCGTTGTACGAATAAACTTTCTCTTTAGGGAAGAAAGCACCTTGGGTCGGGTACTAACAGATTGGGTCAAGGGGAAACGGGCCTAGAGTTTGGTGGGTTGGGAAAATAAAGGGAGGAGAAGGAAATGGGCTGAATAAAGAAAAAATGGGCCTAGTTTTTGAAAGAGAAAGGATGGTCTGATGGAAAAATAAGTGGGCTGATTTTCAACATTGTTGTTGGGCTGAAAATTAATGGGGTCCGGGATTATGAATTGGGATGAGGTTTTGGTACTGGGTTAGCTGGAAATGTCAACCGAGAGGCACAAAATTGGTTTTGTCTAAATGGGTTAAATGTTGGTAACTAGATGAAATTAATTAATATAAATTAATTAAATAAGCTTCTTAAATTTAACGAAATAAAATAATTAATTTAATTACAAACTAAAATAATTTAAAACATAGACTATGATATAACCGAGCTAATAAGTAAAATATTTGAACAATGTAACATTTTTTTTTTTGAAGGCAATTTTCGACTAAACATGAAAACATACATATTAACTAAAATTTTATAAGGAGAAAAGAGATTAATTTAATAAAAATTAAGACATCTAAATTTCATAAAGTCTAATTGTTTTAAGTCGTTTTGAATTAAGAAGCTTGTTAATTAATTTATATCAGGGTAGGTCAAAATTGGGTGTCAACACTCGTACATAATTTTTTGGGGTTAGAAGTTTATTATAATTCTTTAAATGTGTTATTTAACCAAGAGAAATATACTCAGGACTTGATTGCTTTGGCTGGTCTTCAAAAATCTTCCTCTGTAAATACTCCATTGGATTGAATGTAAAGTCTATTGTGCAAAAGGAGATCTTCTTCCTGATTCAATTTTGTATCGACAATTATTGAGAGCCTAAATTATCTTAATATTACTTGGCATGATATCTCTTTTGCAATTCAATAAGTGAGTCAATTTATGAAGGCTCCACACCATCTACGTTTGGGGGCTGTCCGTCGCATTATTTGATATCTCTTGGGAACATCTACTCATGAATTATTGTTTCCTAGTGGTTCAAAGATTTAGCTTAATGCATTTAGTGATTCTAATTGGGCTGGATGTCCTGATACTCGTCGCTCCGTCACGGGTTGGTGCATTTTTATTGGAGATTCTTTGATACCCTGGAAGAGCAAGAAGCAAGACTGTGTAGCAAAATCATCCACCGAATCAAAATACCAAGCAATGTCTACTGCTTGCTCTGAAATTGTTTGTCTTCGTGGTTTACTTGCATAAATTGGATTTCCTTAATCTAATCCTACTCCTCTCCATGATGACAACACAAGTGCTATTCAGATTGTTACTAATCCAGTTTACCATGAACAGGCCAAACACATTGAAGTGGACTGTCATTATATCATAGAAGTTGTAGATAAGAGAGTTGTTACTCTTTCACATGTATCCAATGATCTTCAAAAATCTGATGTGTTTACAAAGTCTAAGGCACAACATCGTCATCAGTTTCTGGTGCTTTTTTATCCACTGACATCAATTTGGGGGGGGGGGGTTAGCATGATTACAGATTCTAAGTATCTATACATATCTATGTTATAACTCTAAATATTTGTGTATTGATGATATGAGATAGAAAATATAGCATATTTTCAGAAATATTACAATAAGGAATAGCATATATTAAGGTATATATAGCATATTATCAGGCATGTAACAAGAAATATTTCTATTTAATGGAAGAACTCTCATTTGAGAGAGCTGATTCAGTAAAATTGACGAATAAGAGATTAGATTGACACCTTTTAGTTCTCTGAAACTGGATTGATTCCAGAATCAACATTTCTTGAAGGATGAACAGGTGCATGAGGATAAAGCATAGAGTACCTCTTCTTATAAGGATGAAGAGAGAGGGAGTTACTAGACTGCCGTGCAGTAACTCCAAGCTGCAAATACATGATGAAATAGAGTAATATTAAAAAAAACAAAGCAAGTATTACACAGTTAGACCAATTTTCAATAGTAAATGAGAAATCAGTTTGAGACGTCTTCGTTCTTGGATATTGGCATGATTCCAGAATTAGCTAAAGCTAAAGCTTTTCTTCCATCTCGAGACAATATCAATCAAGCAAAACCAAGTTGTACAACACAACTCAAACACAAGATCACACTCTTCTAGTAGCACCCTGCAACCAGATATGCGAAAATATCAAATACAACACGAAAGAAGATAATAAGAACATTCATACTCAAAAATAATTATATAAAAAAAGTAAAACAAATATTGTATCTAACAATACATTACAATACAATGGTAATGAGTAACAACCATCCAATGAAAAACAAATCAAACAAATTAATTATTATTAAGAACTAACATGTATCGAACCTCAAAGATCTAAATTAATCGAAAATCAGCAAAAATCAGCAAAATTCTGCAAAATAGACAGAAAAATCTTTACATTACCAGTAAATTCAATTAGGTTGGAATTGAGGCATAGTTGATTGATTGAGTGAACATATATAGATCATATATCAGGTAACACAAAACCAATATTTATCACTCATCAGACCTTATGTATAGATCATATATCAGGTACATTCAACTAGGCTCGAATTGAGGCATAGTTGATTATTTAATATATATATATATATATATATATATATATATATATATATATATATATATATATATTAAATAATTCAAGAACAAACAACAAAACTTCATATGAAACAAAATATCAAAAACACCCCAAATAAAAAGGAATAATTAAACGTCACACACATATACATAGGAATCAAATGAGAACTTTTTTCTCTGTTCTTGATTAGCAAAAAGAGTAACGAATAAGCTACAAATGAGTGAAAAAAACCAAGACAAAAAGGGAAGAAAAGAGTTTACTTGCTGAATTTTGTTTGATGTTTCCTTTTTAGTATAATGTCAGATTTCTTATATATATATATATATATATATATATATATATCCTCGTTAGGGTTTTTAGAGAATCTTATAGATATTCTTACAAAATTTATCATTGAACATTTATTAATTATCTTGATAAGTCTTTTCAAGCAAATATTAATTTTGTCTTCTCTATGATGGTTGCATGAGAGGAACACAATCAAATCCAAGGGCTAAAGTTGAATAGATATGGTCTAAGCGTAATTCATTTACATTTTGTTGATGACTCTTTTATGTTTTTTTCAATTAACAATCAAAATGCAGGTTGTGCTGCAGATATTTTAAGGAAATATAATTTTAGCTCTGGATAAGTGGTTAATTTAGATTATCGGCAATCTGTTTTAGTAAAAATGTGAGAGAAGAGGAGAAAGTTGAAATATCGTTGTTGCTTGGAAATCGATAAATAAATGGCATGGCTTTGTATTTGTGTTTACCGGCTGTTCTAGGACGTTTCAAGAAAGATGCTAGAGTTTATAAAGGAGAGAGTCAAGACAAAAATAGAAAGGATGGAAGGCTAAATTTTTCAATTATTGCGGGAAAAAGAAGAACAAATGTGTATACTTTACAAGTAAGAATTAATTGCAACTGGATAAGTAAATTTCCCTTTGAAATCTCTGCACTAAACATATGTCGGATATACTTGATCAATTTTTTAGATGTGATATCATTGAAACCATCAAGTTTTGGTGTATACCTGGACAATTATATGTCATACAATCAACCCTTTTTTCACGCCCCGAGACTACCCCCGAGATGCGGACACGGGACCTTGGACCACAAGTGATCCCAAGCTAACCCTGCTCGCATGATTATGAGCATACTAAAGAATATAAACTGTTGCGGAAGCTAAATCATACTTAAAAGGAAAAGAGGGGGAATACCCATATGCTAAAACTGAGATATATGAAAATTGATGAGTTTAATACAATGAAAATATTAACTCAATACTAAGCTGAAACTAAGTATGTTTGAAAATAGCCTCTAAACTGACTAGAAATGTTGGGACAAGCCCCAACTAAGTCTAGTAAAAACTGAAACTAAAAGGCTAAATACTGAAAAGAATCTCATGACTATTGTCCTCGAATAATGAGAACTCACCACTGAATTTGCTGAACTGGAGATCAAAAATCGATCTAAGCGCGATCTGGATACTGAGAACATGAACCTATATCACGAGAAGATGTAGCACACGTATGCATCAGTAATTGAAGGTATTGAGCATGTAGGATAGAGTAAAGCTGAAATAAAACATAACTGAACAAGCACAAAAGCAAGTATCGAAATTTGAACATGATATACTCAATGCAAAGATAACAAAATGCAATGACCAATTTATAACATGGTGAAACTGAATACTGAATATATTAATAAATGGTCAATGCAATAGAGTCTGACTGAACTGTGGGAGCTACTAATAATAGATAATAAAACCACATGAGCTAAATATGGAGTCCGATGTATACGCCCGATTGAGAGGACCCAATATACCCTGCCAGAGGTATAAAAGCATGCTGGCGTGATCACTAAACTAATCCCCACATAGGGGACTTACAACATACTTTGCTAGTACTTCGAAGAATATTTGGGTACGCTGAACCCTAGTCCAACTCTATATTATTCTAGTCCCAATGAATTAAGTGATTAACGCATTATGACTGAATTTTTACAAATACTGGATAGCTCAAAACTGAACATGCAAACTGAGAGTGCAATAATTAATATGATAATTATGCATTAATATCTAAGGCATGTATATCTGAAATAACTGAAATATCTACCCTAGCATGTGTAATTCAAAAACTAAAGAAGTACACAGACAGGGTTCTGAAATTCATGCGATAAACTGAATAAAAACTTTACAATATGGTCCACCAACATATAACTAATTAATGCATGAAGTTCTGTTGAAGTTCTAGAAGCACTAGGTTTTATCATGATATGGAAATTAAGAATCTGACTGGAAAGTAGGGATCTAATGGGTGATAGGAACCCACTAGTGAAATCCCACATACCTGGTGATGAAATCCATGGAGAAATATTTAGATTTTAGGGCTGGAACTGCTGGAACCTTTTTGCGTTCTTGAACTACGATTCTTGACCTTTTACTCCTGTCTTGCTTCTAATTTTCTAAGTTTTGATTTATGATTTTGACTTAGGTAAGTTCTTGTTATGTTTCTAGGCTTAAATTGACTAAATCTGTTGATTTACTGTCAAAACGATGTATCTTAGGGTTTAAACAAAGTGGAAAAATACCAAAAGACCCCTGAGTTAGTTGCTGTCGAACCAAACAATGACTTAGACTGACGGGCCATCGTTCAATCGACGGTCCGTCGTTCGGGTCCGTAGTTTGGGTCTGTTCGACAGGCCTTTACTAAAACAGGCATAACTTTTTACTCAGAGGTCTGATGTTAGCAGTGTTGGTGGCTATGAAAAGATAATTCAATTAAATATCTTCTTATAGTTCATATGACACATAATTCATTTTGTGCTAAGAGTTATGATCATCTGAAGTTGACCCAAAAACATTTTGCCCTAACTGTCTGCTAATGTTCACCTACGATCACACCAACGGGCCGTAGATTGAACGACGGTCTGTGCTGGTCAATCGTGGTTCTTGTCAGAGGCTGGTATAAATGGGGTGTTGATCGACGGACACAGTATACGGACCGTAGTCTGACTTACGGACCGTAGGTCTGTCCATGGATCGAGACTTAGCCAATTTTTCTGAATTGAGTTTTGGGAGAGTTTCAGTCACAAAAGACGGATGTGCAGTACGGGCCGTAGATCAAACTACGGTCCGTCGATAGTGATCGTTGATTGGACCTGCAAATTTTTTGAAAAGCTGATTTTTGGTCTATTTGGATATGAGATGTTACATTATCTCCCCCTTGAGAACATTCATCCTCGAATGAAGACTAAACTAGCTGAAATAGAGAGAGAGAGAGAGAGAGCTGCAATCCCTACTACTAAACACTGAGGACTGAGTTTCTGACTTGATTAATTCCAAGAACATGCAAATACGCTGAAAATGCTAGTACAAACTGAGAGAACATGATTCTAAGGCTGAATTTACACATGAATGACTGAAAAACTAAAGAGGATTTATTACCTCAAGATGGAGTGGAATCGGAAAGGAAAGAGGTGAGGATACTTGGCTTTCATGGCTGCTTCTGCTTCCCAAGTAGCTCCCTCTACGGACTTACTCCTCCACAAAACTTTGATTGAAGCGACTTCTTTGTTTCTCAACCTCCTAACCTGACGGTCAAGAATCTCAACTGGTACATCCTCATAAGAAAGACTATCTTTCACCGCCACACTCTCTAATGAAACTACAGAGGCTGGGTAACCCGCACACTTCTTCAAGAGTGAGATGTGGAAGGCTGGATGCACTGCTGCTAATTCTGCTGGGAACTCTAAATCATATGCTACCTTGCCAATCCTTTTCAGGATCTTGTAAGGGCCTACATATCTAGGACTGAAATTCCCTTTCTTGACAAAACTCATCACCCCTTTCATAGGTGACACTTTCAGAAAAACCCAATCATCAACTTGGAACTCTAGTTCCCTTCTCCTTACATATGCATAAGATTTCTGACGACTTTGAGATGTCTTAAGTCTATCTCTAATGAGTTTCACTTTCTCCATAATATCAAGGACTGAATATGGCCCTATCAAAGCTGATTCACCTACTTCAAATCAACCAACAGCAGATCTACATCTACGTCCATACAAAGCCTCATAAGGGGCCATCTGAATGTTGGAATGGTAGTTATTGTTGTAGGCGAACTCAATCAGAGGAAGGTGATCATCCCAACTACCCTTGAAATCGATCACACAAGCTCTCAACATATCCTCTAGAGTCTGAATGGTACACTCTATCTGTCCATACGTCTGCGGATGAAATGTTGTGTTAAGGTTAACTTGAGTACCAAGACTGCTGAAATGACTTCCAGATATGAGAGGTAAACTGAGGACCTCTATCTGAGATGATAGACAAAGGAACCCCATGCAACCTCACAATTTCATTACTATAAAGCTTGGCATAGTCCTCTGCCGAATTTGTAGTCTTGACCGCCAAAAATCGAGAACACTTAGTCATCCTATCAACTATTACCCAAATGGAGTCATGCACTCTGCGAGTACGCGGTAACCCTATGTGAAATCCATATTGATCACTTCCCACTTCGAAGTAGGAATGTCGATCTCTTGAGTCGTACCCTCTGGTTTCTGATGTACTACCTTGACTTACTGACAATTGGGGCACTTACTCACAAAATCTGCTCTATCCCTCTTCATGCCATTCCACCAATAGATTTCCCACAGATCGCGGTACATCTTAGTGTCACCTGGATGAATAGAATATCTGGAATTATGGGCTTCTTCAAGAATATGCTGTCTCAACTCGCCCACATCAGGAACACACAATCTACCTTGGTAGCGAAGTACACCATCTTCCCCTTTGGAGAAAACCTCCACTCTCTGATTATGGACTGCACCCTTAGGTTTAAGCAAGATGAGATCACTGTCTTGCTTTTCCTTAACCTCCACTACCAAAGAAGATTTTGCCCCATTCTGAACTGTTACACCACTGTCTGATATGCTCATAAGGCGAACTCCTAAGCGAGCAAGCCTATGAACATCCTTCACTAGCTCCATCCTTTGTTCCTCAACTTGGGCTACACTACCTATAGATAGTCTACTAAGAGAATCTTCTACTACATTCGCCTTACCAGGATGATAATGCACACTCATATCATAATCCTTAAGAACTCAAGCCATCTCCTCTAGTGAAGATTCAACTCTTTCTGGGTGAACACATACTGAAGGCTCTTGTGGTCAGTAAAAACATCTACATGAACACCATAAAAGTAGTGTCTCTAGATCTTGAGTGCGAACACCACTGCTGCAAGCTCGAGGTCATGAGTTGGATAGTTTTTCTCATGCATCTTAAGCTTTCTAGAAGCAAAGGCTATAACCTTATCTCGTTGCATCAACACACAACAAAGGCCAACTCTGGATGCATCGCAATAGATCACATAACCATCTGAACCCTCTGGTAGAGTCAAGACAGGAGCTGTAGTCAATCTAGTTCTCAATTTACAAAGCTTTTCTCACAATCATCTGACTATTGAAACTTGACCATCTTCTGAGTCAACCTAGTCAATGGTGAGGCTATGGATGAAAATCCTTCCATAAACCTTCTACAATAATCGGCTAGACCTAAGAAACATCTGATATTTGTAGTAGAGGTAGGCCTGTGCCATTGTTTCACTGCTTCTATCTTCTGTGAATCCACTCGGATCCCCTTGCTAGATATAATGTGACCAAGGAAATCAACGGATTGCAACCAGAACTCACATTTGCTAAACTTAGCGAATAGCTGGCGATCTTTGAGAGTCTGCAAAACAACTCTCAAATGACTTGCATGTTCTTTCTCATTCCTAGAGTAAATGAGGATATCATCAATAAAGACGATAACGAACAAGTCCAAGTACTATTTGAACACTCTATTCATCAGATACATGAAAGTTGTAGGAGCATTGGTTAGTCCAAACTACATAACTACAAATTCATAATGACCATACCGAGTTCTGAAGGCTGTTTTCGGAATGTCACTATCTCTGACTCTAAGCTGATGGTAACCCGATTTGAGATCTATCTTTGAGAAATGGCTAGTACCGTGAAGTTGGTCAAACAAGTCATCAATCCTGGGCATGGGATACTTATTATTGATTGTGACCTTGTTCAACTGTCTATAGGCAATGCACATTCTGAGAGAACCATCTTTCTTCTTTACGAACAACACTGGTGAACCCCTTGGAGAAATACTAGGTCTGATGAAACCCTTATCTAGAAGGTCTTTCAACTGCTCTTTCAATTTATTAAGCTGTGTTGGAGCCATTTTGTAAGAAGGAATACAAATAGGTTGGGTATCTGGAAGGAGATCAATTCCAAAGTCCATTTTCCTTTCAGGAGGAACTCCGAGAATATCTTCTAGAAAAACTTCTGGAAAGTTAAGAACTACTGGAACTGACTCAAGAGTTGGGGTTTCAGAGCTATAATCCTTAACCCAAACTAGATGATGGATATAACCCTTAGAGATCATCTTTTTGGCCTTAAGGTATGAAATAAATCGACCCATAGGCGCTAAGATACTACCCTTCCATTTTAAGATTGGTTCATCACGAAACTGAAAACGAACAATCCTAGTTCTACAATCGACTAAGGCATTTCTAACTCTACACGATTTGCTGAGGTGACTTTCTGAGAGACCGTGACAGGGCAATTTTTGTATACCCATCTAGCTATATCTGGGACATCGACTGGAGTAGAGACTGAGAAAGGTTCTGAGAGAGTTTTGGACTGACACTGAATTGGACTGCTATGTAAGGAGTTACAAAATAAAGAGTAGACCCTGGATCTAACAATGCATAAACATCAAGGTCAAAGACTTGTAACATACCAGTGACTACATCAGGAGAACCTTCCTGATGCTGGAGAACCTGAAGAGCATACAACCTGTTCTGTCGCTGACTGCCACCTGTACCAGATGAGTTACCATGCTGAGTCAGGCGATTTGCTGGTGCTGATTGTAGACTGAGATCCACCATTTTAACATCCTTGACCCTGTCTAGAAGGACAATTCCTCAACATGTGACCAGACTGCCCGCACCCAAATTACTTTTCCTTTCCTGCAAGGCACTCGCCTGGATGGTTCTTACTACACTTAGGGCAAGTGGGGTAAGTCTTGGTGCCTGAAACACTTCCTTGAGACTTAGATCCTGGTGCTCTAACCTTCTGGTCAAACCTGTTCTTGGAGGATAACACACTAGCTGATTAAGGGGCTGGAGATGAGAACTTGCACTGACTCTGCGAGCGATTTCCACCACCTGATTTCTGCTGAGAATAGTCATAGTTACCAGTCCTAGCCTTCTTATTCTCCTTGGCCTGTTCCCTAAGCTTATCACCCTCAACCTGCTGAGCATGATTCATAAGACTAGAGATGTTCATATCTCCCAGTAACATAGCTATTCTGCACTCCTTTTTCACCAAATCTAACACTCCATACAAGAACTTATTAATCTGAGCCCCGGAGTCAACAACCATGTGAGAAGCATACCTGGAGAGTTGGTTAAACTTGAGTCCATACTCTTGGACTTTCATGTTACCCTGCCTTAAGTTCATGAATTCCTGCGCTTTTGCTTCTCTCATCTCTATTGGGAAAAACCTGTCAAGAAAAGTCTCGCTAAATCAATCCCAAGTGATAGGAGATGCATTTGCACCCCTATTCTCCTTCCACTGAGTGTACCAAATATGAGCAATATCCTTCAACTGGTATAATGCCAACTCAACCTGATCGTTCCCAGTGACTTGCATTACCTCAAAGATTTTCTTGATCTTATCCAAAAAATTTTGAGGATCATCATTAGTCTGTGATCCTAAGAACTCAGGACGATTCATCCTAACAAAGTCACGGACCGTTGCTGCTGCTGATCCACCATTTGCATTCACAGGAGCATGAACCCGATTGTTCTGGTTTGTCATACTCTAAACCAATATCTGTATGGCATTCCTGAACTCAGCATTGGAGACTTCTTGATCTGGGACTGGAAGAGCTGCGTTTGCATTCCTTGCATTCATATTCTTAGCTTTAGATCTACGAGGAGGCATGATCTAAAATGTAAAATGTCGAGTTAGAATGGAATTAGATCATACCTTACGCAAGAGTAATAAGAAAATGAAGTTTTTCGAACACTTCATACCCTACCTCCCATTAGATGTGGTGTACTCCACAACCATGGAAAGGACTCTACTTAGTGCGGCTTTCAGTCATCCTAGGACACTTAAGACTAGTGCTCTGATACCAAGTTTGTCATGCCCCGAGGCTACCCCCGAGATGCGGACACGGGACCTAGGACCACAAGTGATCCCAAGCTAACCCTACTAGCATGATCATGAGCATACTAAAGAATATAAACTGTTGCGGAAGCTAAATCATACTTAAAATGAAAAGAGAGGGAATACCCATATGCTAAAACAGAGATATATGAAAACTGATGAGTTTAATAAAAAGAAAATATTAACTCAACACTAAGCTGAAACTAACTATGTTTGAAAATAGCCTCTAAACTGACTAGAAATGCTGGGACAGGCCCTAGCTAAGTCTAGTAAAAACTGAAACTAAAAGGCTTAATACTGAAAAGAAACTCATGACTATTGTCCTCGGAGAATAAGGACTCACCAATGAATCTGCTGAACTAGAGATCAGAAATCGATCTAAGCACGATCTGGATAATGAGAACCTAAACCTACATCACAAAAAGATGTAGCGCACGTATGCGTCAGTACTTGAAGGTACTGAGCATGTAGGATAGAGTAAAGTTGAAATAAAACATAACTGAACAAGCACAAAAACAAGTATCAAAATCTGAACATGATATAATGAATGCAGAGATAACTGAATGCAATGACCAATTTATAACATGATGAAACTGAATACTGAATATACTAATAAATGCTCAATGTAATATAGTCTGACTGAACTGTGGGAGGTGCTAATAACCGATAATAAAATCATATAAGCTAATGTGGAGTCTGATGTATACGCCCGATCGAGAGGACCCAATATAACCTGCCAGAGGTATAAAGACATGATGGCGTGATCACTAAACTGATGCCCACAAAAGAGACTTACAACCTACTTGGCTAGTAGTTCTGGGACTATTTGGGTACACTGAACCCTAGTCCAACTCGGTGTTATGGTAGTCCCAATAAATTAAGTGATTAAGGCATTATGACTTAATTTCTGTATATACTGGATCGCTCAAAATTGAACATGCAAACTGAGAGTGTAATAATTAATATGATATTATGCATTAATAACTAATGCATGTATATGTGAAGTAACTGAAATATCTAACATAGCATGTGTAATTCAAGAACTAAAGAAGTACATAGACAAGGTTCTGAAATTCATGCGATAAGGTGAATAATAACTTTACAACCTGATTTAGAACATATAATTAATTAATTCATGAAGTTCTGTTGAAGTTCTAGAAGCCCTAGGTTTTGACATGATATGGGAATCAAGAATCTGACTGGAAACTAGTATCTAATGGGTGAAAGGAACCCACTAGTGAAATCCCACATACGTGGTGATGAAATCCATGGAGAAATATTTAGATTTCAGGGCTGGAACTGCTGGAACCTTGTTGCGTTCTTGAACTAGGGTTCTTGACCTTTTTCTCCTTTCTTGCTTCTAATTTTCTAAGTTTTGATATATGAGTTTGACTTATGTAAGTTCTTGTTATGTTTCTAGGCTTAAACTAACTAAAATCTGCTGATTTAGGGTCAAAACGATGTATCTTAGGGTTTAAACGAAATGGGAAAAGACCAAAAGACCCATAGTTAATTATTGTTGGACCAAACGACGACTTGGACTGAAGAACCATCGATTCAATCAACGGTCCGTCGTTTCGGTCCGTAGGTTGGGTCTGTTCAACAGACCTTTACTAAAACGGGCATAACAGTTTACTCGGAGGTCTGACTTTAGCAAGGTTGGTGGATATGGAAAGCTAATTCAATTATCTATATTTTTATAGGTCATGGGACACCTAATTCATTTTGTGCTAAGAGTTATGACCATCTGAAGTTGACCCAACAACATTTTCCCCCTAATTGTCTACTAATTTTCACCTATGATCACACCTACGGGTCGTAGATCAAACGACGGTCCGTGCTGGTCAATCGTGGTTCTTGTCAGAGACTAGTGTAAATAGGATGTTGATCGACGGACACAGACTATGGACCCTAGTCTGACTTACACATCGTAGGTCTGTCCGTGGATTGAGACTTAGCCAATTTTTTAAACTGAATTTGGGGAGAGTTTCAATCACAAACGACTGATGTGTAGTACTGGCCGTAGATCAGACTACGGTCCGTCGATTGCACCTGTAGATTTTCTGAGAAGCTGATGTTTGGTTTGTTGGATACGGGATGTTACACCTTTACTACTTATGATTCTTACGATTGTATTTGTTTCATCCATAAACACCTCTTGGCTTCATGAGTGTATAGAGAATAGGCTTTATAAAATGAATATCTTTGAAGAGGCTTCCACTTCACACTCATATAATTGATTTCTAACATGTGCTATTGTGTAGATACACTATTTGGTCAAATCTGCCAAATTTAGAAAATCATTAGAAACTTTAAGCTTTATCAACTTGTTCATAAGTGTTGTCTTCATTATGAGAATGGACTGAGTTGGCTGACAATGTCAAATCGCCAGTTACAACTTTGTTTTCTCCTTGAACCTAGTTCTTGGGTCTATAGTTGTTTGATAGAATTATCGTCATGATAACTTGTCCTAAGCCATAAACGCATTCCCTTAAACAACCTTTCAATTGTCTCTCTAACTAGGCTTTTTGTTAGTGGATCTAACACATTATCCTTTGACTTTACATATTCAATTATGATAATTTCAATAGAGAGTAGTTTTCTAACGGTATTATGTCTACGTCTTATATTATTAGACTTTCCGTGATACATCATGCTCCATTCTCTACCTATTGCATTTTGGCTATAAAAGTGTATGCATACTGATGTCAAAGGTTTGGGACAAAAAAGAATATCTTTCAAGAATTTACGAATTCATTAAACTTATTCACCGGCCTTATCTAGAGAGATAAACTCAAATTTCATTGTAGAGCAAGCTATACATGTCTATTTGGATGATTTCCAAGAGACTGTTACTCCACCAAGAGTAAATATATACCTACTTGTGGATTTTTACTTCATTTGACCCGGTGATCGAATTTACATCACTATATCTTTCAAACACGGAAAGATATTTATTGTAATGTAAGGCATAGTGTTGTGTATGTTTCATATACCCCAACACATATTTCATTGCCCTTAAGTGAGTTTGGTTAGGATTACCGGTGAACTGACTTAGTTGCTAATTGAATATGTTATATCGGGTTGTTTACAATTCATAATATATATCAAACTTCCCAACACACTGATATAGTCCAATTGAGAGTCAGTTTCACCATGATTCTTTTGAAATGTAAAACTTATACCAATTGGAGTCTTGACATCGTTAAAATTCAAGTACTTGAAATTATCTAATACTCTTTCAATATAATGAGATTGAGATAATGCTAGTCTTTGAGGAGTTTTCTGAATTCTGAAAGCTAAGATCAATTTAACAACTGCCAAGTCCTTCAATGATATCATGCGCTTAGTAGCAGTTATATAGTCAATATTTTTACTAATTATTAACATGTTATTAACATACGAACAAACAATGACTTCCTAATTCAAAATGTTTTTAATATAGATACATCATCACACTCGTTGATCTTGAATCCATTTGCCAACATCTTTTGGTCAAATTTAGCATGTCATTGTTTAGGTGCTTGATTAAGCCTATAAAGTGAATTAAAAAGTTTGCACACTTTCTTGCTTTTTATAGTAACTACAAACCCTTGGTAGTTTCATGTAAATTTCTTCCTCCAACTCTCCACTTAAAAAGGTTGTCTTAACATCTATTTGATAGATCTCAAGATCATGAACGACAACTAGTGCTATTAATACCATAATAGATTGTACCCGTGTTACAGGAGAGTGTGTATCAAATTAATCGAGACCTTTTTTTTATCTCTATCCTTTGACTACAAGTCTAGCCTTATATTTGTCAGTAGTCCCGTCAGCTTTCATTTTCCTTTTAAAGATTCACTTTGAACCCAAAAAATTATTTCTCGGAGGAAGATAATCAACTTCCAATATGATTGCTCAAGATTGAATCAATGTCACTATTAACACCATCTTTTCAAAAGGATGAGCCCACAGAAGACATAGGAAATGTTACAAAGTCATATCCCAAGGACGAAGATGACCTTTGACATTTACTGCGCACATGAATTACTTTATTAAGTACATTATCATTTGGTTCTTTCTAAAGTCATTAAGACTCTTCATTAGACTACTCAAGTTTAATTTTACAGTCCATAGTCGTATGTCCTATTTTGATATTTTTTGGAATAGGAACTTGGACTTTGGCTAGACACCTTCACACTTTGAAATATTTCAAGTTCGATTTCCTTCCTTTTCATTTCTCATATATAATAGACTAGGTAAATTACCCGTTCTCCGCACGGGATTGAACTATGTTATTAAGCTTACATTGATCATTTGGTAATATTGGACATTCGATATATAAACTACATTATCAAGATCATTTAATCTTAAGGCAATCCAAAAACTTAAAAGTTCTATATTTTTTGAATTTTTATTTTTTTATACAAAAATTATGAGTCATAGAGATATTTTAAGTATAAGAAAGAAGTCTAAGAAATCTCCATGGAAATAGTTGGTCAGAAAGTAATGAATTTTTCTAAATTCCAAAAACTTATAAAGAACAATACCAGACATTAAATAAGAGACCAAAAAGCCTCGAACAACAACACTCCCAAGTATAGTGGAACATTATGTCCATACAAGAATATGATTAACTAACTTAAATGGAGGACCTTCGACTCCTTTCTTATGACCCTAAAATTGTTAGTATCATAAATATTTTTCCCCATCATCTCAGAATAGTCATTACTTTTGCTTATGTTTCATATCACCAGCCCAACTTATTTGGAATTGAACCATAATTATTGTTACGGTTATATTATGCAGTTACAAAGAATTAAGGTTATTATCAACCAAGCAGTAGGCGACATCATTCATAACTGGATATTCTAAATCAAAATTTTTACAAATAATATATTAAAATCTCAAATCATAATTTTTTGAGTGTTTGAACTCACAAATATCCACAAATAATAATAAAGGCAACCTTACATTCCTAACAATTAAGAAGAAAAACGCATGTTGCTTAACATATTTTTCAAAAAGATAGTTTGTTGGTGTGTATTCAAGTTCATAGTTCACAAATTTAATAGAAATAAGCCAAAAGAAATAGTTATTACATCTTTATAAAAAAAACCTTTTCGAAAAGAAAGAGTTACCACTATGACAAAAATGATCTTTAGCGATAATTATAAATTTCCCTAGAAAAAGTCCATAGCAACATTTAATCTAATGAAAATTAATTAATGTAGGTAAAGGATCTAGCAGTCTTTGTTAATGTGCATATTCATTACCAATAAAAAATATTTTTGTTATAGTGTATTTTGGACATTTGTTAGTTTCAAGAAAACTTGATCTGTTATTATGCCTAAGAAGAAGAGGTGAAGAAATATGACAAATTAGTTAACTTGCAATAAAATAAGTGAACTAATTGTCTCTATACTAATATTCTTGGAAGGGTGCAATGGCATATAAAATGTTTGTGCCTAAGAATGAGCAATCAAAATAATATACTAATTGTGCCAAAGAAGAGAACAGTCGGTTTGGTTCTTTTAACAAACTTCAACATTGGTTGCGTATTAGTTATTACATATTTATTGTTTTTTGTTATCAAATATAACACAACCCACATGAAATTTTCTCAAAAAGTATACGAATAAAATTATAGAAAGACAAAAATGGGTCACAAAAATAGAAAAAAGAAATTGCAATAGATACATGAATTACTATGACTCACAGTAAGCTTCATTATATAGGAGGAAGAATAATTTGAAGGATGAAACACACTTCATATGAAGCCTAGTTAATGTATTTAAATTCGACTCCCCTATAGCGAAAAAAAATCTAAAAATAATAGTGGCAGAAATAAAAGTTTTGTTATTAAAGAACCAAATATAACGAATTGAACCATTTCATCATATTTATGAGTTGTGGATTGAGAGGTGCAAAAGTAGTAATGGCGCATTGCGCATTGCGATTAAAACCATTTTTCTTTGTTTATATGAAGAAATCTATAGAAAAGGAAGAAAGAGAAGATCGAAATTCAATCATCCTTGCTGCAATTTTTAACATAGTTTTTAAAAGGTCACAAAAAATGGTAAAAAGAATTGCCATAATTACATGAATAATTATGACTTATAGTAAAGATTAATCTCCATGAAGTAGGAGGAAGAAAACTTTAAGGAATTAAAAAAACTTAAAGGAATTAAACAAACTTCATAAGAAACATAATTAATGTATCTGAATTCGACTACCCATTAAAAAACATACAAATAATAATGGCAGAAAATCCTTTTATTTATATTAAACAAAGTGTAGGTCACAACTCTTTGGAAAAGTTACAACCCTTCGGAAAGGTCACAACCTTACATAATAGTCGCGACTCTTCATAAAAGTCACAACTCTTCATAAAAGTCGTAACTCTTCCTAAAGGTCGAAACTTTTCATAAAGTCACAACATTTCATAAAGTCTCAACTTTTCATAAAAGTCTCAACTTTTCATAGAAGTTACAACTTTTCACGAAAGGGAAGGCTAGTTTTGGTAAGAGATAAATTTAAAAGGGAATCCTGGTTTGTGGTGATTCCACATAAGCGGGCCTAGGATTCTCTTTTATATATATATATATATATATATATATATATATATATATATATATATATATATATATATATGATTGTGCATGAACAAACAAAACTTTTTATTGCTTTCCTTCTGAACAAACAAAAGTTTTTATTGTTCCCTTTTGTGGTAAGGATATCTTCTCCACACAAGTTATGTGGTAAACTTAAACTTATAAGTAATGCAGTCATCATTTCCTTCTTATATTGAAGTTAATATGGCAGTAGTTTCATGGATAATCCCACTTTTCAAACATATTTTTGCAAAATGAGATTTATTCTCTCCATCCCTGTCAATTTTGATCTTTTTCTCAATTGATTTTCAACTTCAAAATTCTATTGTCTAGAAGTTTCTATTATTTCATCGTTACCATTCAACAAATAGGCATAACCGTATCCAATGCTATTGTCAATAAAAGTTATGAGATACTTTTTTTCACAATGAGATGGTGTTGACCTCATATCACTGTCACTTCAAATCAACTCAAGGGGTTAAAATTTCATTCAATAGATTTATAAGAATGATTCGCATACTTAGATTCAACACAAACATGATTTTTTTTATTGCACTCAAAGTTAGACAAAACTTCTAAGTTGATTATTTTTCCTTGCAAGATTTGGTAATTGACATGTTCCAAGTGTTCAAGTTACAAACAATTTGACTCAAGCAAGTAAAAACAAATAAAATTATTGAGTATGAAAAGATTTGAACTTATTATTTACAATGAAGTATGTCAATAAGGTGAGCCAGGACGATAGAGTCGAACTTATTATACACAAATATTATTTATCATTCTAAGAAATAATTTATAATGTTAACAATTATGCATAGGTAAAGAATCTAGAAGAAAAGGTTGCTCCTAAATTTATTATCAAGTTAATTTAAGAAAGCTAATTTAAAAATGGGGGCAATTTCTAGAGTGGTAGATATTTTTTTGATTAGCTTGAAAATCGAAGAATGATAATAACAAAAAACTTTACCTAAACAACATCAAAAACACCCCAAAAAAGGAACAATAAAATAGCACACAGATATAAAACCCGAACAATTAAATAGCACACAAATATATAGATATAGGAAACAAATGAGAACCTTTTTCTCTGTTCTTAGACAGCAAAAAGAGTATTAAATGATCAAAAGAATGAGTGAAAAAACATATACAATAAAATACACAAAGTCAATATGCATATTAGCAACTTAATCTAAAGAAGTTATTTTATTGAAGCAAAAACATGTATAAATGCATAGTTCCCAATAAATTCAAGGATTGATGAGCTATCAAGCCAAAAAGTGATTTCAATAAGGAGATATTTTGTGTCTAAGTCGCGTTCATTCTCTTTCATTGACAATTATCATTCATCTAGATGGATTCAGAAATCTGTCTAATTCTATGATACAAGAGCAGTGAGCAATCTGTTGGGAAAGGCAAGCACTAAAACAAATGTGCACGACAAAGGCGATGTAGGAAGAAACCCAAGTAAAAACTTTCCCTTCTATTTTAACCAAGATAGGACAAAATAATTCAAGAATAAAATAGAGTGGGCAGCAAACTAATCAACCAAGCAAGAAAGATAAATCAACACAAGAGACGCCAAATTTAACGTAAAAAACCTCTTCGCTGTGAAGAGTAAAAACCACAAGTCCAAAGTTCCACTATAATAAAAAAAGAGTTCAAAAAGTATCCTCCAAAATGGTCACCAACAAAGTGCCAAACAATGAGCAACACAACTACAAGATAACACAAAAAACTAGAGAAACAAAGGAGCTAAAATCTGCTACTATGCACGAGCTAAAATCTGGAGCTAAATGAATCCAAATCAGCCTCTCTCAGTTCTCAATCAAAGATTAAGTTGAAAGGAACACGCTGTCCAAAAATCAGCACAATCGGACAATAAACGAAGCGGGAACCACAATTTCAAAATGATTGCTAAGGCTTGTGCGAAAATCTGCACTTTCTCACTTTTCTCTCTATATTGGCTGCCCTCAATCTCTTGTGATTCTCTTCAAATAAGACCTAAAAGAAAGTCTTACATATGCGCCATAATATTGGGCTTATGGGCAAAAGTGGGCTTGTCAAATTTGGGCTAATTTTATCCACAAAGGAAAGGATGGAAGACCCAAAACCTTGGACTTTCATTCATCCACATAGGAAGGGAAAAAAGCCCAAAACCTAACAATTCTCCCCCTACCGACTACGTGGAGGAAACCTCCATCCCGGCAATCATGCAACAATCTTCAAACTTCCCTCTTGTGAAGGCTTTAGTTATCATGTATGAACCATTATCATTGGTATGGATTTTCTCAAGTTCAAGCAACTTAGAATCCAACACATCTCGAATCCAATGATACCTCACACCAATGTGTTTAGACCGACCATGAAATGTAGAATTCTTGTCTATATGAATAGCACTTTGACTGTCGCAAAAAAGCACATACCTCTCTTGAGCACAACCAATTTCCTTAAGAATCTCTTCATCAATATCAATTCTTGCAAGCTTCAACAGCTACAATAAGCTCAGCCTCTGTAGTAGATAAAGCAACACATTTTTTGCAATCTAGATTGCCAAGACACAGTTCCCCTGCAAAAGTAATCAAGTAGCCTGAGGTAGACTTACGAGTATTAACATCACCAGCCATGTCTGAATCAGTATAACCACAAAGAATAGGTTTCCCTATTCCAAAACACAAACTTAGACTAGAAGTGCCACAAAGATATGTCATAATCCACTTTACAGCATTCCAATTCTCTCTTACCAGATTAGAAAGAAAACGTCTAACAATACCAACAACATGAGCAATATATGGTCTTGTACACACCATTGCATACATCAAACTACCAACAACTGAAGCATAATGAACTTGCTTCATATCTTCCTTCTCACCATCAGTAGAAGGACAATGTCTAGTACTCAATTTGAAGTGCATAGCTAAAGGTGTGCTCACAATCTTAGCTTTGTCCATGTTAAATTTACGAAGTACTTTCTGAATGTACTTCTCTTGTGAAAATCACAAGTTCTTTGCATCTCTATCACGGACAATCTGTATGTCAAGGATCTGCCTTGTTGCTCCCAAGTTTTTCATAGCAAAAGACTTATTCAATTTTTGCTTCAACTTTTTAATCTTGCAAGAATTCTGACCAACAACAAGCATGTCATCAACATAAAGCAAAACGATAATAAAGTCATCAATAGAGAATTTTTACACAAAAACACAATGGTCTGAAGAAGTCTTCTTGAAGCTAAAAGAGCCAAACTTCCTAAATGTAACACCTCGTAGCCAAATCAGACCAAAAATCAGTTTTTCAGATAAATCTCCAGGTGCATTCGACGTGACCATCGACGGACCGTAGCCTGACACATCGTCCATCCTGCACAAATGTTGATGGAATCAGAGACTCACAAAAACTCAGCCGGGAAAAACTGGTTAAGTCTTGATCGACGGACGGACCTACGTTCTGTAGGTCAGATAATGGTCCGTAGTCCGTGACCGTCAATTGAGACCCCCTTCATCCACTCTCTAAAAAAGACCACGGGTGACCAGCATGGTCTGTAAGTGGACCCACGGTCCGCAGGTGGGAACTAGCATCCAGTTAGGGGGGGGAATGAAGTAGGGTAAACTTCAAATGATCATAACTCTTAGCAAAAAATGAATTAGGTGTCCAATGATATATTATAAAATATATAATTGAATTAGATTTCCAAATCAACCGATTTTGCTAAAATCAGAGGTCCGAGTAAAAAGTTATTCCCATTTTAGTAAAGGCCTATGGAACAGACCCAACCTACGGACCCAAACGACGGACCGTCGATGGAACGACGAACCGTCTGTCCAGGTCATCGTTTCATCCGACAGCAACTTACCCAGGGGTCTTTTGGTGTTTTCCCACTTCTTTTAAACTCTAAGATACGTCGTTTTGACCCTAAATCATCAAACTTTAGGCAGTTTAATCCTAGAAACATAACTAAAACTTACCTAAGTCAAATCATTAATCAAAAGTTAGAAAATTAGAAGCAAGAAAGGAGAAAAAAGGTCAAGAACGCATCAAGTGTCCAGCAGTTCCTGCCACGAAATCTAAGTATTTTTCCATGAATTTCATCACAAGGTATGCGGGATTTCACTAGTGGGTTCCTTTCACCCATTGGGTCCCAAGTTTTTCAGTCAGTTCTAGATTTTCTTATTATGATTAAACCTAGGGTTTCTAGAATTTTGATAGAACTTCATGAATTTATTAAACATATGTTCCAAATCAGATTGTAAAGTTATTATTCAGATTATCGCATGATTTCAGAACCCTAGCTTTGTATGTCTTTAGTTTTTGAATTACATATGCTAGGTCAGATATATCAGTTATTTTAGTTATACATGCCTCAGTTTTAATGCATTATTATCATATTAAATGTTGCATTCTCAGTTTGCATGTTCAGTTTTGAGCTATCAAGTATTTTTTACAGAAATTCAGACATAATTAGTTAACTACATAAATCAATGGGAGTAGCATAATACCGAGTCGGACTAGGGTTCAGCGTACCCAATTAGTCCCAGAACTACTAGCCAAGTAGGTTGTAAGTCCCCTTTGTGGGGAATCAGTTTAGTGATCACGCCTGAATGCCTTTATACCTTTGGCAGGGTATATTGGGTTCTCTAGATGGGGCGTATACATCGGACTCAACATTTAGCTCATGTGGTTTTATTATCGGTTATTAGTAGCTCCCACAGTTCAGTCAGACTCAATTGCATTGACCATTTATCTGTATATTCAATATTCAATTTCAGCATATTCTAAATTGGTCACTGCATTCAGTTAGCTCAAAATTTCCTATATCATATTCAGATTATTATACTTACTTTTTTGCTTGTTCAGTAATGTTTTGTTTCAGCTTTATGTCATCCAAGTTTCTTCTCAACTGGATCAAAGAAACGATAGCCAAATTCATCTTGACCATAACCAACCAAAATATATTGCCTAGTTTTCACATCAAACTTCGACCTCTCATCCTTACGAATATGGACAAGGTTTTGCACCCAAAAACATTAAGATGATCATAAGAAACATTCTTACCAGACCAAACTCTTTCAAGGACATCACCACTCAAAGCAACAGCAGGAGATAAATTGATAACATTGGCAGCAGTGTTAAGTGCTTCTGCCTAAACAAAATCTTGCAGCTTAGCATCTGAAAGCATACATCTAACCCTCTCAACAAGAGTTCTGTTTATCCTTTTCGCTAAACCATTTAGCTGAGGCATCTTCAGAGGAGTTTTCAGATGCCGAATGCCCTGCTCTCTGCAATATCTGTCAAAAGGATCAATATACTCACCCCCATTATCAGAATAGATGCATTTCAATTTCTTCCCTGTCTGTTCTCAACCAAATATGAAAATTCTTGAACACATCAAGAACCTGATCCTTGGACTTCAAAGAGAATACCCAGAGTTTGCGCGAATAATCATCAATAAAAGTCACAAAATAAAGTGCATCACTATGAGTCTTTACTTTAAAAGGACCACACAAATCAGAATATACCAACTCCAGCAAATCAAGCTTTCTTGAAGGCAGATGTCTCTTAAAAGAAACTCTCTTATGTTTACCGGCTAAACAGTGAGCACACTTGTTCAACTTTGCTTGCTTCACTTTGGAAAGAAAATGTTTCTTATCCAAATTGTTCATCCCCTTCTCGATCATATGACTCAGTCTTTTATCCATAATAATGATGAAGTCTCATTCTCCACCACATTTACTGAGCCTCTGAGAATGGCTTCCTGAAAAATATACAAGTTAGACAACTTGTCACCACGGGCTACCACAATCGAACCTCTTGTAAGTTTCCACTGGCCAGCACCAAGGGTTCTAACATAACCCTTATGATCAAGGTATCCAACAGGAATCAAATTCAAGCTAAAATCTGGAGCATGCTTGACATTATTGAGAACTAGTTTGGAGCCATTATTACCTTCCAAATAAACAGTCCTAATACAAAGAACCTCAATCTCATGATTATTACCCATTTTCAACATCCCAAAATTACTTGGAGTATAATAAGAAAATAACTCATTCCTGGGCGTGACATGAGAATTAGCACCAGAATCCATAAACCATCTAGACTCATCAAGAACAAGATTAATGTCATTTTTATCACAAGAAACAAGAAGGTCATCGTTAGCAACAACCGCAACACGATTTTCATTGTTGCCTTCTTTCTTTTGCTGTTTCATATCTCTCTTGTACTTGAAACAAAATTTCGTGATATGCCCATTCTTTGGCAATAGTCACATGTAATATTCTTGAATCTAGACTTTGACTTTTCTCTACTTTTATCTGTCATTTTGACCTCTAAACTTGCTTCTCCCCCTGTCTTCAGTAAATAAAACGTCGGAGTGTGGAGTACAAGATGATGAGACTTGATATCTTATTCTCATATCTTCATTCAAGACACCACACTTAGCATATTCCATGGTCACAACACCACTGGGAGCAAAATTAGTCAAAGAAACTTGAAGAGTTTCAAAAGAGTCTGGGAGAGTATTGAGAAGCCATAGTCATTGAATTTCTCCATCGAATTTTACACCCATTCCAGACATCTGGTCAAGAACACCCTGAAAATCATTAATATGATCAGAAATACGCCTCTTATACCTGATGTTCATCAGTTGTTTCAAAAGAAATAATTTATTATTGCCAGTCTTCAAAGCATATAGTGTCTCAAGCTTGTTCCACAAACTTTTGGCATGTGTCTCATTCACAATGTGATTTCTAACATTATATTCAACTCATTGTTTGATACAACCACAAACCTGTAAATACTTAAATTCCCAATCCTCATCATTCACAGTTCGGGTTTATTAGAAGCAAACACAGGTAGATACATTTTCTTGACAAAAAGAAGATCTTTCATCTTGCCTTTCCAAGTTTGATAATTACTATCATTCAAACAAACCATCTTTCTCATATTTGACTCCATCATTCAAAAAGATATCAGCAACAACCAAATGTTGTGATACCACTTTGTTGGGAAAGGCAAGCACAAAAACAAATGTGCACGACAAAGGCGATAGCGGAAGAAACCCAAGTCAAAACTTTCCCTTATATTTTAGACAAGAAAAGACAAAATAATACAAGAATAAAATATTTTGGGCAGCAAACTAATCAACTAAGCAAGAAAGATAAATCAACACAAGAGACGCCAAATTTAATGTGGTAAACCACTTCGGTGTGAAGATTAAAAACCACAAGGCCAAAGATCCACTATAATCAACAAGAGTTACAAAAGTATCCTCCAAAATGGTCTCCAAAAAAGTGCCAAACAATGAGCAACACAACTACAAGATAACACCAAAAACTAGAGAAACAAAGGAGATAAAATACCCAAATTGCTGCTACTATTCACGATCTAAAATCTGGATCTACAGGACTCCAAATCACCCTATATTGGTTCCCAATCAAAGGTTAAGTTAAAAGGAAAACACTGTCCAAAAATCAGCTAAAGCGGACAAGAAACGAAGCGGGAATCGTGATTTGAAAATGGTTGTTAAGGCTTGTGCGAAAATCTGCACTTTCTCACTTTTCTCTCTATATTGGCTGCTCTCAATCTCTTGTCATTCTCTTCAAATAAGAGCTAAAATAAAGTCTTACATATGCACCATAATATTTGATTTATGGGCAAAAGTGGGCTTGTCAAATTTGGGTTAATTTTATCCACAAAGGAAAGGATGGAAAACCCAAAACCTTGGAGTTTCATTCATCCACATAGGATGGGAAAATGCCCAAAACCCAACACTATCAACTCAAAATCTTGTTTTCTTCAATCTGAAACCATCAAATTCTTCTTCATGCCTCGGTCTAAGATTACCACCTTCTTGCTCTTTGACATTTCTTATTTGCCTAGGTTCTCCTTGCCTCTCGCCATACTTCTTTCGCCACTGTGATGCTTAGGAAATCTACCAGTGTATATCGGCCCATCGAAGTACCCAACACCATCAGCCCTCTCTGTGAAAAATAAAGATGATTTTTTTGAGGTACAAAAAATATCATAGATATTTAGTAGAACTTTCTAGAATTTTAGAGTAAATATCTTCGATATTTATACTTAAGAAAATCTAGATAATTAGATAACTATAGTAAAGTATAGAATAATCTAGATTCTTGTTAGATAGTTAGAAGATAAGGTCATCTAAATTTTTCTTGTAGATCATTCTAGAATAATTTCTAGAAGCATCATATACTAGTATAAATAGGGGTGGCCATAGTCATTTGTAATCAACCCAAACCGAATAGTGTTCTTCTATAACAAAGTTCTTTTATTCAAATACTCTTTCTCCCTTCTAGCTTCCCCTTCTTTAGTTGAATCTTTCGATCTTAGTTAACGATCTTGGTTAGTAGAATGTTCACCAATTATACTTTTCTTCTGCTATTCTCTACATGGTATTAGATCCATAACCATACGTTTGTTTTTGGGTGTTATTTCAAGATCGGGTAAAAGGTAGATTCAACTGGTTTGTCTATATGGATATAGCGCCGTGTTAATGGACTTGGGATGGTGTTGTTGAACCAGTCCAATTATAAGGTATGGAAGACATGTATGGAATCATACCTTGTGGGAGAGGATTTGTGGGATGTCATTAATGGTAATGACGCAAGTCCTCCTACTAACGGACCGGAAAATAATAGTGCTTACAAGAAGTGGAAGCAAATTAATGTGAAGGCAGAGTTCATTCTAAAGAGGACAATCTCCTCCGATTTATTTGATCATATTATAAAGTGTAAATCAGCTCATGAAATATGAAGGACCCTTGATTGCTTGTTCAACAAGAAGAATGAAGCTCGGCTGCAGATATTAGAGAATGAATTGGCTAAAATCACTCAAGGTAATCTTTCTATCTCCGAGTATTTTTTGAAGATTGAGAACTTATGTTCTAAGACATTTTTGTTGAATTTGGAAGAGGCTATTTCTGAAGCACGAATGAGAAGAATAGTCATTTGTTGGTTGAAGCCTGAATACATTCCATTTGTGACGTCGATTCAAGGATGGGCTCAACAACCATCCTTGGAGGAATTTGAAAATTTGTTGTTGTCACCGGAATTACTAGCCAAGCAGTTGGCTAGTGTGTTAATAAAAGATTGAGAAGGAGATGCTCTTGTAGCTAACAAGAGAAACTTCAAAGCAGAATCAAGAGATATATTGCACTCTCGATCCTTAAGTGATCCTGGAAATAAGGAAGAGTCTTCTAATTATTATGGTAAGAATCCCCTTAGATGTTATCAATGTGGAAACATAGGACACATAAAAAGATATTGCGAGACAAAGAGCAATATGGCTCAAAAAATTGCTGAAGAAGAATAAGAGTGGAAACAGTGTTTAGAAGTTGAGATTCGGGCAATAGATACCATGATTTCCATCAATCTTGAAATTGGATCTAGGATCTAGAATACATTATAGTCAATCACATGGAGAAGCAAGAAATTGATGTTCTCGACATAAAGCAAGAAATTTTTGCGAATGTTCCTAGTGGTGACATGGTAGTTGCTATTGAAGAAATCAAAGAAGAATATCTTGAACATGTAGTATCTGAAACTACATGTGTTAATGAAAACCTTTACAAAGAAAGCATTGAGGAAGATGTATTGGAAGTGGAAGTACATGGTAAATCATCGGCAATATCAAGGTCAATTAATAACTCAGAGCAAATTCTTGGTAAATCATCGGCAATATCAAGGTCAATTAATAACTCAGAGCAAATTCTGGAAGTAGATGGAGAAAGTAGAGATCAAATAGAGGAAGAAGATGATTTTGAAGTCTTAAAGACAAACGATATGACTTTTGAAAGTTCTGAAGCTGCCAAAATATCAATCGATGAGATGATAAGAGAATATGGCAGTGGATCATATGTTGATGTCTCAGACTTATAATCTACATGGATCAACTGGTAATGAATAATTTTTATCATTTGAAAAAGTAAGAGGAGGTCGAAAGAAACTGCCGAGATTTTTACCAAGATGTGGCTCAAAGCTTCGTTTAAGTTCTTCCATGACAAGTATGGGATAGTTTCCAAAAAAATCACTTTAAGGAGGAGTGAAAAATAAAGATGATTGGAAGTGCATGATTGTGCTTGGGATGGACATCCGGGTGTTGAAAGAATGTTGGCTCTACTGTCTCGTATTTATTTAAGGCCAAAGATCGAAGATGACATAGAGGCATACATGAAGACTTGTTATGTCTGTCAAGTAGACAAGACTGAATGTAATAAGGAGGCAAGGTTGTTGCAGCCTTTGACTAAGTATAGAAATCATTTACTTAGTTTCATTTAGGCAAAAATCAAATTAACAACACAGCCAACATACTGGAACTCTTCCCAACCTTTTAGTAATGACAAATCAATAAAGGATAAGGCTTCACAAATTAATCTAAGCCCAAATTCGTTCTCTACCAGCCTTAGACAAATTTCCACCCATTATAAAAATTATGCACAAGGCAGTTACAACAGTTACATCGGCGGTTACATCTAACATGTGTGTAACACTTGTCCTCACAGAATTCAAATGAAGTCCAACACTAAATATTCTAACAGATAGAATTATTTTTGAATTCAAAATACATTCTAAAGCATAACCGAAATCAGCCATTCTAACACTTAGAATATTTCAGCTTATTCCAACACTTAGAATATTTCAGCTTATTCCAACACTTAGAATTATTTCAGCCTGCATCCAACACTTAGAATATTTCAGCATGCTTCCAACACTTCATTTTATTTTAGATCTTGTCTTGCCAACATCAAGTCCACAACCTTGTCTTCCCACATGTAAGCCTTGCACGTCCAAGCTGCATTGAAAATACCCAAGCACCTTGAACCTTTGTCTCACTGTTTTGCCCTCATGCATGCCAAGACCAATGCCCAAGTCCTTTTTATGCCTGTATATAGTTAGATCAAGTAGTTTACGGGTCTAACAGACCACTCATACCACTTGAACTCGATGTCCTCATCGAGACTGTTTTAAGGTAGTCATCGATTTGAGCATTCAACTGTCATAAGTCCTTCGCTTTCTCCCAAACTACATCAGCTGCACTCTTGCATTTCAAATGAATCAAGAATTCTGTATTTGTATTTTTCTTACTTGTGCTCAGAACCCGACGATCAAGGATCTTCTCAATCTCAGCATTAAACTGTGTAAGTACTGATTGAGGAGCCCTCTTTGACTTGTTCCTTTCTGGATCATCTGTATCTGCAAAATAAGGTTTCAAGAAATTCACATGGAAAGTGGGATGAATCTTTAACCTTTCTGGCAGGTTCAACCTATATGCAACTTCGCCCACTCGTTTCACCACTTCGAATTGACCATCATACTTACCAATCAAAACCCGATGGCTAGTCTTACTTACAATCTGTTTCCAGATTTGTGGAGTAAGTTTCAACAACACTTTGTCACCGATATTAAACTCAACTGAGCGATGATGTTGATCAACATACTTCTTCATGCGCCGTTTAGCCCTGCGCAAGCTATCTTGTGCTTCAGATAACATCTCAAGTTTGTCCCTTGCAACCCTATACGTTGCTGGACACTATCCCTGATTTTTAGACTTAGCAACATCCAATGGTGTCATAGTCTGTTTGCCTAAAATGATTTCGAAAGGGCTCATTTCTAACAGTGCAACCCATTTTCGTTGACTTGCTGTCACATAGTGCCTCAAGTATTCTTATAATAGGTGATTAAGTCCATCTGTTTGTGGATGATTTGTAGTAGAAAACTTCAACTCAGTTCCCATCAGATTGAACAATATTGTCCAAAACCTACCTGTGAACCTTGTATCCCTATCACTCACAATGTCAGCCGGAACACCAAAGTATTTAACCATGTATTTATAGAATAAATCAGCAGCAATCTCAGATGAACACAATTCAAGTGCAGCAATGAAAACAGAATATTTTGAAAATCTGTCTACTACCACCATTATAGATGCTTTTCCATCTACCTTAGAAAATCTAGAAATGAAATCCATACATACTTATAACCAAGGCCTTTCAGGAATAGGCAAAAGCTGCAGGAACCCTGCCTCTTTCTTACATTCAGTCTTGTCTACTTAACAGACATGAAAAGTCTTCACGTATGCCTCTATGTCATCTTCCATCTTTGGCCTGAAATAAACACGAGACAGTAGAGCCAACATTCTTTCAACACCTGGATGTACAACCCAAGCAGAATCAAGCGCTTCCTTCATTAAGTGTTTGCGCAGTACACCCTGATTTGGTATGACGATTCTCCCCACTTTAAAATAGAGTAGATCGTACTCGATCCAATACCGTCTCATTGTGCCATCTTGCACTCAACCCATCCACTTAACATATAAAGAGTCATTTGCAGCACACAACCTGATTCTATCAAAGAAATCAGTCTTAAGTTTTGAAATTGAATAGACTACATCAAATACCTCTTTCCGACTCAATGCGTCAGTAACATGGTTGTGTTTCCCTGGCTTTTGTTTCATATGAAATCATATTCTGCTAGAAACTCCTCCCATCTTGCCTGTTTTGGACTCAATTTCTTTCGTGTATTGAAGAATGTATTGGCTACATTATCAATTCGGACAAAAAATTGAGTCCCTAAGAGATAGACTCTCCAAACCTGCAGACAATGTACAACAACAAACATTTCCTTCTCATGTGTCGAATATATCTTCTCAACATCATTTAATTTTTGACTTTCAAAGGTCACAGGATGACCTTCCTACACTAACACGCCTCCAATAGCTTTATCAGATGTATCAGTATGTACTTCAAATGGCAACTCAAAATCAGACAGCTTTAGTATGGGTTCAGATGCAATAGCTTACTTCAAATTTTGAAAAGCTTCTTCATATCGTACAGAACATATCCATTTAGCATCTTTCTTCAACAAGTCAGTCAGAGTAACTGCCCTTTTCGAATAACCCGCAATGAACTTTCTCTAGTAGTTAGCCAACCAAAGAAAGGACAGCAAATGCTTAACATTTCGTGGTGCTTGCCAGTAAACAATGTCCTGCACTTTCTTAGGATCCATTTGAACTTGGTTCTTACTAACAAGATGCCCCAGAAATTTTATCTCGTATTGAGAAAATTCACCCTTTTCCATTTTAACAGAAAGTGTATTTTCCTCAACAGAGATAGCACCATACTTAAGTGATTGACATGTTCATCCATTGTTCAACTATAGATACCAATATCATCAAGATAGACTAATACAAAATCATCAAGATAGTCATAAAACACATTGTTCATCAGATTGCAAAATGTAGTCAGGGTATTACGGCATGACAAGGAATTCATAAGAACCATATCTAGTTACACACGTAGTCTTAGGTTCATCACCTTCTGCTATTCTAACCTGCCAGTAGCCTGCTCTTAGATCAAGTTTTGTGAACTATCATGCTTTGCTCAACCTATCCATCAAATCCTACACCAAGGGAACCGGATACTTATTCTTCATAGTTGCCTTGTTCTGCGCCCTGTAATCTACACAAATTCTCATCATCCCATCATGTTTCTTTTGGAACAAAACATGAGCACCATAGGGAGCCTTAGATGGTTGAATCAGACCAGCATCCAACTTATGGTTCAACTGTTTCGCAATTCTGCCAACTTCTAAGGAGCCATATGATAAGGTTTCTGTGCAGGAGCAACCGTACCTGGCAGTAACTCATTTTGTGATCAATATCCCTCCTTGTTTCGGCAATTCAGGCGTTATTACATCAGCAAAATTTTTTAGCAACTTCGACACACAAACAGGAACCTCTACTGTTACATCAGGTTTCAATTCGACTAAGGCAACAAGTATAGTTTCATTACCCTTCTTCAGCCCTTTGTCAACCGACAAAGCGGACAACATCATTCCCCTATCCTTTTTATTTGCAACATTACTGACTTTCCCAAATGGATGAACACCATTCACAAACCCAGCATTATTCTCATTCATAATCATTATACCATCTAAATGTGAAAAAGGAACAAACTGGAATTTTCTCAGAAAATCAATACCAAGATCATCTCAAATCTGCTAACGACATCACCATCTAGTTATGTTTTCCTACCCAATTTCGAGTCGACATATACACTATATAAGACATACCCACAATGGCTTGTGCCTTTGCATTTACTGTTTCTACATAGGAAGGACTTTTCGTCAACTTAAGCCCCAATTTTGTAGAACTATTAACATCAATAAATGTATGAGTAGTCCTCGTATCAACCATAACCATCACACATTTTTCTTTTATCTTCATTTGCAAATGAATCAATGAAGCATGTGGATTTGAAGTCTTAGACGTCCCCTCAACATTATTAACCAATGTAATATGATTGAAAGACAAACCTAACGGATTGGCCATAACAACCACAACTTCATCTCCTTCTTCATCCTGATTCACCTTTCCAGCAAGCAAAGCATTCACTCTTTCCCTGTTTGGACAACCAAATGAGGATCACCACAAGTCCAACAGTCATTCGAATTTCCATCCTTGTTCTTTGGCTTGTTTTCTTTATTTCCTTCCTTCATTAGTGCCTTCCCTTTATCATTAGCATAGTATTTACGATTCTCCCTCTTCTATTCCCCTTTTTTCTCACCCTTTTTCTTGCATTTCAAAGTAGAAGGAACATCAGTAGTAGTTCGAGTCGTCCTGAAATCTACTAATGAATCAGCAGCAGCAATTGCCCCTGGTAAATACTTGACATTCTGCCTTCGAAGTTCGTTTTAAGACAAGCCTTGAATACCCAAACTGAAGTTATGTAATTTATCCTCATTAGGCATGTTTTGAATGTCTAACATCACAGAGGTAAATTCCTTAATATAATCCCGCACTGAACCCGTCTTTCTTTGTCTCTTCAACTTGTCCCTTGCAAGCCAAGAGGCATTGCTAGGAAGAAACTGATCACGCATTTCTTTCATAAATTTATCCCACGTATCAATTCTGGGTTGTCCAATACTTACATCATCTACATTTCGATTCCTCCACCAAAGTTTAGCATCCCCCTCAAATACATTGTAGTAATGTTTAACTTGTCAGTTTTAGGCACCCTTGCAACATTAAAGTACTGTTGCCAGATGAATTTTTCCAATTCTTTAGCACTCCTTGCACCACCAAAGGCTTTAGGTTCCGTAATTTTAACCTTAGATAATTCCAACAATTTGAACTTAACGCTGCCACAACCCGACATAGTACAACGATCTCTGCACGAAGATTTTCATTATCTTTATGCAGTACCTCAAATTGTACCTTCATAGCCTCAGAAAAATTCAAAGTTTCAGCCATGTCTTCGTCAACAAATTCTTGGAACACACAAGCGTCCTTTCAAATTTTTTTCAGCGTCCACTCTCAAATGAAAATCTGCGTTAGAAGATCAACCAGCGTTAGGTCTTCCATTACCTCATCAGTAATCCCAACGAAGGCTTCAATCCTGCGCACTATTTCCCGAAGTCCTGCATTTTTCACCATCGTTCAGCCGCGCTCTAATAACAATTGAAAGAGGGTCAATATTTTTTATCTAATACCACTCTCAGGCAGTCTACAACTCTTTGCAAGCTTCAGTCTTACACTCACACAAATTTGACTAAGTACTTAGTTTTATTTACGCAAGAATCAAAGTAACAACACAACCAACATACGGGAACTCTTCCCAACCTTTTCTCAATGACAAATCAATAAAGGATAAGTGTCACGGACTTAGAATATTTGCTAAAGTTTTGTGTGGCCCTCGACGACTTACTCACTAATCTTTCAAGATCTTGTAAGATCAAGGAAGCCTTTAAGACTTAGATCGCTAAGAGAATGCTTGAGAAAGAACAAAAGAGAACTTTGGAAGAAGGCTTTTGTATTGCTTTGGAAGATTTATTTACAACTTGCTTGGTGCCTTTGTAAATGAGGGGCACCCCTATTTATACTACCTCCTAGGGACTAAAGTGCAATTAATATTTACTTTACAAGTCCCTAATATATTTACACTTTGGTCCCTTTTCTAGAGAATTCTACACTACCTTGGGACCTTATCTAGCCTTTTTGACAGTTCTAAAATATTCTAGAGTTCTCCGCACAACTCTAGAGTAATCTGCCCCTTTCCGGACGCGGAATCAGGCTAAAACTGTGGCGGGACGTCACACGCTCCCCCACCTGATGATGCGACGACCACAACGCATTGCTGTAAGAACTCCTGGACTTTGTCCTTGAACTACCACAGATCTTCATATTTCTCCATGTGGCCTCTTCCGGAGTTTGTCCCTTCCAATGCACAAGGAACATGACGCTGGCTTTTTGACCTCGCTTCCGTTTGGCTTGATAATCCATGATAGCTTCAATCACTCGGTCGTGCGAGGCAGTGATAGTAATGGGGACCCATTGTGATCGGTTCCGGTTAGGATCCTCCTTGTCCTCATGGTACGGCTTGAGGACGCTCGCATGAAATACCGGGTGAATCTTGAAGTGTGGAGGTAACTCCAACTTGTATGAGATCTTGCCCACCTTGGCAATGATATTGAACGGACCCTCATATTTACGCACTAAGTTTTGATGAACGCCTCTTAGTGCCTTGAACTGTCTTGGATTGAATTTTACCAAGACCATGTCACCTTCTTTATAGTCCGTGGGACGACGCTTGCGGTCGACGAACTTCTTCATCTTCATGGATGTCTTGCCCAAGTAGGACTTGGCAGTGTCAAGATGCTCCTCCCATCCCTTGGCAAGATGGTAGGCACCCAAACTCTTTCCCTCAAAAGCAGTCGGCAACGAATGCAGAGTTTGGGGTTGTTGTCCTGTCGCCAACTCAAATGGTGTGCGCTCGGTGGACTCACTCCACTGCAAATTATAAGAAAATTGTGCCATGTCTAGGAGTCGGGCCCAATCCTTCTGATGCGCACTGACATAGTGCCTTAGATAGCACTCCAATAGGTCTTTGATGCGTTCGGTCTAGCCGTCGGTCTGCGGGTGGAAACTTGTGGAGAAGTGAAGCTCTGTGCCAAGTATCTCGAACAACTCTCTCCAAAAGTTCCCAGTAAAGCGGGGGTCTCGGTCACTAATAATATGTCTTGGAAGCCCCCAGTATTTCACCACGTTCTTGAAGAACAATCGAGCGGCCTCTTTGGCGGTGCAACCGGCTGTGGCGGGCATGAAGGTAGCATACTTTGAAAACCTGTCCACCACGACCATGATAGTACCAAAACCGTCGGACTTCGGCAAGGAAGTAATGAAGTCCATGGTCACGCTCTCCCATGGGCGTTCAGCTATGGGTAACGTCTCTAGTAATCCTCTCAATTGCCTTTGCTCCACCTTGTCTTGTTGGCACACAAGACAAGTCTGCACATAGCACTCGATGTCATCCCGCATGCGTGGCCATAAGTAAATAGCCTCGATCAGTGCCCTCGTACGTTGTTGTCCCGGATGCCCAGTCCACGGTGTGTCGTGGCTTTCCTTTATGATGCGTTACCTTATAGACCCGAACTTGGGTACATAAACCCTCCGACCTGTAGTGATCAAGAAGCCATTTTCTACCCAAAAGCGCCTGGTTTTGCCTTGGGCAGCCAACTCCATCAGCTTCTTGGCCTCTGGATCGTGTTGCATGCCATCCTTGATTGCATCTTGAATGTCACAGTGAGTTGTAGTGATGGCAGCAAGCTCGGCATTCCTACTAAGTGCGTCGGCCACGACGTTTCCCCTTCCCGGCTTGTACTCCAAGACGTAGTCAAATTCTTCCAAGAAGTCTTACCATCTAGCTTGTTTCGGGGTGATCTTATTTTGTGACTGGAAGTAGCTAGTGGACACGTTGTCGGTCTTGACCACGAACATGGATCCTAGTAAGTAGTGTCTCCGCGTACGTAGGCAATGTACAATGGCCGTCGTCTCTTTTTCCTGCACCATGTAACGTCCTTTAGCCTAATTTAATTTGCGGCTCTCAAATACTATTGGGTGTCTATATTGCATTAAGACTCCCCCAATGGCAAAGTCTGAGGCATCCGTATGTATTTCGAAGGTCTTTGAGAAGTTGGGCGGCATCAAGACCGGTTCTTCTGTTACTACGGCCTTGAGACCTTCGAACGCCCTTTGGCACTCCTTGCTCCAAACCCACGGCTTATTCTTCTTTAATAACTCGGTCAGTGGAGCGGCTTTAGCCGAGTAGCCACTGATGAACCTGCAATAGTAGTTAGCAAGTCCAAGGAATGACCGCAGCTCGGTCACCTTCATGGGCGCCTCCCATTCTTGGATCGCCCTAATCTTCGCCTCGTCCATCCTTAGTTCGCCCTGGCTGATAACATGGCCTAAGAAGTGCACCTCGGGCTGGGCAACTTGCACTTCTCCCGCTTGACGTAGAGTTGGTTCTCTCGTAAGATTTGGAAGACTTTCCTCAGATGCTCCACGTGTTCTTCCAAGGTGTTGCTATAGATGACTATGTCATCCAAGTACACCACCACGAACTGGTCCAAATACGGATGAAGGATTTCATTCATCAGCGTGAAAAAGGTGGCGGGTGCGTTGGTTAGGCCGAAAGGCATCACCAACCACTGGTATGCTCCGTATCTAGTCACGCATGCTATCTTTGTCTCATCTCCCTCTGCGATGCGCACTTGGTAGTAGCCTTTCCGGAGATCCATCTTGGTGAAGTACTTGGCCTGCTCAAGTCTATCAAACAAATCGGCAATCAGTGGGATAGGATATTTGTTCTTGATTATGACCTTATTGCGCGCCCGATAGTCGATGCATAAGCGCAACGATCCATCTTTCTTCTTCTGGAATAGCACTGGCGTGCCATAAGGTTCCTTGGATGGACGGATGTGACCGGACTCGAGGAGCTCCTTCAGCTGCTTCCTTAGCTCCTCTAACTCGGGTGGAGCCATATGGTAAGGTGCGGGTGCGGGTGTCTTGGCTCCGACCTCTAACTCTATATTATTATCTACCTCGCGCCTCGGAGGTAGAGTCTTCGGCAGCTCGTCCGGCATCATGTCCTTGTTCTCCTCAAGGACTTTCTCTATGAGCGCTGGCAAGGATTCCATGGTACCATTGTCTGAACTTGCAATGGTAGCTAGGAACGTCGGCTCTCCTTTCTTTAGGCCCTTCACAATATGCATGGCCGATAAGTGGGTGTGTCCTTCTTTCTTTGGCACCTTGACTAGAGGTACCATGTATGACCCTTCCCGCTCCATGACCATGAGTCGTTGGAGGTAAGGATCGATCATCGTGTGGCAGCGTTGGAAGAATTCTTGCCCGAGAATGATGTCGAATATGTCTAGAGGAGCGACGGTAAAGTTTGTCTTTCCTTGCCATCTCCCCAACGTGATGCTTACTCCCTGGACGACTCTGCACACAGGAGTCAGTGAGGCATTGACGGTCTTGAGGCGGGTGTTTCTTGGCACATAGTTCAGCCCTGAACTCTCCGCTGCCGTCTTGGTCATGATGTTGGCTTCTTCCCCGGAGTCTAACATGGCACGAGCTGGTCTTCCATTCATGGAGATGTCTACATACTGCGTGCTGAAGTCTCCTGGCTTCTCGGTCTGCTTGGCTATTGCACCGCACAGTCCAACCATGCCCAACTGCATCGTGCCCATGTCATGCCCTTGATCTTGTGCATCCTTCTCCTTTCGTTCGCGTATAATGGCACCGAGGTTCTTTATTTTGGGGCACCTAGCATAGCCGTGTGGTCCACGCATATGTAGCACCCATCTCCTTTGTTGGTCTGCGCTCGGTTCTCCGTATAATTCTGGCACAAGAACCGCTTGCTGTCCGGCTTGTGGGGGCCGTGTTGTTTGGGGTGTGTCTGCTGCTCCTTGCCTCGGCCAGGGTCTCCCCCACCTTTGGCATGACTACTTTTTGTATCCCTGCCCTTCGTCTTGTCATGCCGTTACTGTTTGAAGTCCGTTAAGGACTCGGCTTGTGTGATGGATTCATCGATTGTCTTGACTTGTCACCGCTCCAACTCCGTCTTGGCCCAATTCTGCAATCCGTCCATGAAGTGGAACAACATGTCCTCGTCTGTGAGGTTGGGAATTTGAAGCGTTAGAGTTGTGAACTCCTTCACATACGCCCGAATGCTTCCCGTTTGCTTCAATTCCCGGAATTTACGCTTGACCTCGTACACGACATTATTTGGGAAGAAGGCTTTCTTGAATTCTTCACGGAATTGCTCCCACGTTTTGATGGTGTACGTCTCCTTCCTGATCTCGGACTCTTTGCGCCTCCACCATAGCATAGCCATCTCGAATAAGTACAACACGGCAGTGTTGATCTTGTTCTCGTCGCTTCTCACCCGACTACACTTGAAGTAATTCTCCAAGTGCCGAAGAAAGTTTTCCACCTCTTGAGCGTCACGGACGCCCTTGAATATAGGTGGATTGGGAGCCTCAACCCTGGCCTCCCTATCGCGGTCAGGTGATGCAGATCCTCCAACCTCTATGCCTTCCTTGAGTGCTTTCACTTCGGCCTTCAGTGTCTCGATCGTGCTAAGCGCTTCCATAAGCTGACGCTCCAAGGAAGTGATGGTCTCCTTCGTGTTAAGCACATCCATAAGCCGACACTCCAAGGAAGTGATGGCCTCCTTCATCTCGAACTTGGCCCGCTGGAGACCTTCCAACTCCTTACGGATGTTCTCGATCTCCTCAAGGGTGAAGTCCTTAAGGTTCATGAACTTTCCGTCTGCCACGTTCATGCGCCGGCCTAACATCTCGATGGACTGCCTTGACACTTCCACCCTTGCGACCCATTCTTCTCCAGCGGTGACGTCTATGGCATCTTCGCCCATTTCTTCGTCACTTGCCTCGGCAGTCGAGGGTGGATGAGATGTTAGTGCCTCGCTAGGTGTGAGTTCGGGCAGCACCTTCTCATTACCCTTTTGATGTTTCTTCCCCTTTCAGTTCTTCTTACCACCATCCAGACGGACGTTGATGGTGCTAGCGCCGTTTACGTCTCCTTCGGTAGCCATTCCCTTAGTATCAAACCTCGCTCTGATACCACGTTGTCACGGACTTAGAATATTTGCTAAAGTTCTGTGTCACCCTCGACGACTTACTTACAAATCTTTCAAGATCTTGTAAACTCAAGGAAGCCTTTAAGACTTAGATCGCTAAGTTGAGAAAGAACTTAGAAAGAACAAAAGAGAACTTTGGAAGAAGGCTTTTGTATTGCTTTGGAAGATTGCTTTACAACTTGCTTGGTGCCTTTGCAAATGAGGGGCACCCCTATTTATACTACCTCCTAGGGACTAAAGTGCAATTAATATTTACCTTATAAGTCCCTAAAATATTTACACTTTGGTCCCTTTTCTAGAGAATTCTACACTACCTTGGGACCTTCTCTAGCCTTCTTGATAGTTCTAAAATATTCTAGAGTTCTCCGCACAACTCTAGAGTAATCTGCCTCTTTCTGGATGCGAAATCAGGCTGACACTATGTCGGGACGTCACATAAGGCTTCACAAATAAATCTAAGGACAGATTCGTTCTCTACCAGCCTTAGACAAATTTCCACCTATTATAAAAATTCTGCACAAGGCAGTTACAACAGTTACATCGGCGGTTACATCTGACATATGTCTAACACTTGTCCTCACCAGTGCATCTTCCTGGACTGATATTCCTGGGAGCTCTACAAAGCATTTGAGTACCCATCATGGCAACATCTTCTCTTCCACTGGCGGACTATCGACGTCCAGGTGGCTTCCTTCTCCAATTAGTACCAAAGGCAGACCCATCGTACTCATTACATTCATTTGAAGATGCCCAAGCAGGAGTTGTACGTTTATGTCTAAAGGGATAATCAACTGCACCTCCATAGCTTTCAAAATCCCTCACAAAATACCGCCCCCCACCCCATACCCTTCCCCTATCTATTCCATGCATGAAGTCCCCCCTTGACCTACCAAGTAGCAGTCCTGTAACCTATCTCGAGCAAATTTCGGACCATAACCATCGATTTCATCTATGGAAAAAATACAATAATAAAAAAGTCAAGATTTAAGAAGCATTATAAAAAACATTACAAATCAAACAACAATAAATTAAAAGAAAATCACCTATTCCTTTGTAGATAGAATTTCTCTTCCTCCATATAAGAATACCTCTCTATTCCACTTCTTGAAGGTAGCGGCCTACCCGTTTCAGGTCTGAAGACAACGAGATTTTTTCCTAAATCCATCTCCTCAGCATTGGAGTCTTCTGCAATTGACTGCATCAATGGTTCTCGAATCTCACCGTCTTCATATATGTCATCCTCTCTAACACAGCCCACATTCTCAGTGTCAACATGTCCCGCGAAAACATCAAAAGCATAACATTCTTCCTCCGTACTTATATTTTCCCCATTATTTTTCGACCCTTCACCACTTGAGATCAAATCATCACCAGAAGCCTCCCATTAATCCATGGGAATACTCAGATCCCAATTAAATCTATTAGTGCGTGCAGTATCATCAGCATCATTGTTATTAAAAGACGGAGAGAGAAATGAAGGATTTACTGTTCCACGCATCAGACAACTTCACATAGTATTTGAATAAACCAAAGAAGAAACATAAAATTTGTTCGAGTCTAATGACAGTTCAATGTGCCCTGAATGGCAGGAAGTTCAAGCTTACTGTGGCTTTCCCCTTGTTTGGAAACAACTTCCTTCTTGCAAGCTAATTTTTCAACCAATGCTGGTTTGACTAGATCGTCAACATTTCTTGAAGGATTCATAGTTGCATGAGGATAGAGTAAAGAGTACCTCTTCTTATAAGGAAGAAGAGAGTTACTAGATTGCCGGGCAAAATCTCCAGGCTACAAATACATAATGAAATAGAGTAATTAAAAATCAACGCATGAATTACACATTTAGAAAAACTTTCAACAGCAAATAAGAGATGAGATTGAGACCTCTTCATTCCCTGAAACTGGCATGATTCCAGAATCAACATTCTTGGAGGATGGATTGGTGCATGTGGATAGTGCATAGAGCACCTCTTCTTATAAGAAAGAAGAGACGAAGAAATACTAAACATCCGAACAACAACTTTAGGCTGCAAATACATGATGAAATAGAGTAATATTAATAAAACTAAAAAAGTATTACACAGTTAGATTCATTTTCAATAGAAAATAAGAAATTAGATTGAGACCTCTTCGTTCTTGGAAACTGGCATGATTTTCCAGAATCAGCTAAAGCTAAAGCTTTTCTTTCCATCTCGAGGCCATCAATCAAAGCACAACCAAGCCATAGAACACAATTCAAACACAATATCATACTCCTCTAATAGCACCCTGCAACCAGATATGGTAAAATATCAAATACAATACAAAAGAAGAGATACAAAACACATAAAGAACATTTATACTCGCAAATAACTCTTGACGACCATTAAAGAGTATTACACAATAAGGTTTTCTTCAATGTTCCCTGTACATAGCCGGAGACCTATGCTGAAATAACTTTTGACGACCATTCAATCCTTCTATCAGTCTCTTGGGAGGAAGGGACCAAGCACGGGATCTAACATGAGATTTGAACCACATTTGAGGGAAACCTCTTCTCTGTATCGCAGTAAACTCTATATGACTCTGAGAAAAATGACTATCAAGTCCATCGTACGCGAATCCATCTTCACCAGTGCATCTTCCTGGGCTGATATTCCTAGGAGATCTACGAAGCATTTGAGTATCACAGCAACATCTTCTCTTCCACTGCGGGACCGTCGACGTCCATGTGGCTGCCTTCTCCTATTAGTACCAAAGGCAACCCCATCATAGTCATTACTTTCATTTGCAGATGCCCAAGCAAGAGTTGTACGTTTATGTCTAAACGGATATTCAGCTGCACCTCCATAGCTTTCAAAATCACTACCAGAATACCGGCCCTGACCCCATACCTTGCCCCTATCTCTTCCATGCATGAAGTCCCCCCTTGACCTACCAAGTGAGCGGTCCTGCAACCTATCTCGAGAAAATTTGGGACCATAACCATAGATTTCATCTCTTGAAAAAGCACATGATGAAATAGAGTAATATTAAAAACCAACGCAAGTATTACACATTTAGATAAATTTTCAACAACAAATAAGATATGAGATTGAGACCTCCTCGTTCCCTAAAATTGGCATGACTCCAGGATTAACATATCTTGAAGGATGGATAGGTGCATGTGGATAGAACAAAGAATACCTCTTCTTATAAGGAAGAAGAGATGAAGAAATACTAGACTTCCTAACAACAACTTTAGGCTGCAAATACATGATGAAATACAGTAATATTGAAAAAAAATAATTATTACACCGTTAGATCGATTTTTAATAGCAAATAAGAAATTAGATTGAGACCTCTTCGTTTTTGGAAACTGGCATGATTTTCCAAAATCAGCTAAAGCTAAAGCTTTTCTTTCCATCTCGAGATCAATCAAAGCACAACCAAGTCGTAGAACACAACTCAAACACAAGATCACACTCCTCTAGTAGCACCCTGCAACCAGATATGGTAAAATATCAAATACAATACAAAAGAAGAGTACAACACATGAAGAATATTCATACTCGCAAAAAAAAATATAAAAGAAGTAAAAAAAATATTGTATCGAACAATGCAGTAAAATACAATGGCTAATGAGTAACAACCATCCTATGGTAAATAAATAAAACAGACTAATTTACTATTAAAAACTAAAAGATATAAACCTCAAAACACTTGATCTAAATTACTGGAAGATCATCAGAATTCAGCAAAATAGACAGAAAAATCTTAACATTACCAGTAAATTCAACTAGGTTCAGATTGAGGCATAGTTGATTGATTGATTGAACATATATAGATCTTATATCAGGTACAACAAAACCAATATTTATCACTCATCAAATCGTATATCAGGTAAAAATTCAAAAATTCATGAACAAAAATAACTTAACCTGAAACAAAACATAAAAAAATCACCACAAATAAAAAGGAACAATTAAACGGCGCACACACACACATATATATAGGAATAAAATGAGAACCTTTTTCACTGTTGTTGAACATCAAAAAGAGTATAGAATGATCAAAACAAATGAGTAAAAGAAAACATAGACAAAAAAGGGGAGAAGAGACTTTACTTGCTGAATTTTGTTTGATGTTTCCTTTTAGAATGATGTCAAATAATTCTTCTTATCTTATATATAAATACTAGTTATAGTTTGTAGAGAACCTTAAAGATATTCTTACCAAATTTATCGTTGAACATTAATTAATTATCCAGATTAGTCTTTTTAGGAAATATTAATTTTGTCTTCTCTATGATGCTTATATAAGAAATGAAATCCAAGGTCTAGGCATAATTCATTAATTTTTTGTCAATGACTCCTTTATATTTTGTTCAACTAACAACCAAAATTCAAGTGACGTAGCAAATATTTTAAGGAAATGGTTAATCTAGATAAATCATATATCTATTTTACTAAAACTGTGAGAGAGGAGGACAAAGTTGAGATATCGTTGTTGCTTGGGAATCGATAAATAAATGACATGGCTATGTATTTGTGTTTACCGACTTTTGTGGGACGTTTCAAGAAAAGATGATAAAGTTTATAAAGGAGAGGGTCAAGAAATATATAAAATAATGGAAGGCTAATTTTTCAATTATTGCGGGAAAAGATATTGTACTTAAGTATGTACTCGTAGCGATTCCTACGTATGCTTTGTCTTGTTTCCAACTCCAGGATAGTCAGTATAGGGAATTTACATCCCTCTTTTCGAATTACCAGTGGGGACAAATAAAGGAGAAAAGAAAGATGCCTTTTGAGAACTTGGTAAGAACCAACAAAGTTTAAAGAGTATTTTCAAAGCTAGAAATTACTTAAAACCAGTAAAGAAATAGAAAACTTGAAATATATTAGAAATAATATACAAAATATTTTTCTCAAAGAAGAAAATCGAGTTCGTTGAATGCACAATATGTCCTTAAGAAAATTATTCGCCTCAAATATCCGAGGTTAACAAAATATATTCACCAAAGATAGAACGATCTTACGCATCGGTGTATCGATATCTAAAATCACGATGTCAGCGAACCACTCAGTGACAGAAAAATACATTTAGAATACAAGATTTAGTATATGAGAAATTCATTATTCATTATTGAAAAATAAGTGAAAACCCTCTATTTATACATAACAAAGGATACTGTGAATGGGCGCTTATTGTGTCTTATCAGAAAGGTTACAACCCTTTGGATAAATCACAACTCTACAGAAAACTCGCAACTTTTCAAAAAAAGTCATAACTCTTCAGAAATGTCACAGCTCTTCGTAAAAGTCGAAACTCTGCGTAAAAGTTGAAACTTTTCATTAAAGTCACAACTCTTCAGAAAAGTCACAACTCTTCGTAAAAGTCAGAACTTTTCATTAAAGTCACAACTCTTCGGAAAAGTCACAATTCTATATAAAATTCATAACTCTTCTTTTTCCATTCACACCTTTTAAAACCCAACAAATATTCACTCATTAAAAATAAAAGTTTAAACATGATTTTTTGAAGCTGAAGATGTCAATCTTATATTGTCTGTCATGATTTTTATTGCAAGTTATAATGATTGGTTAATATGGAACCATACAACAACTCCAACAAGCCTTGAAGTATAGAACATTTGTAGACTGTTGATTAGTGCTTCAAAATAGTCAATCATTTTCCTAGTTCATAGCTAGTAAAAAAGTAATTTGTTCAGTTATCTATCATTAAGTTATTTGTTGTTTTCAAGTTGATAGGGTGGAGTTAGTGGGCATGTTTATCCACTATATTTTATTTGCTTATTTTTAGCTAATTTTAGTTAGTTGTAGGCCTATTTAACAGGCTACTGTTGTACCTATTTTGTTGCAATCAAAAAAGACTTTGAAAGTTCTCTTTTCTCTATCTCTGTGTCCTTTTTTAGTCTCCAACATATTGTGGTATGAGAGCAACGCAAGAGAGAACAACCCTATTTATCTTAACGCTGGCGATATTAAACTAAATGGGCGATAGAGTGAGAGTTGTCCATGGAAAGCAACAATTCCAATTCTTCTTCTCAGTCCCTGATTCCAATATTCAAAGGGGAAAATATCATCTATGGAGTCTCAAGAAGATAATGTCAAAGTCCCAAGAGCTATGGGATTTGGTGGAGACGGGATATGTTGAGCCAAATCCGGCACCGACTCAACCTGACAATCAACTACGGGAGACTCGCAAGAAAGATGCAAAGGCATTATTTCTCATCCAATTGGCATTGGATGATGAAACTTTCCCCAGAATTGCAACAACAGCAAATTCTAAACAAGCATGGGATACTCTAAAACAAGAATATTTGGGCGATAAAAAGGTAATTACTGTGAAATTACAAACCCCTCATCGTGAGTTTGAAACTTTGGCCATGAAAGAAAAAGAAATTGTGCAGAAATTTATGTCTAGAGTGTCTGGAATTGTTAATCACATGAAAACATATGGTGAAAATGTTAATAATGAAACGGTTGTGAGTAAGGTCTTGAGAAGTTTAACTAAAGGCTTTGATCATGTTGTTGCTGCAATAGAAGAATCTAAGGACCTATCTACTTATAGTTTTGATGAATTAAGGAGTTCATTGTTAGCCCATGAAGTTCGAATCAGTAGGTCCTATGAAAAGGTAGAGGAGAAGGCTTTTCAGGCGAAGAGGGGCCCTTTTATAAGAAAAAATTAGAATATTCAGGTGGTGGTCGTGGCAGAGGAAGAGGTGGTTATCGAGGTCGAGGTCATGGAATAGCATAGGAAGAGGCTATTTTGGTGAACAACGTCAAAACAGAAATAACATTTTGTGTAGATATTGCATAAAGTCGGGACACATAGAACTGAATTGCTGGACCAAGCAGAGGGATGACCAAAAGCAAGCAAATTTCACTGAGGAAATTGAAGAGGAGAGTAAGTTATTCATGACTCAATCTGCTATCGATGATGGCATAAATGTAGTGTGGTTCATGGACAGTGGGTGCTCAAACCATATATCACTTAAACCATATGTAAGGAACAAGGTCACTATTTAAAGACCTTGACGAATCCCAGAAAAGTGAGGTTCGACTTGGAGGCAACAAGACAATAAAGCTTGAAGGGAAAGGTACGATTTCCATAAAAACCAACCAGGGTAATTTAAAGCTCCTACATGATGTGCAATATGTTCCTAATTTAGCTCATAATTTGTCAAGTGTTGGGCAATTGATAACTGGTGGTTACTCTATTTTGTTTGACAATTGTTGTTGCACTGTTTATGATAAGGAATCTTCACAAAGCATTGTCAAGATTTCCATGACACAAAATCACATGTTCCCGTTAGAAGTGTCTAGTGTGCGAAATTGTGCTTTAATTGCAAAAACTAGTGATACTAGTTTATGGCATCTAAGGTAGCATGTGAATGTTAAAGGGCTAAAGTTTTTGGGTCAAAAGAATATGGTCATTAGGATGCCTAAAATTGATGATCTTGAATTCTGTGAAGGGTATGTCTACGGGAAGCAAAGTGGAGTCTCATTTCCTGCAAACAAGGCATGGAGGTCTTAAAGTTGTCTTGAGTTGGTGCACACTGATGTTTGTGGTCCTATGAGTATCGAATCCTTAGGTAGAAGTCGATATTTTTTGTTGTTTACTGATGATTATAGCCGAATGAGTTAGATTTATTTCTTGAAGTTCAAATCTGAAGTTTTTGAGAATTTCAGGAAATTCAAGGCATTAGTAGAGAAGCAAAGTGGATGTTCTTTAAAGTCTCTCTGTTCAGATAGAGGTGGTGAATTTACTTCTATAGAATTTTATGCCTTTTGTGAGGAAAATGGTATTCACAGGGAGTTATCAGCACCACATACGCCAGAGCAAAATGGAGTGGCCGAGCAAAAAAATCAAATTGTGGTGGAAATGGCTCGTAGCATGATGAAAGAAGCGGAACTTCCAACGAAGTTTTGGGCAGAAGCAGTAGCAACAACAATGTATCTTCTCAATATCTCACCGACAAAGGCAGTCATGAATCGAACCCCATATGAAGCCTGGAAGGGTAGAAAACCACGGGTAAGCCATCTAAAAATATTTGGGTGTTTAGCATATGCTTTGGATACTTCTCCATCTTGTCGAAAACATGATGTGAAATCAGAAAAAGCATTTTTGTAGTCTATAGTCCTCAATCCAAATCATATAAATTGTATAACCCAATGAGTGGAAAAGTTATCATAAGCAGGGATGTTAAGTTCAATGAAACAGGAAGTTGGGCTTGGAATGAAAGAAATATTCCAGCACCAACAAATTCTCTAGTTCCTGATGATGCACCCGATTCACCGGTAGCTGAACAGTTGACTCCAATAACATCTTAAATTATTGGAGAATCTTCGGCAGAGCCAAGTCCACTAAGAAGATCAACAAGGGAAAAAAGACCAAATCCAAGATACTCTAATAACATGTATACTTCTTGTCAATTTTCCCTTATTGTTTCAGATCCTATATATTATGGAGAAGCAATTGAAAAAGAAGAGTGGCAGCAGGCAATGATTGAAGAGATGAACGCTGTTGAAAAGAATGAAACATGGAAATTGGTTAACTTACCAGATGGTAAGAATGTTATTGGTCTAAAGTGGGTATATCTCACAAAGTTCAATGCAGATGGATCTATTCAGAAGCACAATGCTCGACTTGTTGCAAAGGGATATGCACATCAAAAAAGAGTTGATTTTGATGAAACATTCTCTCCCGTCGCACCTTTGAAACGGTGAGAACTCTCTTAGCTCTTGCTTCTCAACTCTCTTAGCCAGTTTACCAATTTGACATCAAGTCTGCCTTCTTAAGTGGCGACTTGGAGGAAGAAGTTTATGTTTCTTTATCGGAAGGTTTTGTTGTGAGCAGACAAGAAAGTAAAGTGTATAGGCTGAAAAAGGTCTTATATGGACTAAAGAAATCCCCACGAGCATGGTATAGAAAGATCAATTCTTATCTCCAGGAGAACGGATTTGAAAGAAGCAAAAATGAGCCAACTTTTTATGTAAAGAAGCGAAGTAAAGATGATTTCTTGGTGATGTGTCTTTATGTAGATGATATGATTTATATGGGCTCTTGTGAATCTCTTATTGCTGAATTTAAGTCTTGCATGATGAAATTTTTTGAAATGATACATGTTGGGTTGTAAGATAGCTTATGCACCTATGAATGTAAATGAGAAGCTCATGTCTGATGATGGTACGAGTTTGATGGATGATCGTTGCTTTCGAAGTGTAGTTGGTGGTGTGAATTATTTGTCGCAAACACGGCCCGACATAGCATTTCCTATTAGTGTGGTTTCTAGATTCATGCATAACCCAACAAAGTATCATTTTGGGGCAGTTAAGTGGATTTTACTATATGTTGCTGGAACCACTGATTTTGGAATTTGGTATTCAAGAAAATCAGATTTTAGATTATTTGGTTTCACTGATAGTGATTGGGCAGGTTGTCTGGATGATAGAAAAAGTACTTCTGGATATGCATTCTCTCTTGGTTCAGGTGTTATATCATGGAGTTCAAAGAAGCAAGAAATTGTGGCCTTGTCGTCATCTGAAGCAGAATATATTGCTACCACTGCATCATCTTGTCAAGTGGTTTGGCTTAAGAGATTGCTTGCTGATGTATTTCAAGATCAAGCTGCTGGAACCGAGAATTTCTGTGACAACAAAGCATCTATTGCAATGACGAAAAATCCAGCATTTCACAGCAGGACAAAGCATATAGGCATTCGATACCATTTTATCCTAGATCTGGTAGCGAGTGGAAGTATCATGTTGAAGCATTGTGGCACAAATGAGCAAGTTGCAGATATTCTAACCAAAGCACTTCCAGTTGGAAAGCATGAGTACTTCAGACTACAGATGGGAGTGACAAGATTTGAAACAAGGGAGAGTGTTGATTAGTGCTTCAAAATAGTCAATCTGTTTCCTAGTTTATAGCTAGTAAAAAAGTAATGTTATTCAGTTATTTATCATTAAGTTATTTGTTGTTTTCAAGTTGATAGGGTGGAGTTAGTGGGCATGTTTATCCACTATCTTTTAGTTGCTTATTTTTAGCTAATTTTAGTTAATTGTAGCCCTATTTAACAGGCTACTGTTGTACCTCTTTTGTTGCAAAAAAAAAAAGACTTTGAAAGTTCTCTTTTCTCTGCGTCCTTTTTTAGTCTCCAACATAGACATCAAAAAAAAAAAGAGGACAACCTCTTCTTAATAGGAAGAACACACGAAGAGTTACTAGACTGTCGGGCTAGAACTCTAGCAACAGTTTTACAAGTGGAGGAATTCATGTTCCTATCAATAACAGAATTTTCAGCAAAATCAAATTTGGATCAACACTCGTAAAGTACTACTAAGACTATGACAAAGCACATTTGCAGACTTGTGTCATAGGGCAGGATGTATTGATGAGATGGGAAAATTCAATTCCTGCTCACTAGCTCTAACAACTTGCTTTCCTTTATCACCATTAGAACCAACAGCAGTAGCAGAACTTATAGGTGGTTTGTCTTTGAATGAGCTAGATGTCTTACATAATCGATCAATTTGACTTGCATCTTCAACAGGAACAACATCTTTGGTCTTGAATTCATTTTCATTTGAAAAAGAGCATTCGAAATGGATGGGTGCATGAAAATACAACCTCTTCTTAAAAGGAAGAGCAGATGAAAAGTTACTAGATTGCCGGGCAAGAACTCCAAACTGCAAATACATGAGAAATAGAGTCATATTAAAAACAAAGAAAGTATTACACAGTTAGACCAATTTTCAACAACAAATAAGAAATCAGATTGAAACCTCTTCATTCCTGAAAACTGGCATGATTTGAGAATCACCTAAAGCTTTTCTTTTTATCTCGAGATGATATCAATCAAGTTGTAGAACACAATTGAAACACTAGATCACACTCCTTTAGTAGCACCCTGAAACCATGTATGCCAAATATCAGTACAATACAAAAGGAGTGAAACAGAACATTCATACTCACAAAACTTTACACTCTATTTGGAAATTGGATTATTATATTGTTTTAATGAATATAATGTTTGAATAGGTCACAAAACACCCCACATCAACAACGTAAAAGAAAAATAGGATATGAGGTAGAGGTAGTATAAAAAAAAGTATGGTAAGATTATTAAATAATAATTATGAGAAGAACTAAGATGCAATAACACCAAATCCATTGTTACAGAAAATATGGGACTTTTCCTGGTTACATAAAGATGGATTTAACTATACTACAAAACAAATTTGTACTTCAAGTAAGAGTATTATGGGTGACGATCATCCAAAGAAAAACGAATTGGCAAAATTTGTATTTACCTGCTTTGGGGCTCATTTGAACTTGAAGATGCGTTTGTTTTCCCCGCGGGATGAACTGGATACTTTGGCAAGGTCTTAATGGATGTCCATTAAAAATTTCAGCCATTTTGTTTTGGGAAATCCGGATCACAAAAATTTCATGTACTATAGCACATGAAAATCGACAAAATATGTGTTTACCTGCTTTGGGGCTTATTTGAACTTGAAAATTCGCCCGTTTTCCCCGCGGAAAGAACTGGATACATTGTCAATGTCTTAACGGACGTCCACGAAAAATTCTGGTCATTTCTTTTAGGAAAGTCCGGATCACAAAATTTATGGACTATAGCACACGAAAATCAGTAAAATTTGTGTTTACCTTCTTTGGGGATCGTTTGAACTTGAAATTGCGCCCGTTTTCTCCACGGGATGAACTGGATACATTGCCTATGTCTTAAGGGAGGTCAATAAAAAATTTTGGCCATTTTAATTTTGGAATTCCGGATCACAAAAATTCCATGGACAATAGCAAACGAATATCGGCAAAATCTGCCTTTACCTTCTTTGGGGATCGTTTAAACATGAAAATAAGCTCATTTTCTCCACGGGACGAACTGGATACATTGTCAAAGTCAGAACTGACGTCCATGAAAAACTTAGGCCAATTCTTCTTGGGAATTGTGGATCACAAAAATTCAATGGACTATAGCACACAAAACTTGAAAAAATCTGCATTTACCTGCTTTAAGGCTCGCTGAACTTGAAAATGCCCCCGTTTTCCCTGCAGGACAAATTGGATACATAGCCAATGTCTTAACGAGCGTCGATTAAAAATTTTGGCCATTTCGTTTCACGAATTCTGCATCACAAAATTTGCATTGACTATATAGCATATGAAAAATGGAAAAATTTGTGTTTACCTGCCTTGGGGCTTGTTTGAACTTCAATATGTGCCCATTTTCCCCACGGGATGAACCGGATACATTGCCAACTTCTTAACGGTCGTCTATGAAAAATTTCAGTCATTTCATTTTAGGAATTTTGGATCACAAAAATTTCATGGACTATAGCACATGAAAATCGGCAAAATCTGTGTTTAACTACGTAAGGGCTCGTTTGAACTTGAAAATGCGTCTGTTTTCCCTGCGGGGCAAACTGGATACATTGCCAAATCTTAATGAATGTCCATGACAAATTTCGGTCATTTTGTTTCTAGAATTTCGGATCACAAAAATTCCATTAACTATAGCACACGAAAATCGACAAAATCTGCGTTTACCTACTTTGGGGCTCGTTTGAACTTGAAGATGCGCCCGTTTTCTACGCAGGACAAATTTGATACATTCCTAACGTCTTAACGTACTTCCATGAAAAATGTGGTCAGTTTGTTTCGGAAATTCCGTATCACAAAATTACATGGACTATAGCATACGAAAACTGGCAAAATTTGCGTTTATCTTATTTGGGGATCATTTGAACTTGAACATAAGCCCATTTTCCATGCTGGATGAACTGGATACATTCCTTAACAAACGTCCATGAAAACTTCGGCCATTTCGTTATAGAAAATTCGGATCAAAAAAATTTCATGGTCTATACCACACAAAAATCGGCAAAAGCTGCATTTAACTGTTTTAGGGCTCGTTTGAACTTGAAAATGCACTCGTACTGGATACATTGCTAACGTCTTAACCGATGTCCATGAAAAATTTTGCCATTTCATTTTTGAACTTTTGGATCATAAACAATTCAAGGACTATAGCACACGAAAATCTAAATTCCTGCTTTGGGGCTCGTTTGAACTTGAAAATGCGCACTTTTTCCCCGCAAGATAAACTAGATACATTTCCAACATCTTAACGGATGTCCATGAAAAAATTTGGTAATTTCGTTTTGGGAATTTTAGATCACAAAAATTCCATGGATATACAAGAAAATTGGCAAAATCCATGTTTACCTACTTTGGGGCTCGTATGAACTTGAAATGAACCCATTTTCCCCGTTGGACGAACTGGATACATTGCCAACGTCTTAATCGACGTCTATGAAAAATTTTGGCCATTTTATTTTGGAAATTTTGGATCACAAAAATTTCATTGACTATTGCACACGAAAATCAGAAAAATCTATGTTTACCTACTTTCGAGCTAGTTTGAACATGAAGATATGTTCGCTTTCTTGGCTGGATGAACTGGAGACATTGCCAACGTCATAATAGATGTCCATGAAAAAATTCGGCCATTTTATTTTGTGAATTCAGGATAACAAAATTACATGGACTGTAGAACATGAAAATAGGCAAAATTCATGTTTACTTGCTTTGGAGCTCGTTTGAAATTGAAGATGCGCCCATTTTTCCATTAGAACGAACTGGATACATTCCAACGTCTTAATGGACATCGATGAATATTTCAACCATTTCCTTTTGAAAATTCTGGATCACAAAAATTTCATGGACTGTAGCACAAGAAAATCGGAAAAATTTGCCTTTACCTGCTTTAGTGCTCATTTGAACTTGAAAATGCTTAAATTTTCCTCGCGGGAGGAACTTGATACATTGTCAACGTTTTAACGGAGGCCCATAAAATAATTTCGGCCATTTCTTTTCTGAAATTCCAGATCACAAAAATCCATGGACTATAGCACAAAAATTGGCAAAGTATATGTTACCTGCTTTAAGGCTCGTTTGAACATGAAGATGCACCCGTTTTCTCCGCGGGATGAACTAGATACATTGTCTACGTCTTAACAGACGTCCATGAAAAAAGTTTGCCATTTCATTTCAAGAATTCCGGATCACAAAAATTCCATGGACTATAGCACATGAAAATCGACAAAATCTGTGTTTACCTGCTTTAGGGATTGTTTAAACTTGAAAATGCATCTGATTTCCCCGTGGGATGAACTGGATATATCGCCAACGTGTTAACGGACGTCAATGAAAAAAATTAGCCATTTCATTTCGGGAATTCGGGATCACAAAAATTTCATTGACTATATTACACGAAAATGGCATAATCTGTGTTACCTACTTTGGGGCTCGTTTGAAATTGAAGATGTGTCCATTGTTCCCACGGGATGAACTAGATACATTTTCAACGTCTTAACAAACGTCCATGAAAAATTTTGGCAATTTCGTTTTGGGATTTATTGATAACAAAAATTTCATGAACAATAGTACACAAAAATCGGCAAAATCTATGCTTACCTACTTTGGGCTCGTTTGAACTTGAAAACACGCCCATTTCCTCGCGGGACGAATTGGATACATTACTAACGTCTAACGGACGTCCATAAAAAATTTCAGCCATTTCATTTTGGGAATTGCATATCACTAAAATTACATGGTAGAACATTAAAATCGGCAAAATATGCGTTTACCTGCTTTGGGGCTCAATTGAACTTGAAAATGCGCTTGTTTTCCCTTAGAGACGAACTGAATACATTTCCAGCGTCTTAACGGACATCAATAAAAAATTTCAGTCGTCATGTCTCGGAAATTCTGGATCACAAAAATTTCATGGACAATAGCACATGAAAATTGACAAAATCTGCTTTTACCTGCTTTTGAGCTTGTATAAACTTGAAGATGCACTTGTTTTACCCGCGAGATAAGATGGATACATTGCAAACATCTTAACAGACGTCAATGAAAAGTTTTGGCCATTTCTTTTTGGGAATTCTGAATCACAAAAATTCCATGAACGATAGATAGCAAACAAAAATTGGTAAAATCTGCGTTTACCTGCTTTGGGGCATGCTTGTACTTCAAAATTTGTCTATTTTCCCCACGGGAAGAACTGGATACATTATCAACGTCTTAACAGACGTTCATGAAAAAATTCATCCATTTCGTTTCAGCAATTCCGGATCATAAAAATTCCATGGACTATAGCACACGAAAATCGACAAAATATGTGTACCTGATTTAGGGCTCATTTGAACTAGAAAATGCACCCATTTTTCCTCGCGGAACAAACTGGATACATTGCCAACGTCTTAACGGACTTCCATGAAAAATTCAACAATTTCATTTCAGAAATTCTAGATCACAAATTTCATGGATTATAGCACACATAAATTGGAAAAAATCTGCGTTTACCTACTTTAGGGCTCATTTGAACTTTAAAATGCGCTCGTTATCTATGCAAGACGAACTGGATACATTGCCAACGTCTTAACGGACGTCTATAAAAATTTTCGGCCATTTGATTTTGGGATTTTAGATCACGAAAATTCCATGAACTATAGCACACAATAATCGGCAAAATCTGCGTTTTGGGCTTATTTAAACTTGAAAATGCGCATGTTATTCCCGCGGGACGTATAGGATAAATTGTCGACGTCTTAACAAACGTTCATAAAAAATTTCGGCCATTTCATTTCGGAAAATCTATATCACAAAAATTTAATAGACTATATACCACACGGAAAATCACACAACATGTGTTTACGTACTTTGGGGCACGTTTGAACATGAAAATGGTCTCATTTTCCTACGAGACGAACTTGATACATAGCCAACGTCTTAACAGATGTTCATAAAAAATTTCGGCATTTCATTTTAGAAATTCTGGATCACAAAATGTTTATGAACTATACACGAAAATTGGCAAAATCAGCGTTTACCTGCTTTGGGGCTTGTTTGAACTTGAAAAGTCACCCGTTTTTCTTGTGGGATGAACTGGATACATTGTCAACGTCTTAACGGGCGTCTACGAGAAATTTAGGCCATCATTTAAGAAATTCCGAGTTACAATAATTTCATGGACTATAGCACACGAAAATTGGCAGATTTGTGTTTTCCTGCTTTAGAACTCGTTTCAACTTAAACGTGCGCCCGTTTTTCTCGCGGGACGAACTATACACCTTGCAAACGTTTTAAGGGACCTCCATTAAAAATTTTGGTCATTTTGTTTTGGAAATTCTGGATCACAAAACTTCAATGGACTATAGCACACGAAAAATAGAAAAATTTATGTTTACCTATTTTGGGTTTTCTTTGAACTTTAAAATGCGCCTGTTTTCCCCACAGGATAAGCTGGATACATTGCTAACGTCTTAACGGACGTCCATGAAAAAATTTGGCCATTCCGTTTTGAGATTTCTTGATCACAAAAATTTCATGGACTATAGCATACGAAAATAGCCAAAATCAACACTTACCTTTTTTAGGGCTCGTTTGAACTTGAAAATGCGCCCATTTTCCCCACGGGATGATCTGGATACATTGTCGAGGTCTTAACGGATGTCTATGAAAAAATTTGGCCATTTCGTTTTAGGAATTGCGGATCACAAAAATTCCATGGACTATAGCACATGAAAATCGGTAAAATCTTCGTTTATCTAATTTGGGGCTTGATTGAACTTGAAAATGCGCCATTTTTTCCCACATGACGAACTGCATACATTGCCAACATCTTAAATGACGTTCATGAAAAATTTCAACCATTTTCGTTTTGAGATTTCTGGATCACAAAAGTTCCATGAACTATAGCACACGAAAATCGATAAAAATTGCGATTACCTGCCTTGGCACTCGTTTGAACTTGAATATTCGCCTGTCATCCCTCCTGGACGAACTGTATACATTGCAAACGTCTTAACGGACGCCCACGAAAAACTTTGGCCATTTTTTTATAGAAATTTCGAATCACAAATATTCATAGACTATAATACACAAAAATTGGTAAAATCTGTATTTACGTTCTTTGGGGCTCATTTGAACTTGAAAATGCGCCCATTTTTTCCGCTAGACTAATTGGATACATTGCCTACGTCTTAATGGACATCCATGAAAAAATTTTGGCAATTTTGTTTCAATATTTTTGAATCACAAAAATTCTATGGACTATACCACATGAAAAATTGCAAAATCTGCGTTTACCTTCTTTGGTGCTCGTTTGAACTTGAAAATTCACTCGTTGTCCCCGCTGGAAGAACTTGATACATATCAACGTCTTAACGAATGTCCATGAAAAATTTTAATCATTTCATTTCCGGAATTTTGGATCACAAAAATTACATGGACTATAACACCCGAAAATTGATTAAATCTGCGTTTGCCTGCTTTGGAGCTCGTTTGAACTTGAAAAGTCACTCGTTTTTCCCGTAGAATGAACTAGATACATTGAAAATATTTTAACGGACGTTCATGAAAAATTTCGGCCATTTCATTTTAGAAATTTCAGATCACAAAAATTCCATGCACTATAGCACACGAAAATTAGTAAAATTTGTCTTTACCTACTTTAGGGCTCGTTTGAACTTGAAAGTGCAGCCGTTTTCCCGTAGGACGAACTACATACATTGCCAACGTCTTAACAGACGTCCATGAAAAATTTTGACCATTTTGTTTCATAAACTTTGGATCACAAAAATTTCATGGATTATAGCACACGAAAATTTAAAAAATATGTGTATTTACCTTCTTTGGATTTTGTTTGAACTTTAAAATGCGTCTATTTTGTCCGCGGGACGAAATATATACGTTGTCAATTTTTTAGCGGACGTCCATGCAAAATTTCAGCCATTTCATTTTGGGAATTCCGGATCACAAATATTCCATGGACTATAAGCACACGAAAATTGGCAAAATTTGTGTTTACCTGCTTTAGGGCTCGATTGAACTTGAAAATACGTCAGTTTTCCCAACAAGACGAGTTGGATACATTTCCATCGTCTTAATGGGTATCCTTGAAAAAATTTGGTCATTTCATTTGAGGAATTCCAGAACACAAAAATACCATGGACTATAGTATATGAAAATCGGTAAAATTAGTGTTTACCTTCTTTGGGCTCGTTTGAAATTGAAATGCGTGTGTTTTCCCGGCGAGAAGAAGTGGATACATTGCGAATGTCTTAACGGACGTCCATGAAAAAATTTGGCCATTTCGTTTCAAGAATTTCTGATCACAAAAATTATATGAACTATAGCTCATGAAAATTGATAAAATATGTGCTTACCATCTTTGGCACTCGTTTGAATTCAAAATGCGTCTATTTTCCCCACGGGACGGGCTGGATTTATTTCCAACGACATAACAGACGTCCATGAAAAACATTGGCCATTTCATTTCGAAAATTCTGGATTACAAAAATTCCATGGACTATAGCACACTAAAATTAAAAAATATTGTGTTTACCTACTTTGGAATAGCTTGAACTTGAAAATGCGTTCATTTTCCCCGTGGGTTGAACTGGATACATTGTCAACGTCTTAACAGATGTTTATGAAAAAAATTCATTTTGTTTCAGGAACTCGGGATCACAAAAGTTTCATTGACTATAGCACACGAAAATTGGAAAAATATGTGTTACCTGCTTTGGGGCTCATTTGAACTTGAAAATGCCCCCGATTTTGCCACTAGATGAACTAGATACATTATCAACGTCTTAATGGACTTCCATGAAAAATTTCATCCATTTCATTTCGGGAATTTCGAATCTAAAAAATTTCATAAACTATAGCACACGAGAATTGGCAAAATCTACGTTGACCTATTTTGGGGCTCATTTGAACTTGAAAATTCGCTCGTTTCCGCCGCAGGACGAACTGGAACATTGCTAACGTTATACCGGAAGTCCACGAAAAATTTCAACCATTTTGTTTTGATAATTCGATGTCACAAATATTCCATGGACTATTGCACAAAAGAATTAGTAATAATCTGTGTTTACCAGCTTTTGGGCTTGTTTGAATTTGAAAATGCGCATGTTTTCTGCGTTTGCCAGCTTTTGGGCTCGTTTGAACTTGAAAATGAACATGTTTTCTCCACGGTACAAAGTGGATACATTGTCAACGTCTAAACAAACGTCTATGAAAAATTTCAGCCATTTCGTTTCAAAAATTTTATATCACAAAAATTTCATGGACTATAGAACATGAAAAATGGTAAAATATGGGTTTACCTCTTTTAGGGCTCGTTTGAACTTGAAAATGTGCTCGTTTTTTAGCGCATAAAGAAATGGATACTTGCCAACATCTTAACAGACGCCCATAAAATATTTTAGCCATTTTGTTTATAATTTCGGATCACAAAAATATCATTGACTATATAACCAAAAAATTGGAAAAATGAATTTATCGTCTTTGGGCTCGTTTGAACTTTAAAATGAGCCTGTTTCCCAGCGAGACAAACTAGATACATTTCCAACATTATAACAGCCGTCCACAAAAAATTTTGACCATTTAGTTTTGGAAATTACGGATCACAAAAAATCAATGGACTATAGCACAGTAAAATCAGCGAAATATGTGTTTACCTGCTTTGGGACTTGTTTGAACATGAAAATTCGTCCATTTTCCCGCGGGACGAACTGGATACATTACTTACGTCTTAACAAACATCCATGAAAAATTTTAGCATTTTATTTCAGGAATTTCGAATCACTAAAATTTCATGGAGTACAGCATAAGAAAATCGACAAAATCTGCGTTTACCTACTTTGGGTCAAACTAGAAAATGCACCCTATTTCCCCGCAAGACGAACTGGATACACTGTTAACATCTTAATGAACGATCACAAAAAATATCAGTCATTTCATTTCGAGAATTTTGAATCACAAAATTTCATGAACTATAACACACGAAAATCGACAAAATATGTGTTCCCTGCTTTGGGCTCATTTGAACTTGAAAATGCGTTCGTTTTCCCTATGTGACAAACTGATACATTGCTAACGTCTTTACGAATGTCCACGAAAATATTCATCCATTTCGTTTCAAGAATTCTGGGAAAATAATTCTATAAATTATAGCACACGTAAATCGATAAAATTAGTGTTAACCATCTTTGGGGCTCATTTGAACTTTAAAATTAGCGTGTTTTCCCCGTGGGACGAATTGAATACATTCCCAACGTCTAAACGGACGTCAATGAAAAATTTTGTCAATTTTGTTTTGGAAATTCCGGATCACAAGAATTCCATAGACTATAGCACAAGAAATCAGCTAAATGTGCGTTTACCTACTTTAGGGCTTGTTTAAACTTGAAAATACGTCTGTTTTCATTGTGGAATGAACTGGATACATTGCCAACGTCTTAACATACGTCCATCAAAAATTTCGTCCATTTGGTTTCGAGAATTCCGAATTACAAAAATTCAATGGAATATAGCACACAAAAATCGGTAAAATAAGCTTTTACCTTACTTTGGGCTTGTTTGAACTTGAAAATTCATCTGTTTTCCCCGCGAGACGAACTTTATATATTGCCAACGTCTTAACGGACATCCACAAAAAAATTTGATCATTTTGTTTCAAAAATTCCGAATCACAAACACTACATTGATTATAGCATACGAAAATCTGCAAAATCTGCGTTGACTAGCTTTAGGACTCGTTGTCTGATTTCCTCGGGGGACGAATGAGATACATTGTCAATGTCTTAATAGACGTCCATGAATAATTTTGGTTATTTCGTTTCAGAATTTCTGAATCACAAAACTTCCATGGATTATAGTACTCGAAAATAGGCAAAATATGTGTTTATCTACTCTTTGCTTGTTTGAACTTGAAAATGCGCTCATTTTCCCCGCGAAATGAACTAGATACATTTCAAACGTCTTAATGGACGTCCACAAAAAAAATTGACCATTTCATTTCAGAAATTCAGATAACAAAAATTATATGGTATATAACACATAAAATCAGTAAAATCAGCGTTTACCTGCTTTGAGTTTGTTTGAACTTAAAAATGCTCCCATTTTATCCGCGGGACGAACGGGATACATTACCAATGTCTTAACGGATGTCCAGAAATAATTTTGGTCATTTTGTTTTGGAATTCTGGATCACAAAAATTAGCAAATAAAAATCGACAAAATCTGCGTTTAATTGCTTTGGAGTTCATTTGAAATTGAAAATTTGCCTTTTTTCCTTGGAACAAACTACATATATTGCCAACGTCTTAACAGCCGTCCATGAAAAATTTTGGCTATTTCATTTCGGGAACTCCAGACCACAAAAATTCCATTGACTATAGCACACGAAAATCGGCTAAATATGCATTTACCTGTTTTGGGGCTTGTTTAAACTTGAAAATGCTCCCATTTTCCCCGTGGGTTGAACTGATACATTGTATACGTCTTAACAGACGTCCATGAAAAATTTTGTTTTCTCTGCGGAACAAAGTGGATATTTTCCAACGTCTAAACAGATGTCCATGAAAATTTTTAGCTATTTCATTTTGGCAATTTAGGATCAAAACAATTTCATGGACTATATCAAAGGAAAACCGGTAAAATCAACATTTACCTTCTTCGAGGCTCGTATGAACTTGAAAATGTATCCGTTTTCCTTGCGAGACAAACTAGATACATGACCAACGTCTTAACGGACATCTACGAAAATGTTTAGCCATTTTATTTCGGAAATTCCGAATCACAAAAATTCCATGGACTATAGCACATGAAAATTGAAAAAAACTGCATTTACCTACTTTGGGGCTCGTTTGAACATGAATATGCGTCTACATTCCCCGTGGGAGGAACTAGATACATTGACAACATATTAATGAACGTCCTTGAAAATATTTGGCCATTTTATTTTGGGAACTAGAGCAAACAAAGATCGGTAAACTCTGCATTTACCTGCCTTTGGGATCATTTGAACTTGAAAATGCTTCTGTTTTCCACGCGGGACGAACTTGATACATTGCCAACGTGTTAATGGATTTCCTTGAAAAAGTTTCACCATTTAATTTCGGAAATTTCGGATCACAAAAATTTCATGGACTATAACATACGAAAATTGGCAAAATCTGCGTTTACTTGCTTTTGGGGTCGTTTTAACTTAAAAATGCGCTCACTTTTCCCACGGGACAAACTGGATACATTGTCAATGTCTCAACGTACGTCAACATGAGATCTATATTGTCCATCCCTATCACTTTTTATCTTTTTCCCAACTGATTTTCAACTTCAAAATTAAATTGCCTAGACGTTTCTATTGTTTCATCCTTACCATTCAACAAATAAACATAATCGTATCTAATGCAATTGTCAATACATGTTATGACATATTTTTTCCCACCACGAGATGGTTTTGACTTCATATCATCAACTCAAGAGGTTAAAATTTCTTTCAACAAATTTATAAGAATGCTTAGCATACTTAGATTCAACACAAACTTGACATGAGTTTGAAAAGATTCAAACTTATTATATAGGGAAAATCAAAATTATCCCTCAACTTTGTTTTATTGGTTAACTTTACCCCTACCGTTAAAAGCAAATTATTTTTACCCCCGTAGTCAATAAACTTAACAAATTTACCCTTCTTGGATGGAAAGTCCCAAATCAATTAAAATTATCCAATTTTACTTAAATTACCCAATTTTAACCCGACCCCACCAACTTAATAATATAACCCAATTCTTTTACTCAAATCAACTTTATTTTCCCACCACCACCTATCCAAGATTTCCTTCACCAACGCCGACGATAACACTAAACATCATTCTTCTTATTTTTCATCAAATCTCAAGATTTGAAAAACCAAGTAACTAAACAAACATTCCGCATGAAAGGTAGAAAGTGTAAAGAAACTCCTTCAAAATATTTATTAGTTTGTTACTTGTGCTGGACGAATCAAGACTTGGCAATCAGTAATGGAAGAGATTGAGAAGTTACATGTTAAAAAGCAAAAAAAGAAAAAACCAAAGTAAGACACAGTGCCTACGATACCATTACTAATGGTCAACTTGGTCTTAATGCGATTGTAAGACGTTATGTCAAAGTTTCCACTGGAGACTCTATATCGGTTAGTAGGTTTGGAGGTGGTGGTGAAAGAGATCTCGTTGAGGGTGGTAACTTTGGTGGTGGTGGGAAAACAAAGATGATTTGGGTAGAAGAAATGGGTTATATTATTAAGTGGGTCGAGTCGGGTTAAAATTGGATAATTTAAGTAAAATGGGGTAATTTTAATTGATTTGGGGCTTTCCATCCAAGGAGGGGTATATTTGTTAAGTTTATTGTTAATAGGAGTAAAAATAACGTGTTTTTAATGGAAGGGGTATAGTCAACCAATAAAACAAAGTTGAAAGATAATTTTGACCCTTTTCCCTATTATATACAATGTGGTACACGTCATTAGGTGAGCAATGAGGATAGAGTCAAAGTTATTATATAAAAATATTATTTATCATTCTAATAAAGAATTTATAATGTTAACAATTATGCATAGGTAAAGAATCTAGAAGAAAAGATTGCTCCTAAATTTATTATCAAGTTAATTTTAGAAAGCTAATTAAAAAAAAAGGAGCGATTTCTGGAGCGGTACATATTTTTTTGATTAGTTTGAAAATCCAAGAATAACAATAACAAAAACCTTTACCAAAAAAATATCAAAAACACCCTAGCAAAGTAACAATTAAATAGCACACAATGTGTAGATGTAGAACACAAATGAGAACCTTTTTCTCTGTTCTTAGGCAGCAAAAAGAGTATTCAATAAGCAACAAAATGAGTTGAAAAAACATAGACAATAACAATACACAAAGCAAGCATGCACATTATCAACTTAAACTAAGGAAGTTATTTCATTGAAGCAAAAACATGTATAAATGCATAGTTCCCAATAAATTCAAGGTTTGATGAGCTATTAAGCCAAAAAGTGCTTTTAATGAGGAGATATTTTGTGTCTAAGTCGCGCTCTTTCTCTTCGACAATTATCATTCATCTAGATGGGTTCAGAAATATGTCTACTTCTATGATACAAGAGCATGTTTCTCTTACCCGTGACAATTACTAATATTAAAGTTTCAGTGAGTTATCAACTCAAAATATTATTTTCTTCAATCTGAAGCCATGAAAATTACTAATATTACAATTTCAGTGAGCTATCAACTCAAAATCCTCTTTTCTTCAATTTAAAGCCATCAAATTCTTCTTCATGCCTAGGTCTAAGATTACCAATTTCTTGCTCTTTGACATTTCTCGTTTGCCTAGGTGCTCCTTGCCTCTTGCCGTACTTATTTCTTTTGCCACTGTGATGCTCAGGAAATCTACGAGTGTGTATCGGCCCATCAAAGTACCCAACACCATCAGCCCTCTGATGATGATCTGAAATCTCAACTCTCGGCCTATTGGATCTAGTATATACCTGATCATGTGGACTTCTTCTGCTAGAAAGACACCTCGGATTACCGTCCTCTTGTACACCATCAACATCCCTCATATCACTAAGAAGGAAAGCAGTATAAGATGGAGGGTCACGCCTTTGAGGGGTTATTGCTTCTTCAGTAAAAGAAGTTCGTGAAGAAGACCTCATTCTATCTTTGCTGAGAATTAATATGAACTTAATTTACTTTTGATGATGACAATATGTGAAACAGGTACATCTATACAGGTAGTCGTAATAGCCAGCATGCAGTTATATTGGAAGGTTCAAAATATCAGGGTTATATAAGGAAAGCAGCGAAATTAGACTTATTTATGGAAATAAAGAAAAAGTCTTTTCTTGCATAAAAGTCAAAAAGAAAAAGACAAACCTTTTCATAAAAGGAATCTGTTTCTTCACGCATAGAATTCAACAAATAAACAAAATCGTTTCCATATCAAATACGATGTTAGAAAACCGTTTTGTTATCAGCTTTGGAGATGGCAGCAATAATTGTTGATAGAGTGTCTATATAAACAGAGATATCAAGTCCGAGAAAAGGAGTCTTTGCAATTCATAGAGAAGAGAAGCAGGCGAGAGATAGAGAGATCTACTGCGAAGATTCAAGCAAGAGTTTTGTGAGTTTTTGTTTGTTTGTTCTTGTGTGAGTTTGTGAGGCTGTGAGTTTGTAAACAAGAAGTGGGTTTGACTTCTTGTAGAGAGGGAGTTGTTGAGAGTTTGTAAGAAAGAAGTGGGTTTGGCTTATTGTGAGTTAAGTGGATCGATTATAGCTAGTCGATTGTAGTTTAGAGTTGATATTATTTATTTTGTAATTGAGAAAGTTAATAAACCAGAAATTAAAGTTTTTCCTTCCTTGAGAGAGGAAGGTTTTAGTTAAGTATATTGTTTTATTTAACTCATTTTCCTAGGCAAACAATCAAGAACCTGATTCTTGATATAAGGGTAAGGTTTCTTCAATTGGTATCAGAGCAATGTTTTTTCGTTAAGAGATTAACATCTTGAAATGAAAATGGCAACACCACCTACCCCACAAGAAGGAGCTTCTCAAACACGACCACCACTGTTCAATGGAAAATATTATGGATAGTGGAAGAATCGCATGATGGATCATCTAATAGAAGAAAATCCTAATCTCTGGATCGTGGTTCTAGACGGTCCAACCATACCTATAAAAAAGGGACCAGATGGAGAAACAATGGTACCAAAGGAGAGAAAGGAATAGGATGCTACAGATAAACTTGCCATTCAAAATAATGCAAAGTCTAAGAAAATCCTAATTTGTGGTATAGGACCAGACGAGTACAACATGATCTCTTCCTGTCAAGATGCTAAGTCAATTTGTGAACTCTGCAGACTGCACATGAAGGAACTACTCAAGTCAAGAAACCAAAGATTGACAACTTAAATAGACAACATGAATTATTCAGGATGATGAAAGGAGAAACTATTCAAGATATGCACACTAGATCAACTGCAATCATCAATGAGATCTATTCTCAAGGTGAAGTAATTCCCAATGGAAAAGTTGTCAGAAAACTCCTGAGCGTATTACCTGCATCATGGGAGAGTAAAGTTGAACAAATCACTGAAGCACATAACTTAGATAAACTTGCCATGGATGAGCTCATCGGAAACCTCATAACATATGAACTGAAGAAAACCCAAAGAGAGAAATTGGCAGTAAAAGGAAAGAAAAGAATTTGGCTCTTGAAACTACTACTTCTGAAGATTTGAGGATGAAATCATTGCACTCATGACCAAAAGGTTTTCCAGAATGTTAAAAAGGGGACAAATGTTTCAAAAAAGAAGTCCCCAAAAGAAGGCGAAATGGTCTGGTGGACCCTTATACTTGTATCAGTTTGTATTTTAAACCCTTCTACTTATCTATTTGTCATCTGGACCATTAAACTCAATAAAACGCAATATATCGAACCTTTCTGACCATTGACCACGCTTATGTGACTTTAAGATGGTTGAGTTGGCGAAAGTGTGTGATTTCACACTCCTTAAGGCGAGTGAATGTAATTTTTGGGTTAAAAAAATTAAAATTATATAATAAATAAATTTTTAAAAAAACAATAAATTAAAAATTCCTTCTTCTTCACCAAATATCCCATCCTTTCACCATTTTCATCCAAAATCTATGGAAAAGTCATCACCATCGTCGTCGCCATTTTTGCCGGCGAAAACGATAAACTCTCTCCCTCACCTTTCTACATGTCCATCGGACACCATCACCGTTTTCCTTTCCTTCTTCAACCTCCACAAAATCAACAACCTAAGTCATCCCACCACCAGATCTGACCGGAAAACCTCTTCACCGCGATCACTTCGCACCCTCACCACCTCGTTCTTCTTCACATTGACCGGTGCCGCCTATCTCTCCCTTACTCCACTGTGTGGTCTGCGGCGATTGCGATTTAGTGCTTCAATGAATACCACCAATGCCGCTTTCTCTCGACAGTAAATCAATGAACTCAAGTTATACCCAAGATTTGGTAAGTTGATGTTAATAGATTCTGAAGAAGGAAATAAAAAGGTTGTGTTTGGGATGAAAATAGCTGAAAATGATTATGAAGAAGGGGAAAAAAGTTGGGTTTGGCATGAAATTTCTCCATGGATTTTGGCAGTGAATTGGAAAATTAAATGTGTGGAGGTTTCATTTTTTTCCATTATAGCTCACAAAGATCTTCACCACTTTTTCTATCATTAAACAAACATATCAATAGATCAAACAAAACACATAAAAACATATGGAAATGTAAAACATGAAATTGGAGTAATGAAGTTGAAGAAAATGTTGAATAGAAAATGGTGAAATAATACTCTAAAAAATAAATTAAGATTTTATTATTTTATTTTTTATTAAATAATTTTGATTAGTAATTTTTAAAAATAGTTATGAAATAATTATGACATGTCATTAATATATCTGACGTGGATATGACATGTCATTTATGTGAAGGAGAGTGAGTTACACACATGGTCAGAGGGGTTTAAAAATCTCATTTCCGTTAGGTTCAGGGGTCCAGATGACAAAAGGCTAAGTAAGAGTATCCAGAATACAAACTGATACAAGTACGAGGGTCCACCAGACAATTCCTCCCCAAAAGAATGTTGATAACTCTAGAGAACAATTGTGTCACAAATGTGGAAGTCCAGATCACTTTATCAAATTCTGTCCACTCTAGCCCTTAAAATATAAATCCAGAAAAGGAAAAGGAAGGAAGAAGTGACAGATATATTCCCAATAACATGAGAATGACAAATCAAGAGGCTGATCTATCTATGAAGAAGGTGTTTGTTGCAATAGGAGGCATATCTAAAGATGAAACTGAGGATGAAGAAGGTGAAAATCAATATCTACTTGCAATAGAGCAGGAAGACAAATTCGACTTTATTCCATTAGTGGCCATGACTGAAAACACAAACAAAGAAAGTACTTGTCAAGTACAAGATACAATTCACACACTAATGGATGGGTCAGAATCTGATGAAAAAGAAGAAGATCAACAGGATCAGGTTAGTCCATCTCTTATTAAAGAAAACCTTGAATTATACACTAAAAGAGAGCTAGAGTCATTACTGGAAACTGTCATTAATGCTTATCAATCAACCTATCGTGAAAAAGAACTATTAATGAAAGATTATGTATCTCTAAGAGAAGAGAACAGGACTCTAGAACTAAAAAAATTGCTCCCTGCTCAATAAGCAAGAAGAATTAGAAAAACAACTGAAGTGTAGCATTCTGAAATATGAGGCCTTACAACAGAAACTTGACATTACTAAGCAGGAAGCATAGAACATCATGAGATGTACCAGGTCCTCCATAATTCTCGATAGTATCCATATGAGTCAATTAAACACAAGACATGGAATAGGCTTTTCAGAAATTAAAAATCCTAACATAGATTGTCTATGCTTTCATTGTGGTTTGACGGGACATAGTAGTCATGCATGTGATAAAAAAACAAACTGCACAACAGAAAAATTTACCTTTGTGAGAAAAATACAAAAGAAAAATGACTTTAAACCTGTTCCTACTTCCAAGTTCCTTCCAAGATGGGCTAAGAGGATCTACCTGTTGATCACAAACAGGGACCCAAGTGGATCTGGGTACCGAAAACTAACTATGTCTAAATAAACTGCAGGCTTCAGTGGGAGAAAGATCAAAGCATTGGTATTTGGATAGCGCCTGCTCAAGACGTATGACTGGAAATCAAAACAACTTTCTCTCACTGAAAAGAGTTAAGGGTGGAAATGTAGCCTTTGGAAATGGAAAAACAGGAGAAATACAAGGAATTGGAAAGGTGGGAATCAATCCCAAACAAGCTATTGATGATGTATATTATGTGAATGGACTCCAACATAACTTGCTATGCATATCTCAAATGTGTGACAAAGGAAACAAGGTAATATTTACTACGGATGACTGTAGAGTAGTAAATTCAATCACTGAGGAACTAGTACTTCTGGGAAAGAGACACAAGAATGTATACACAACTAAGATACTGAGACCATAAAACTTACCAACCTGCCTCAGTGCTCTCACTGAAAGTTCTCTTCTCTGGCACAAAAGGCTAGGACATATTAGTCTCTCTACAATTAACAAGTTGATATCAAAGGATCTGGTCAAAGGATTACGTGAAAAAAGAATGCAAAGTGAAAATTTATGTGGCGCCTGTGGCAAAGGGAAGCAAACCAAATCCTCTTTCAAACCAAAGGGAATGGTTATCACAACTAAACCTTTAGAAATGCTTCACATGGATTTATGTGGTCCCATGCGTGTGTTAAGTAGAGGAGGCAAAAGATATATCCTGGTGATAGTCGATGACTACTCAAGGTTTACTTGGACTCTATTTTTGGCAGCAAATGATGAAACATATGAGATGTTTGAAATATTTGTGAAACTGGTTCAGAAGAAACTCAATATAGAAGTCATTAACATCATATCATATCATGGTTCGCAATTTGAAAACTCTAAGTTTTTGCACCTCAAATGGAATTGATCATAATTTCTCCGCACCAAGAACTGCGCAGCAGAACGGTGTGGTTGAACGTAAGAACAGAACTCTTGAAGACATTGCTAGAACCATGCTAATAGAAAGCAATCTACCACAATTTTATTTGGAAGAGGCGATAAACAATGTGTGTTACCTTATAAATAGATGCACAATGAGGGTTATTCTAAATAAAACCCCATATGAACTACTCAAAGGGAGAAAGCCTAGTCTAGCACATCTTCGTCCATTAGGATGCATATGTTATGTACAGAATAATGGAAAGGATAATTTGGGAAAATTTGATGCCAAGAATGATGAAGGAATATTTTTGGGATACTCATTGCAATGCAAAGCATACAAAGTACTTAACAAAAGAACAAATCGTGTGGAGGAAAGCATGCATCTTGGTTTTAATGAAGGTACAATTGGAGAACCTGATAATCTTGGCATACATCTTCCAAAACCACTAGAAGATATATAATCAGACGAGGAAAACATACATGAGCCAATCATCCAGGAAACGGAAAATATGCCAACAGAGGTAGAAATAGAGACACCAGATTCTCTAACATATGAATCTACCCAAAATCCTCAGGCTCATAGTTGGAAACATCAAAGCTCTCATCCCATTCAAAACATTCTCACCCCCTTGGAATCAGGGATTCATACTAGATCAAAACTACGAAATACATGCGCCTTTTCAGCATACTTATCATTTGTTGAGCCCAAAAATATTAAAGAAGCCTTGGGAGATCCATATTGGATTTGTGCTATGCACGAGTAACTGAGTCACTTTGAGAGAAGTAAATCTGGAACTTGGTTCCCAGACCACATGATAGAACTGTGATACATACTCGATGGGTCTTCAGAAACAAACTAGATGACAAAGGACAAATCACTAGAAACAAGGCAAGACTAGTTGTACAGGGCTACAATCAGGAAGAAGGAATTGAATATGATGAAACCTTGCACCTGTAGCAATAATGGAAGCCATAAGGATGTTGATCGCATTTGCAGCCCACATGGAATTCAAACTCTATCAGATAGATGTCAAAAGTGCTTTTTTGAATGGCTTTCTTCAAGAATAAGTGCTTGTGAAACAACCCCCTGGGTTTGAGGACCCAGATAACCCTGAACATGTTTACAAACTAGAAAAAACATTATATGGACTGAAGCAAGCTCCACGAGCATGGTATGATCGCTTATCAACATTCCTTCTAACACATGGCTACTCACGTGGGAAGATAGACAATATTGTCACATCCCGAGACCACACCCTAGAAGATATGACACTCTCGGAGTGCAACCGGCGTACTCGACCTCTCGGAGGTCTTATACAAGCCCTTTCGTATCATTCATCGCATATACATAGTGAAAAGTAATGCGGAATTAAAACTTTTCACAAACATTTTCATAGTCTTTAAAAACTCTTTCATATAAAACTCATAGGAAATACTAAGTCTCGATCTCATAAAATCTTAGACACACGAGTACTTGGGACACAGCCCATACACATAAAAATATATTACTACTAAGTCTATTACAATACTTCAATAAGAGAAATAAAAGATATTTATGCCCTCGAGTCAAATGAGGACATACTTCAACTTTACTTGAATGATGCTATGATCCAAATCTTGTTTCCCAAATGCTTCTCACCTACCAACCACTATAGAGACAGATAAAAACATGGAATTAGTACAACCACATGTACTAAGTATGACATAATACATAAAAATCATGAAAACGGACATTTATTGGAAATATGCATCTTTTGATTTAAATATCATAATATAATCATAAGAACAACATTTAACACCTTAGAAACACATAAGAAATCACTTAATCAATTTAGAGCATTTTTAGAAATCTTTAAAGTGAACTACTTCACTGTACAGTGAACTCTTTCAGTGTTACAGTGAAGTTTCTTAACTTCATTTTAGACACATTCTATCATGTAATTCTCCCACTAAAAGCTATCCTAAGACTCACTTAAGCAACACAAATAGAGACCTCCCATACACCTTCTCTAAGCATGCCTAAATGATCCTCAAGACTACTTAGAATGAGATACATTTATTTACAAGACACTAAAACACATAACGTATAAGATATGACATTTTCCTTACCAAGGCTATAAAAAGACTTACTTAAGTACTTCTAGAAGAGAACGCCCATACACTCTCTTCAAGTTTACCTAAATAATCCATAAGACTTCCTAAGTTTATATCATGCCTAAAGAATCAACCAACTTCCCTAACTAGAGTCATTCTCAAGACTTCCCTAGATAAGACATGAAGAGATCATCCTTTATGCCCCCCTTCAAACTTTACCTAAGGAATCCTTAAGTCACTCTAGATTAGGTACTGATTCATTTACATGTTTTCTTAGCTTAAGTTATTATTTCATTAGTTCATTAAGATGCATTCATCACATACAGGACATTCAAGTAATGGTCTTGGAGAAGACCTAGGGACTCTCACTAACATCTTCAAAGCAAATTGTGCAATGTCTAGATAGTGTCCCATACCACCACCTAAACTTCATACAACTTCTCTAATGCTAATAGGTATCCCACATGATGATAATAGGCAATAACCGACATAGACCATGGTAGCAAAACATGGAATCCGTAGTTCTATCCTACTCCGATGAGGGTGTTCTACTTGCCAATGGTAGAACATGGACACATCCCATGTATGCACATGGTTAAGGAATATGAAGGGCTTACTTTGTACTCTAGCCTCATCCTTTAACTAGAGCTACTTCCCTTACCATACTCACTCGGTACTAGCCTTTTTTCTCATGGAGTAATTCACATTAAAGGTTCATACAAAAAGGGTTCCATATCAAGTTCATAACCCAATTACATTTACCCTACCAAAGAGGTCGACTAGGGCTGCCTTACAATGGCGATGAGAAGCTCATATTGACTTTCCTAAGTATTGATATGATGTCGTTTCAGCCAACCAACCTTAAGTCCATCTTTCATTACAAGAAGGATACTATGACGGCTTTCGACTTCAAGTTTTATAACCTTACCACTAGGTTTAAGGTTTCACATAAAGGACCCTCTTATCATCATTCAAGGTCTCACATATCATTCATTCATACATACAAGACTAAGAGGATTTAGCATCCTAAGTCAAGACATCACATATTTACATTCATACATACATGTATCAATTAAGGGACACATGTCTACAAAAATAAGATACAACATACTTCAGTTTAGTACATATTACATGTCATTCTAGAAGCACACAGGAACAACCATTATCATCTTTAAGTCATCCTATACACTACTATATCATCATCAATATAACCATCATAGACTCATATAGCCAAGTAGGAATAATCATTCATCAACTCTAAGACTACACACATATGGAGATAGTCATAGTCTAACATGATCACCTAAATAGCATCCATAGAAGAAACCACATACTTTCACATTACTTCACATGTAGGAAGATATGATCATACTTCACATAATTAACTACACACAACATCATATTACTTCAAGTAGTGCCGACAAGGCCATGATCATCATAAATCATAAATTAACGCCAACAAGGCCACATCATTCACATAACACCGCCACCATAAGTGGAACCTACCAATCACAACATAATTCAAGAGGTATAATACTTAAAATAAAGAGAATTAGTTCAGTGTACCACCAATGCATTCTCTCCACTTCAATCCATGTCTAAATCATCCAATTCAATACCATAAGGCCCTTACCCATGGCCATGAACATTAATTCAATGGATAAATCATAATACCCAATGAATATAAGTCAATTCAATATAGAATTATCAATGTAAGAACAATTATACATCAATTGAATACAATTCTTACATCATTCAATAGCCGATAGAAAACTACACTAGAATTCATAAGCATCAAGACAATATCACTTAACCCATAAAGTAGTCAAAAACTAGGGTTCATCAATTACATGGGTTCATAGGTTAATTGAGTTAAAATCATCTAATTAACAACAGTATAATCAATACATAATGATTCAAAACCTTTAATTAAAGAACCCATGGATAGATCATGAAATTGAACAAGTTCATCTTTGAAAACTTTAGAAAACTTCTTTGAATTTGGGATCCTTTATGAATAGAGTTTCAAGGATCAAAAAACATACCTCAATGATGTTAATCCTCCAATTTGATGAAGAATCATCACTCAAATCTCCAATCCAAGATCTTCCTTGAGTTTTGGCTTCAATGGAGTTCTATGGAATTTCTAAGAGAATTTGGGTTTTGATTTTGAAGAATGAATTCTTCTAAGTGTTAAAGTCTTATAAACATGTTTGAAAGACCCAAAACACCCTCAAGTAACCGCCCTTTCAATTATTTGTACGTTGGGTGAATTTACCAATTCACCCTTCAACTTAACAGTGAGCTGCGCAGAAGACAGACCAAACCATGCCTGGCCATCGATGGCCCATTTCCCAACCAACAGACCGTCCTGTTGGTCCATGGTTTGGGACTGAGGCTGGTATCTGGCTTGACCTCTCCCACTCCTAAGTGTAAACCTACGCCCCCTCACCTACGGGGCTTCGACTAACCCACTGGGTGTCGATTGCCTCTATAGGTTGGGTTGGTTTTGACAGCTTGGGCACTCATGAAGGTTCCTTCCTCAAGGACCCTTGGATGGTCATTTCAACCCAAACATGATCGTATACTAGTTTAGGACCTCTCACATGAATATCATCCAAAAACGAACACGTAAAACTCGACGAAACATGCCAAGACACACAAGGTCATTTCAAGGCAAACCTTTCGAATGTCATGGACGTTCTTGGGCGTTTGACCTCCAAACTTCATGAAACTTGACACACTGCCTATATACACCATAATAAATCATTGAAGGACCTTATAACCTCATAAATCACACATAAACACATATAACCACATATGAGGCACATAGGTGACTTAGTCATCGAACGTCTTAGTCGTCCCTTGACGTTTGATTTCTAATGCACCTAAACTCTTGGACACTGCCTCAATAACACATTATAAACCAATTTAGGACCTTATACCATCATGAAAACAAGAGGCTCTAGTGTCACCTAAGTCCTTTTATGGATCTTATAAATACACTCTTTCTTCGAAAACAAGGTTCAAATCTGCTCATTGTGCAAATTTATGTCAATCACATCATATTTGGTGGAACTGACCCCTCACTTAGAGTCGATTTTGCTAAATTAATGAGTAGTGAATTTGAGATGAGTATGATGGGTGAACTAACCTTCTTCCTAGGTCTACAAATCAACCAGTCTCCAACAGAAACCTCGATTCATCAGCAAAAGTACATCAAAGAATTGTTAAAAAAATTGATATGCATGAAGCAAAGACTATTAATACTCTCATTGGTACCATAACAAAGCTTGACAAAGATTAACCAGGTTCTCCTGTGAATGATACAAAATATCGAGGTATGATTGGATCTCTCTTGTATCTAACTACGAGCAGACCTGATATCGTGTTTAGTGTTGGACATTGTTCACGATTTCAATCATGTCCTAAAGAGTCCCATCTCAAGGCTGTCAAAAGATTACTCAGGTACCTTAAGGTACTGTGAACCTGGTACTGTGGTAACCATCTAGAGGTTCTTTTGATTTAGTAGGATTTGCAGATGTTGACTATGTTAGTTATCTGGTTGAATAGAAAAAGTACATCTGGAATGGCACATTTTTTGGGATCATGTTTTATTTCTTGGGCAACAAAAAACAAAGCTCTGCCGCACTTTCTACTGCCGAAGCCGAATATGTAGCAGTTGTTGTATGTTGCTCTGAGTTGTTATGGATTAAGCAACAGCTCGAAGATTTTGGAGTCAATAGTGGTTGTATCCCCATCATGTGCGATAATACAAGTGCCATCAACATGGCCAAGAACCCAGTTCAACATAAATGCACCAAACATAATGACATCTGACATCACATTCTTACGGACAACGTTGAGAAAGGTCTTATACATATGACCTTTTGCAATACCAAAGACCAGATCGCCGATATATTCACCAAGGCACTTGGAAAAGAGTCCTTTCTCAAAGATCGTCTATCCTTAGGGCTTGTGTTTCAGGACTAATCAAAGGAAAATAATATATTTGGCTCTTGCATATACACACCAAGAATCAGTTACACACTGTGATAAGCTATATTACCCTATCTCAAACACATCAATGTATACACTACATCATGAACCAGGTTCTCAACAGCAAGGTATGCATTATATCTCCAAATACTACTAAAACACTTAAGCATTAATATGTGTTTGAACACTTATCCCAAGCACCTGGTCCTCATATTCAACTCCTTTTATTCGAAATACTTTCTAGCACTTATTTTGGCGGGAAACACTGATCATGAAAAGACCATTAATCCCCCTTGATTTTACAACCGTCTCTTCCACTTCTCTAAAATCAGAAATCATACTTCTCGAGACAAACTCATTATTTCATTCCCCAACCTTCTCTTTCTCTCTCTCTTTGTTCGTCTTCCTAAAACCCACACACACCCGCCATGGATTTTCCCCTTCATCTCGTTGATTACTCCAACGACGATGAACTCGTACTCACACCGGAAAATCGTTCATCTTCCCAACCATCCCAGACTATTTCTTAGGGGGGAGATGTTCCACTCATGTCTCACCAACAATCGATCAACAACAAATAATCGCACCAACCCCACCACCTTCTACGCATCTCAGATCAACAGTCTATCATGAGAATCCCACTCCCCAGACACCCCATCCCTCACCTACAAGACCCATGTCTTCTACCCCCCAAAACCCTACTTCCCCTACACTGAATGTGACCGTCTCTACAGCACCTAAGGAAACCCCTTCCCTTCCAAAGAAATTGGGCCCTCGTCATCCTCGCAAACACATCGCAGTGAAACAGGTGGTTGCTAGGACCCCCTATACTCAAAGTGTGAGTCAAGCACAACTTAATATACGTGCAGAGTCAATCTCCAAATGCCGTCGCACCGGTAAGTCTACCATTCTCACTCCTAAAACCCCTATTGTTCTAGATACTGAAGAAGAGGCCAGTGAATCAATGCACTCCTCGACCCCACCTCCTCCTCAAAACCTAACTAAAAATGAGATAAAGTTTCTTACCATGGGAAAAGAGGAATATTTCAAATCTCTCAAAGTATTACGTGTTAGAACCATTCACTCCAAAATTAGGGAACTTCCATCAATTAAAAAGCTTCTGGGTTTGCTCACTCTTCAGGGGTGGGTTGATGTGTTTTTACATACTGAGGAAATGGTGTATGATACTGTGGTTGTTGAATTCTATACTAACTTAACTATTTTGGACAAATCTGTAGTGTCCTCTTCTGTTAAAGGTGTAGAAATAGTTTTTGATAAAACTAAATTAGGGGAAATTCTGTATGTACCTTCTATGGGACTGGCTGAATATAACTGGAGTAAAGAGGGTAATTGTGTTCTCACAAAGTTTACTCAGGGTAGGGTTAAGATCATACACGGAAAGTTTGAAAGGGGAGATGTCCCCATTTCATAAGCTAATGTTTGAATTGGTGCATAAATGTTTCGTACCTAGGGGTGAACGACGATATGAGGCTACCTTTCGTGATTTGGGCATTGGAAATGCGTTGGACAACATGGACCCTATTAACTGGCCGTCTCTCATTATTGCTCACATGGTCATAGTTATTGATCCTAAATGGCCTCATCAATTGGCTTTTGGTAATGTGTTGTCTACTGTGTTTCGAAGTTTTGGGGTGCCACTAACGGATGGGAAACCACTGAACATGAATGGCATTTTCACCAAGTTTATTCTTGCTGAATGTGGGTCGTTGGCTGAGGCTGATCAGGTTCGCAGTGCTCCTCCTCGTATTGCTGGACCTGTTGCATCGCTTGTTAATGAACTTAATATGGCAAAGGTTCATAAAGAGGACTTAAAAGGTGAAGTCCTTCTGCTTCAAACACAGTTGGCTGAGTCACAGGGGGAAGTTTCGCGCTTAAAAGATCAGCTCATTAAGCATCAAAATGACAATAACTCACGTCTGGATCATCTGCTTCACCTTCTTGCCTCCTCCACTCCATCTGCCTTCAAACCCGTTCCTTAGCCTATTTTTTGGTGTATCTGTATTGAATTTCCTATTTAATGTTCTTTTAGTCAATTTGAGATGTCAAAAGGGAGAAGGCATCATTGAATGAATGTTGTTATTGTGCATATCAACACTTATGTTTGTCATCATCAAAAAGGGGGAATTTGATGAGAATTAATATGAACTTAATTTACTTTTGATGGTGAAAACATGTGAACCAGGTACATCTATACAGGTACACGTAATAGCCAGTATGCAGTTATATTAAAAGGTTTAAAATATCAGGGTTATATAAGGAAAGCAATGAAATTAGACTTATTTATGGAAATAAAGAAAAAAAAATCTTGCGTAGAAGTCAAAAAGAATAAGACAAACCTTTTTATAAAAGGACTCTGTTTCTTCACGTGTAGAATTCAACAAATAAACAAAACCTTTTCCATATCAAATACGATGTTAGAAAACCGTTTTGTTATCAGCTTTGGAGATGGCGGCAATAATTGTTGATAGAGTGTCTATATAAACCGAGATATAAAGTCAGAAAAGCAGTCTTTGCAGTTCATAGAGAAGAGAAGAAGGCAAGAGATAGAGAGATCTACTGCGAAGATTCAAGCGAGAGTTTTGTGAGTTTTTTGTTTGTTCGTTCTTGTGTAGATTGTGAGGTTATAGTTTGTAAACAAGAAGTGGGTTTGGCTTCTTGTAGAGAGGGAGAGAGCTAGTCGATTGTAGTTGAGAGTTGAGATTATTTGTTTTGTAATTAAGAAATTAATGAAACAGAAGTTTTGTTTTTCCTTCCTTCAGAAAGAAAGGTTTAGTTAAGTATATTGTTTTATTTAACTAGTTTTCCTAGGCAAACAATCAAGAACCTGGTTCTTGATATAGGGGTAAGGTTTCCTCAATCTTCCCTGTACATAGCCGGAGACCTGTGCTGAAATAACTCTTGACGACCATTCAATCCTTCTATCAGTCTCCTGGGAGGAAGGGACCAAGCACGGGATATAACATGAGATTTCGACCACATTTGAGGGAAACCTCTTCTTTGCATGGCAGTAAACTCTGTATGACTCTGAGCAAAATGACTATCAGGTCCATCGTACGCAAAGCCATCTTCACCAGTGCATCTTCCTGGGCTGATATTCCTGGGAGATCTACGAAGAATTTGAGTACCCATCACAGCAACATCTTCTCTTCCACTGCAGGACCGTCGACGTGCATGTGGCTGCCTTCTCCTATTAGTACCAAAGTCAGCCCCATCATAGTCATTACTTTCATTTGCAGACGCCCAAGCAAGAGTTGTACATTTTTGTCTAAAGGGATAATTAGCTGCACCTCCATAGCTTTCAAAATCACTACCAGAATACCGGCCCCGGCCCCATCCCTTGCCCCTATCTCTTCCATGCATGAAGTCCCCCCTTGACCTACCAAGTGAGCGGTCCTGAAACCTGTCTCGAGAAAATTTTGGACCATAACCATAGATTTCATCTCTGGAAAAAGCACATGATGAAATAGAGTAATATTAAAAACCACCGCAAGTATTACACATTTAGACAAATTTTCAACAACAAATAAGAGATGAGATTGAGACCTCCTCGTTCCCTAAAATTGGCATGACTCCAGGATCAACATATCTTGAAGGATGGATAGGTGCATGTGGATAGAACAAAGAATACCTCTTCTTATAAGGAAGAAGAGATGAAGAAATACTAGACTTCCTCACAACAACGTTAGGCTGCAAATACATGCTGCAAATACATGATGAAATATAGTAATATTGAAAAAAAATAATTATTACACCGTTAGATCGATTTTCAATAGCAAATAAATCTCGAGATCAATCAAAGCACAACCAAGTCGTAGAACACAACTCAAACACAAGATCACACTCCTCTAGTAGCACCCTGCAACCAGATATGGTAAAATATCAAATACAATACAAAAGAAGAGATACAGAACACATGCAGAACATTCATACTCGCAAAAAAAACCTTAAAAGAAGTAAAACAAATATTGTATCTAACAATGCAGTACAATACAATGGCTAATGAGTAACAACCATCCAATGGTAAATAAATCAAGCAGACTAATTTACTATTAACAACTAACACGTATTCAAACCTCAAAACACTAGATCTAAATTACCAAAAATCATCAGAATTCTGTAAAATAGACAGAAAAATCTTAACATTAGCAGTAAATTTAACAAAGTTCAGATTGAGGAATAGTTGATTGATTGATTGAACATTATCACTCATCAAATCGTATATCAGGTAAAAATTCAAAAATTCATGAGCAAAAAAACAAAACTTAACCTCAAAGAAAACATTAAAATGAAGCTAGAGTTTATAAAGGAGAAAGTTAAGACAAAAATAAAAGGATGGAATACTGAATTTTTCAAGTATTGCGGGAAAAGAGAATGTGCTTAAGTATGTACTAGCTGCGATCCCTACATCTGTTTTATCTTGTTTCCAACTCCGTGATGGTCTGTATAAGGAATTTGCGTTCCTCTTTCAAAATTACCGGTGGGGACACATAAATGATAATATTATTGTTTATCATATATTCCTAAGATACTTAAAACAAAAACTTTTGAGAAATTGGTAGAAACAACAAAGTTTAAAGAGAATTTCAAAACTAGAACTTTAAAACCATTAAAGAAATAAAACTTGAAATAGATTAGAAACAATATACAAAAAAGAAAATCAAAGAAAAAAATGAGTCCAGTGTCCTTAAGGAGATTATTCCCCTCAAGTTTATGAAGTTGATGAAATATATTCTTTTAGGATATAACGATCTTACTCACCGGTGTATCTCTATTTAAATCCACGGTGTCAGCGAACCACTCAACAACAATAAAATACACTTATAATACTAGATTTATTAGAAGAAGAAGTCAAGAAATTCATCGTTAAAAAATAAGAGAAACCCCTTTATTTATAGACAACATCAGAAAGGTCACAACCTTTTGAAAAAATCACAATCTTACCGAAAAGTTGCAGCTCTTCAAAAAAGTTAAAACTTTTCAGAGAATTCGCAACTTTTCATAAAAGTAAGAACTCTTCAAAAAAGTAACAACTCTTAACAAAAGTCACAACTCTCATAAAAAGTCACAACTCTTCATATAAGTCATAACTCTTCATTTTCCACTCACACCTTTTAAAACCTCACAGATATTCACACGTGAAAAAATACAAGAGTTGAATACAATTTTTAAAGCTGAAGATATCACCGGTCTCAACATTTTTGGTCTTGGATTCATTTTCATTAGTAAAGGAATATTCAATAGCGATAGGTGCTCGGAGAGACAACCTCTTCTTAATAGGAAAACAAATGAAGAGTTACAAGATTGTCGGGCAAAAACTCTAGGCTGCAAATACATGGTGAAATAGAGTAATATTAAAAAAACATAACAAGTATTACACTATGAGATCAATTTTCAACAACAAATAAGAAATCAGATTGAGGCATCTTCATTCCCATAAACTGGATGATTCTAGAATTAGATAAAGCTAAAGCTTTATTTTTCATCTCGAAACAATATCAATCAAGTCGTACAACACAACTAAAATACTAGTCAATAGATCACTCTTCTTCCTCTTCGATATCATCAAAGTATAGATATATATATGTACGTTGATGGTATCAAGCAATAAATGAGAATTAGTAATTAAAAATAGAGATATGAAAGTAAAGAGGTGGTCATTTGTAAATAGTTTCCCTTTTTGGGGTTCAAATGTTCTTTCCCCCCAAAAAAGAAACATTAAATAGCATTAATTAATTTTCCCAGATAAGGGAACAATTTCTCTAGAGATGGTTATTTTTTAAGTTCAGCTTTGGTAGTCTTTTCTAGCTAGCAATGATTATTTAGTTTATGATATACTCTAGCAATATGTTGAAACAATCTGTTGAAGCGATTGCTATTAGAAAAGCTCTTGAATTTGCTATTGTAGGTTAGAAAATCTCCAAATATAGTTAAAAGTGTAATTTTTATCATATCACTTAATATATTGTGTTCAGATATGAGTTAGTATATGTAATATTTAAATGATTTCACTCCTTTATTTCTTTACATTTAGTTGATTATGTTTTTTTATATATATTGCAATCCTTTCAGTTCAATTATATGTTATCCAACTATTATTATACTCTAATATACTCGTACATTCAATGTACTGATGTCAAGTACTTAAGATCTTCAACTGGAATTTCATAGAGATTACTTCATTTGTTTGTTAGCTTTTGAGTGAGGCCTCCTTGATTGCGGAGGACTCTATATTTTATGAGTTGTTAGTAGTAGTTTTTTTTTTAAGTGTCATGGGTCTTGTCCCGACATTCGTCTTTTATAGAGGCTCCATAGATCAGATAGACATTTTTGGAGAGTCTTTCGATTTCAGATATTTTATTTAAAACATATGTTTTATTCTCAATATATATATATATATATATATATATATATATATATATATATAAAGAGAGAGAGAGAGAGTTTTGAGATTCTGTAAACTATTGTTAAACATTTCTTTCAGTTTGATGTTTGTATATGCTTGAGTTAGTGTCCGCTTGTAGTCAACTAACATAAGGATTCGCTTGAGAACTAGCAATAGTTTTCGAGTGTTGATCACATCCATGGTGTATGCTCGGCTCGTGACACTATACTTTCTAAACATCTTTAGTGAACCTACCCTATGTACTGGGGGAAAAAAACCTACCCAAACATAAATCATGATTAGTTCTCATAGACAGGGTTGGCTCTATGACTTACAAAATAAGGCACTTGCTATAGGCCCCTAAATCCTAATCTTTTAGAGATAATAAAATTATTATAGGTATTTTAAAAATAAAAAAAAAGTATATTGTCTGTTTCGTTTTTAGTTTAATATGCAAAAGACTCCATATGCACCGCTTTTTGAACAGATAGAAAGTGATTACAAAAAAATCAATTTGCTTAGTATTAACTTTACATCTAATTTAATAGAAGGAAGTAAAAACTTCCTTCGAAGACTCCAAAACTCCACTAGAATAGGTACATGATGGTCTGCTAAAAGTACAAGACTGTGAAGCTACAACGTACTTCTATTATGATACATATTATTGCATTTTTGACTGATTATATATCTTTAATGCAATGAAGTCTAGTCTTCATGCTTTATAAATGAAAAAAAATTGCTACAATATTTTACTTATAGTTTCAAATAAATTTGTTAGGTAATGTTTCATTGTGTGCCATTCTATTTAGATTATATATTTTTGTAAGTTCATTCTATTTTTCAACTGAGAAATAAGGTCTACTTTGATACTTTTGTAATTAAAAAATTGATTTCTAAATTATTTTTAATAAAATTTAGTAAATATGAGTTTGTTAACGAAAAGGGTTGTAGGATCACAATAGGTGTTTTATCAGATTAAGAAGCAAAAATAGACAATCTGGAGTCAAAGTTTATTAGATGAACTCAGTAATTATCATGTATTCTTGTGGAGGTAGAGAGGTTGTTTTTGAAAGACTCTTAGCTCAAGTGCATCACTTTTAGGTATAAAGAAGAAGAAAAGAGTAGGAAAAAATAACAACTTATAAGAGAAGCAGTGTAAAGCCTATAATAAGAATTACCAACAACAACTAAATAGCGCAGTAGCCGAAACAGATGATGATAGATATCAAAAATTAGAACTACGAAAATGTGTACAAATTCAAGCATATGCCGATAACCACAACAATTGTATTGTTCCTTTTTTTTTTGTTCCAAGTATTTCAATGCTCTTATATTGTAACACTACTACCAATTGTTTCTCTTTGTTTTTTGTAATTTGGTGATTGTATTCCCTCGTTATCATCTATAGTCCCTTAATTTGAAAATTTCAAATAAGGGTACAATCTGCATACCCACTATCAGAAATAGTCCTGCTACCTTCCAAAGTAGTGTTAATGGTCTCTTTGCTCCATACCAAGTATGTTAAGGACGGATAAAAGTTGCGTTTAAGGCCTTAAAACAATACACAAAGCCTGCATGCACATTAGCAACTTAAACTACCAGCATTCATGTCAAAGAAGAAGGAAAAATGCACAAGTACCTCCCTAAACTATGACCGAAATCCCAGAGACACATCTTAACTATTAAGGTCCTATTACACAAAGCCAATATGCACATTAGCAACTTAAACCACCATCATTTTATCTTTTTCACAATATCACTTGAGAGGAATAAGAAGTCTTATTTATACTCCCTACTACTTTATTCTTCTTGTTTTACACAATTTCATAACACATTAAGCGCAAGTTCTAACCAATTGAGATACCTAGTTCAAATGAATATCATATTCTTCTTCTTCTTCTTTATTAGGCGGAATGACATTGGAGAAACCCTATACTTGGTTACGTTTTTCACTTGGACCCTTCTACTAACAACTTTATCAATTGGACATTTCAATTTATTAAACGACACTATTATAAACCCCTTTGACCATTGACCAAACTTATGTGACATTTTTGTTTGCTGAATCGGATAAAACATGTTGTTACATACGTTTAAAAGCAAGTGAAAAAAATTACTTTAATTTCAAAATATCAAAATTTAAAGAAAAATTTAACAATTAAAAAAATAGAGCTTTCCTTGTCGTTAATTCCTCTTCAATGTGAAAAATATACTAGATGTTATAAAATGTATATAGATCTCTTTCTTGATATTGTACAAAGATATCGATAGATAGCATATCTTTAGGATTTCCTCTTTATTTGTTGCCTTAGTTAGCTTCTAATATTATTGTATTTATACATATTTACCTATTGAATAAGATACAAGTCATTCTCTCCAATTCCTTGCACATAGTATCAGAGCCAGGTCCATTCCGTTTGGGATCCCGGTCCACGCTCCAGTCGGGCCTGGGCATGAAGGGGGGACGTTAGAGTGAGAAAAGTTCCACATTGGTTGGGGAATGGATTGGTGGTCTCCTTATATGAACTTGGACAATCCTTCCCTCATGAGCTAACTTTTGGGGTTGAGTAACACTAAGTTGTCATATCTTTACACTAGGAAAGAAAAAAAAAAGAAGTTAAAATCTAAATAGAAAAATAGATGAAAGATATGGAAAGAGAAGAAAGAACGGAAAGAAATCAAGAAAGAAAGGGTTTAATAGAGTTTGAGATTTATTTTAAAAAAATATTATTTGTATTAAAAAAATTGACGTGATAATTTATATCTAATGTCGATGGTGATGTGTTATCCACGTCAGTGTGCAATAGAAAGACACACATGGTCAGAGGGGTTTAAAATAGTGTGTTTTAATAACTTCAAGTGTTCAGTTGACAAAGACGTGAATTGAAGGGTAGAGATGACAAACGGAGCCAAGTATAGATGCCTATCAAGACCATTCCACTTTTATTAATAAGTCCAATTCAGCTGTGTATTACTGCACTTATTCTTTTGGAAAAGATTTAAAATTGGGCATTCAATGTGTATGAGAGTTATTGTTCCTTTGAGAATGTTGTCATGTTTTAGTACTTTACTATTTCTTCCTTTTTCTTGAACTATACTTTATTATGTTTTTTCTTGACCTGAGTCTATCGAAAATAGTCTCTTTACCTAGGAAAGGTAGGGATACAGTCTACATACTCACTATCAGAAACAATCCCTCTGCCATCCAAGTTAGTGCTAATGGTCTCTCTGTTATGTTGATAAAGGACGGCTAAAAACTGCATTAAGGCCTAAAAACAATACACAAAGAACAACTTAAACTACCACCATTCATGTTAAGGAAAGTCACAGTAGATAATATTCAAAAGTGCGTTCAATGGACAGCCTATTGGAAACAAGATTAAAGCAAAAACAGTTTTTCCAATGGCTAATATTACAGGTTTAGTAAGCTATCAACTTAAAATCTTCTTTTCTTCTATCTGGAGCCATCAAATTCTTCTTCATGCCTCCGTCTAAGATTAGCACCACCTTCTTGCTCTTTCACATTTCTCATTTGCCTCTGGCCGTACTTCCTTCTTTCGCCACTGTGAAGCTCAGGTAATCTACCAGTATGTTTTGGCCCATCAAAGTACCCAACACCATCAGCCCTCTCCCGATCAGGTGAACTACCTCTGTTAGAATGAGACCTCGTATGCCCGTACTCCTGTACACCATCCACATCCCTCATATCATTCACAGAACGAGCAGTATAAAATGTAAAGTCACGCCTTTGAGGACCTATTGCTTCTTCCGTAAAAGAAGTTCGTGAAGAAGGTCTTGTTCTATCTTTCCTGAACATAACCGGAGACTTGCGCTGAGATAAATCTTGACGACCATTCAATTCTTCCTTCAATCTCCTCGAGGAAGGGACCAAGTACGGGACCTAATAGGAGATTTTGACCTCATTCGAGGTAAACCGCTTCTCTGCAACGCAGTAAACTCTGTATCACCCTTAGCTAAATGATTATCAGGTCCATCGTACATACACTGGTGGTGACTATCAGTTGGAAAGTCTCTATTAAACTTGTCACAATGCCGAACACCAACATACGCAAATCCATATTCACCAGTGCATCTTCTTGGGCTGACATTCCTGAGAGCTCTATGAAGCATTTGAGTTCCCATCATGGCAGCATCTTCTCTTCCATTGGGGGACTATCGACGTGAGGTGGATGCCGTAATGAAGGCAAGTGATCATTTAATGGCTTGCTCCTCCTATTAGTCCCAAAGGCAGCACCATCATAGTCATTACGTTCATTTGCAGATTCCCAAGCAGGAGCTGCAAGTGTATGACTTAAGGGATAATCAGCAACCCCTCCAAATCTTTCAAAATCACGACCAGAATACCGGCCACGGCCCCATCCCCTCCCTCTTCCACACATGAAGTTCCCCCTTGAGCTACCAAATGAACGGTACTGAAACCTATCTCACACAAATTTAGGACCATTGCCATAGATTTCATGGAAAAAGCACAGTAATAAAAAGTCAAGAGTTTAGCAGCATTATAAAAAAGAAAATAATTATAAATGAAACAGCAATAAAAAAAAAAATCACCTATTCCTTTGTAGATGGAATTTCTCCTCCTCCATATAAGAATACCTCTCTCTTCCACTTCTTGAAGGGAGCGGCCTACCCATTACAGGTCCGAAGACAGCGACATTCTGAAGAATTTTTTCAGCTTTCTCATCACAGGCTTTCACAAACTCCTCATGAAACTCTGCATGAAATGGCATACTGTAATCTTTTTTTTCATTAGTGAAGAAAAGAGAAGAATGAACATTTTTACTTGACGGTTCACTATTTTTTCCTGAATCAATCCCCTCAGTCATTGGTGTCAGTTTTCTGCTGAATGTCTCTCAAAGTGAGAGTCTTTCCATTATATAGAGAGAATAAAGATTACACATCCCTAAAGATCCGTCATTTCTATCCCTAAAGATCAGCTATTCTATCTCTACAAATCTGTTATTCAATCCCTCCAAATCCGCTATTCTATCACAATATTTATTCCTTTGATTCTACAAAAAATCTATATGATCATGCTAATTTATATCACTATCTAATTACATTAATATATACAATTATTTAGATTTTTATCATGCTAACATCCCCCCTCAAATTGATGTCGGTGGATCAAGAAGCATCAATTTGCCTACTAGAAACTGATGGCGTTGTCGTGCCATAGATTTTGTAAACGCATCAGCTATTTGAAGATCACTGGATACATGTGGAAGAGTAATGACTCCTTTATCTACAGCTTCTCGTCTATAATGACAATCTACTTCGATGTGTTTGGTCCTCTCATGAAAAACTGGATTAGTAGCAATCTGAATAGCACTTGTATTATCAGCATGGAGAGGAGTAGGATGAGATTGAGGAAATCCAATTTCAGCAAGTAATCCACGAAGCCATACAACCTCAGAGCAAGCATTAGACATGGATCGATATTCAGCCTCTGTTGAAGATTTTGACACACGATCTTGCTTTTTACTCTTCCAAGATATCAATGACTCTCCAAGAAACATGCACCAACCAGTGACTGAACGACGAGTATCAGGACATCCCGCCCAGTCAGAATCACTAAAAGCATTAAGACGAATAGGATAACCACTTGGAAAGAAAAATCCACGAGTAGATGTTCCTAGAAGATACCGAATGCTGCGATGAACAGCCACCAAGTGGAGATAACGGGGAGCTTGCATAAACTGACTAACTTGTTGAACTGCAAAAGAGATATCAGGCCGAGTAATAGTAAGGTAATTTAGACTCCCAACTAATTGTCGAAACATAGTTGGATCAGGAAGAATATCGCTTTCCTCACGACGATACTTCACATTCAATTCCAATGGAGTATCTACGGAGGAGGAATCTTGAAGACCAGCCAAAGAAATTAGATCCTGAGCATATTTGTGTTGGTTTAGAAACACACCTGAAGCAACATTATGAACTTCCAAACCAAAAGAATATGTAAGAGTACCAAGATCTTTCATATGAAAAGAATATTTAAGTTGTTGTTGGAGGCTAGTGATTAGTGAAGAATAGGTTCCTGTGATAATAATGTCATCTACATACACCAAAAGAAGAACACAACTTGCAGATGTTTTTCAAAAAAACAAAGATGAGTCATATTTGCTCTGCTCAAAAGAAAATTGTAGCAAAGTAGATCGGAACTTATCAAACCAAGCTCTTGGAGCTTGTTTTAATCCATACAAAGACCGCATCAACTTGCATACATCTGAATTAGGCGATAAGAACAAACCAGGTGGAGGTTTCATATAAATATCTTCTTTGAGATCACCATGGAGAAAAGCATTTTTGACATACATTTGATAAAGAGACCAGTTTTGTGAAGCAGCAATGGCAATAATAGTTCGCACCGTAGTCATTTTTGCTACGGGTGCAAAAGTCTTCTCATAGTTCACCCCATACTCTTGTCTGTTACCAAGAACAACCAATCGAGCTTTGTATCGATCAATAGTTCTATCAAAATGGAGTTTCACTGAATAAACCCATTTACATCCAATAGGGTGGACATTTGAAGGACATGAAACAATGTCCCATGTGTCATTTTCTTTAAGAGCCAAAAGTTCTTCCTCCATTTCTTTCTGCCAACAGTCATACTTGGAAGCTTGTGAGTAACAAGTTAGAACAGAAATGTTAGATAAAATAGAGGAAAATCCATACCAATTGGGAGTACGCGATACTCTGGTAGAGCACCTAGTAGGCTCAAGCGGACCAGATCTTGAAGAATTCTCAGATTCTAGTTGTGGTACAGTTTCAGGCGGCGGATCAGTGTCGGGATAGGATAAAGTTGGCCGACGTCGTTCATACACAAATCCAGGTTTAAACCTCTTAAAAAAAGATGATAAATCTTCAAAAGTAAGAAGAGCAGGAGAAGCAGAAGATGAATCGACAATCATAGGAAACAAAAATACTGATTCTCAAAGAAAACAACATTTCTAGAAATATGAAATTTGTGAGAACATGGATCATAGCAAATAAAACCTTTTTGTGAAGTACTATAACCGATAAAAGCAAATTTAGTAGATTGTAAAGAAAGTTTATTGCGCTGCGAAGGAGGAAAATGCACAAAACAAACACAACCAAATGTATGAAACTCACTATAGTTAGGATTTTGGTGATAAAGACGAAAATATGGAGACTCAAGATTTAGCACTTTAGATGGCAATCTATTAATTAAATAGACAGCAATAGACAAATCTTCCACCCAATATTTAGATGGTACAGAGGACTCAATCAACAAAGTACGAGTGACATCTAAAAGATGGCGATTTTTACGTTCAGCAACTCTATTTTCTTGTGGTGTATATGGGCAAGAGCGTTGTGAGACAATTCCTTTGTCAAGTAAGAATTTTTTGAATTCATAAGACATATATTCTCCACCAGAATCAGATCTTTATAATTTGATGCACGTAGAAAATTGAGTCTCATGTAAGCCAAAAATGTCTTGAACATGGAAAATACCTCAGATTTGGATCGAAGAGAATACACCCACGTAAACCGACTATAATCATCTATGAATGTCACAAAGTATTTGAAATGAGCATGAGAAATAATTGGTGAAATGCTCCAAACATCACTATGAATGACATCAAAACACTTAGTAGCACGACTACCAAAATTAGGAAAAGGAAGAGTTTTACTTTTTCCTAATTTACAAGTAGAACAATCAACGGAAGCAACTGAAAATTGATTTTTATTTCCCAATAAACCAGAATTTGATAAATGAGACAACAAACAGAATTTGGATGTCCTAGATGCTTATGCCAAATCTCAGTCTTACTAGAAGTAGAAGTACAAGTAAAAGATAGAACAGGAGGAATGGAAAAGTGTATAGGAAACAATCGTCCAACTTTAGGCTCCTTCGCGATTATCGTCCCCGACACCTGATCCTGCATAAGACAACCATTACGAGAAAAATTCACATCACAATTGTTATCTACCAATTGTCCAACTAAAATCAGACTAGTTGAGAGCTTTGGTGAAACAAAAACATTCTTGAAAGTTGGAATAATATCCCCAACCTTGGTAATGGGTAAATTACTACCATTGGCAATCTGTATTTGTGATGGACCTTGATACTTACGAATATTTTTTAGGATGCTCGTTGAGTTGGTAATATGATTGGAAGCACCTGAATCAACAATCCATAAATTAGATGTAACATCATTACCTTGTAATCCCAATGCTGAAAAGGCTGATACGATCATTTGTTGAACCATTTCAAGAGTAAGAACTTATCCTGAAGATGAGTTATCAATAGTGGAACCATTTATCCCAGCTTGAAAAGCGTTGACCCTACAATTTTGAGGGCGCGTGGGACACTCTTTGATAATGTGTCCTTGTTGTTGAAAATAATTACAGAACTTCTTGCTATAATTGCTAGCAATATGTCCATATTCCTCTCAACTGTAGCATTGACTTCTACTCATATCCCTGCCCTTTCCTTTACCTTGAGCAGCAAATGCAACAGTGAGATCATTTTCCTTCTTGAAAGCATTTTGTATGACAAGACGTTGCTCTTCACGAAGTAATTCCCTAAAGCAAACATCCAAAGAGGGAGACGGGTCACGATTCATCAAGTTAGAGCGAACACTCTCAAAGTCAGAGCGTAATTTCATCAAAAATTGGTCTTGCTTGCTTTGCTCATGAACTCCCTGAATCACTGATAGAGATTCAGTAGGTATTTTGGGATAGACAATATCCGTAAATTCAGCCCATAAGTTCTGAAATCCAGAAAAATATTCCTGAACAGAAAGACCTTCTTGAGAGTAATTAGCAATTTCATACTCTAGCTGAAAGCGTCTTGCGCTATTATCTTGGTTGTAAACCTTTTGTAAGTAATCCCACATGGCCTTGGCTGTCTTATATGGCCTGAGATTAAGAACAATAAGAGGGTCAATTAAACCTAGAATCCATGTCATCACCCGAGCATCTTTAATCTTCCATTCACGTAGCTTTGTTGTATCCGTAAGAGCAGGATCGCTTTCATCTATATGGCCCCAAAGTTCTTTGCCGGTGACAAATAACTAGAACTGAAACTCCCAAGAAGAATAATTTTTTCCAGTGAAACGAACACTGAAGGATTCAAAGTTATGTGAATTCATGCTTTTGAGTAGCTATGAAAACTACAAAGACTCACAAAAACAACTAGAATGACCAAGAGCAAAATCCTAGGTGGTAGGACTGATTGTTGACAAACAATCAACAAAAAAAAAGATGTTCAAAAAAAAATAGAAGGAACCACATAGACTCTATGAAACAAGACAGCTAAGAGAAGGCTCTAATACCATGTCAGTTTTCTGCTGAATGTCTCTCAAAGTGAAAGTCTTTCCATTATATAGAGAGAATAAAGATTACACATCCCTAAAGATCCGTCATTTCTATCTCTAAAGATCAGCTATTCTATCTCTACAAATCTGCTATTCAATCCCTCCAAATTCGCTATTCTATCACAATATTTATTCCTTTGATTCTACAATAAATTTATATGATCATGCTAATTTATATCACTATCTAATTACATTAATATATACAATTATTTAGATTTTTATCATGCTAACAATTGGGTCTTGTACAATCGACTGCATCATGTATTCTCGGATCTCACCTTCTTCACATTCCTCATCCTGTCCGACACACCCCAGGATCTCAGTACCAACTGATATAATTATCTTTTCCCCATCATTTGCCGACCCCTTACCACTTGCAACCAAATTATGTGTGTCTTGTGTCTTTTTGTATACCTTGTGATCTTCATTGATGCTCGCGGAAATAGATGCCTCCACTTTATCACAGCATACATTTAGCTCTTTAGCAGCAATATCACCTTCATTAGCTTGTAGCAAGGCTTCTTCTACAGGTTCTGACTTTGACTGCAATACTGAGGAGTCAAACCCTCGAAAAGTACTACCAAGACTAACACGAATCACATTTGCAGACTTGTGACGTAGTGAAGGATGTACTGATGAGATGGGAAAATTAAATTCCTGCTCACTAGCTCCAACGACTTGCTTACCTTTATCACCATTAGAACCAAGAACAGAAACATGAAGTTTCTTTAGGCCTAATGACAGTTCACTGTGCCCTGAATCGGCAAGAAGTTCAAGTTTACTGTGGCTTTCCCCTTGTTTGGGAACAACTTTCTTCTTGACAGAAACTTTTTCCGTACCTAAAGATTCCTGGCCAGCTAATTGTTCGGCCAATGCTGGTTTCACTAGATCCTCAACATTTCTTGAAGGATGGATCGGTGCACGAGGATAGAGCATAGAGTACCACCTCTTCCTAATAGGAAGACCACTGAAAGAATTACTAGACTTTCGGGAAAGAACTCCAGGCTGCAAATATTAAAAAACAAAGCAAGTGTTGTTAGCATGATGGACAACTAAATGATTGTATATATCAATGTAACTATATCAGGGGCAGCTCAATGTAATTGGGGGCCTAAAGCGAAATTTCAATTCGCGGCCTAAAATTTAAATAAACTTTATAGACGTATTAATTCAAAATTTATTTTCTTACACTATTTAGATGAAAAATATTAGTATTTAATATTTTTTTCATTTATTAGTTTTAGGTATGATTTTATCAACTCTACAATGAAAAACATTATTTCAATGAGGCAATTATTATATGTATTGTTAACATTATATGTATTGTTAACAGAATGTTATAAGTAATAACTTGACAAATATTAAATAAAGATAAGAGTTAGAACTATAGAATTTGGGCCCCCCAAAATTTGGGGGCCTAAGGCAAAGGCCTTGTTTTTCATAGCATAGAGTCGGCCCTGAACTATACAGTGATATAAATTAGTATGATCATACACATTTTCTATAAAATAAAAGAAATAAATATTGTGATAGAATATCTTATTTGGAGGGATAGCAAGACAAATTTAGAGGGATTGAATAGCCGATTTGTAGAGATAGAATAACTGATCTTTAGGGATAGGAATGACGGATCTTTAGGGATGTAATCTTTATTTTCTCTATATAATGGAATGACTCTCTCACTTTGAGAGGCATTCAGCAGAAAAATTGACATGGTATTAGAGCCAATTCCATCCCAATTTATTGTTCACCGATGTTGGGCCCTCATTTAGAAGTGTTCATGCTCTAGTTTAGGTCTTTGTAGTTTTCACAGATATTTAAAAGTATGAATGCATATCACTTTGAATCCTTCGATGATCGTTTTACTGGAAAAAGATATTCTTCTAGGGAGTTTCAGTTTCAGTTGTTTGTCAATTGCAAAAGAACTATGGGGCCATATAGATGGAAGCAATCTTGCTCATACTAATGCAACAAAGCTAGGTGAATGAAAGATTAAAGATTCTCGGGTGATAACATGGGTTCTAGGGTCAATTGATCCTCTTATTGTTCTTAATCTCAGGACATACAAGATAGCTAAGGCTATGTGAGATTACTAACAAAAGGTTTACAGCCAAGATAATAGCGCAAAACACTTTCCGTTAAAGCATGAAATTGCTAATTACTCTCAAGGAGGTCTTTTTGTTCATGATTATTTTTTTGGATTTCAAAACTTATGGGCTGAATTTACAAATATTGTCTATGTCAAAATACCTACTGAATCTCTATCAATGATTCAGGCAGTTTATAAGCAAAGCAAGCGAGACAATTTTTTATGAAATTACGCTCCGACTTTGAGAGTGTTCGCTCTAACTTGATGAATCGTGACCCGTCTCCCTCTTTGGATGTTTGATTTAGGAAATTACTTCGTGAAGAGCAACGTCGTGTCACACAAAATGCTTTCAAGAAAGAAAATAATGTCACTGTTGCATTTGTTGCTCAAGGTAAAGGAAATGGTAGGGATGTCAGTAGAACTCAATGTTATAGTTGCAAGGAATATGGTTATATTGCTAGCAATTGTAGCAATAAGTTCTGTAATTATTGTAAACAACGACACATTATCAACGAGTTTCCCACGAGCCCTCAAAATCGTAGGATCAATGCTTTTCAGGCTGGGTATAAATTGTTCCACTAATGATAACTCATCTTCAGGACAAGTTCTTACTCCTAAAATGGTATAACAAATGATCGTGTCAGCCTTTTCAGCATTGCGGTTACAAGGTAATGATGTTATATATAATTTTTGGATTGTTTATTTAGTTGCTTCCAATTATATGACCAACTCAATGAGCATCCTAAAAAATGTTCACAAGTATCAAGGTCCATCACCAATACAGATTGTCAATGGTAGTAATTTACCCATTACCAAGGTTTGGGACATTAATCCAAATTTCAAGAATGTTTTTATTTCACCAAAGCTCTCAACTAGTCTTATTTCAGTTGGACAATTGATAGATAACAATTGTGATATGAATTTTTCTCGTACTGGTTGTCTTGTGCAGGATGAGGTGGGGAACGATAATCGAAAGGGGCCTAAAGTTGGACGATTGTTTACTATACACTTTTCCATTCCTCCCTTTCTATCTTTTGCTTGTACTTCTACTGCTAGTAAGATTAAGGTTTGACATAAGCGTCTAGGATATCAAAATTCTGTTGTGTTGTCTCATTTATTAAATTTTGGTTTATTAAGAAATAAAAATCAATTTTCAGTTGCTTCCATTGATTGTTCTACTTGTAAATTAGGCAAAAGTAAAACTTTTCATTTTCCTAATTTTGGTAGTCGTGCAACAAAGTGTTTTGATGTCATTCATAGTGATGTTTGGGGAATTTGACCAATTATTTCTCATGTTCATTTCAAATACTTTGTGACATTCATAGATGATTATAGTTAGTTTACATGGGTGTATTTTCTTCGATCCAAATCTGAGGTATTTCCATGTTCATGACATTTTGGCTCACATTGAGACACAATTTTCTACATTCATCAAATTATTAATATCTGATTCTGTGGAGAATATATGTCTTATGAATTCTACAAATTCTTTCTTGACAAAGGAATTGTCTCACAACACTCTTGCCCATATACATCATAACAAAATTGGAGTTGTTAAACAAAAACATTGCCATCTTTTAGACGTCACTCGTACTTTATGGATGAACAACTAAATCTATATATTAATGTAATTATATAATGATATAAATTAGCATGGTCATATACATTTGATGTACAACCAAAGGAATATATATTGTGATAGAATAACTTATTTGGAGGTATCGGAAGGCAAATTTAGAGGGATTGAATAGCAGATTTGTAGAGATAAAATAATTGATCGTTAGGATAGGAATGAAGAATCTTTAGGGATGTGTAATCTTTATATAATGGAAAGACTCTCTCACTTTGAGAGGCCTTCAACAGAAAATTGATAAGTGTTACACAGTTAGTGTAGAGATATTATTAGGACTTGTAGAAATATTCTGTAATCTTTTAAAATAGGAACTAGATTCTGGTAATCTTTGTAAATAGGAAGATATAGTTCTTTCCATATATTGTAACGTAGTTGTAGTTATATAATCATGTGCATGCCTCCTTTGAAAAAAAAAATAAAATATATATATATATATACATATATATATATATATATATATATATATAATGAGAATGCTTAAATAATGCACAAATATAAATCCAAGAAGAAAGTTGAGATATCAACCTCAAACTTTTTTTTAAAACAAATTTATACCACTAGACAGGGCGTCTAGTGGCCTTTTATTAATAATAAGATAAGATCCTCAATGTGAATAAGTATAAGCAAGGGAGGCTAGGCCTTACCTAACCAATCTTAATGAGGTAACAAACATCTACTAATAAACAAGCATGAATAAAATAAGAGTTAGAGAAAACTAAGTATTCTATGATCATTACAGAGTTTATTATACACTCTATGATGATATATATGACAAATGAAAATACTTAAATAATGCAAGAAAATATACGTAAAGAAGAAGGTTAAGTTATCAACCTCAAACTTCTTTTTATATATGTATGAACTGAAAAAGATAGTCTGCCCATCTAGAATAACCTGAAGTATTTTCCTCTTGTCCTCTTTTTCATATCCATCCAATAACCCTTGATAGTTCATCACATCTTGTTGGATTTATTTGATCTTGTAAAAGTTGTTGAAACTGTCATATGGTTCTACTTTGCCAGTCGCATAGGTAGGTGCCTTGGAACAAATTCCTCAGTCGCCTTACCATCCCAAGAATGTTGTCTTCCATGTGTCTTTTTCTTATTTTTCTTGCTTCCGCTTCTTTGTTGCCTAGGTGAAAGATCCCCATCCCTAGCCACTTTATCAAACATATATCTAACTCTTCTTCATCCTCTTCAAATAATTCCTCTCCCAAATCACTATATTGGCTAACTCCTGATGCTAAGGCTCCTGACTCATTCTTCTTTGCAATCACACTTTTAGGCACAAATATTGGAGCCTCTAGGCTTAACTTGCTATTCAAAGGAGGAGGTGTAACTTGTTATTCTTCATTAACCAAATAAGCCCATATATAAATACTTATCTCTCCTTATTTTTACTTAGATATAATCAAATCGTTTGTCGATTTTGCATGAGAGGGAGATGACATACCTTTCTTCATACAATGCTCTAGTTGATTTTTTCTAGTAGCCGACAATGGTTCAAACACATTTTGAGTTGATAAAGTTAAATTAGGATCAACGCACTCAGTCGCACCTTTTTCTTGACTTGAAGAATTACTTCGACTTGTCGAGGAACCAATACGACTACCAACTACATTTTTGTGTGCAATCACAGTCCAATTTCCAGATGCATTCTCTTCTCTATTAGAATTTTCAGCTTGTAAGTCAATAGGTTTTGAAGCTGCGGTAATTTCAATATTAAGCCGCGCATCAGTAACGCTTTGATTTCCAACATCATTACCATTTAGTTGCTGCCCAGAATCACCTTGCGATATTGTGACCAAAGCTTTTGCAATTGTTTCACTGTTGTGCTCTTGAACTCCAACATGATCAACTATATCACCAATAACCACACCTTGTTGATTATTGCAGCCACCTGAAACATCCATTTGGTGTTGTACTATTTCTCTACTGGGAACAAGAATTTGATTCTCTGTTGTCTCTACAACAGAGACATTTCGTTCTGAAGTTCTAATTTCGGTAGGTCTGGCTATTTGATTTCCACCTGCTACCCCCGCAGAAATAGTCAAAAAATTATGCTTGTTCGAATTAATTTTCTCAGCTAATTGCTGCCCAATATTTTTATCACCTACATGTTTTTCAATATCTTCTTGCCCTGCTCTCTTATCATTCAAAACATCACGTGCATCTCCCTTTAATTGTTCCGTATTGTTAGCCTCAGAATCAGGCTGCACTGTTTTCCTCATCAACAAGCGACAATTATTTTGTTCATGTCCTTGATGTATACAATGAGTGCAATACAGTGGAAGATAATCATAGACAATTTTCTGATAATGTTCAATAATTTTACCCGATTCTTTCTCCAAAAACTGTAGTCTGACATGATTTGCATGCTTATCTAATAAGTCTAGGATCATCTTAACCCTAGCAGTACTTGGCCTGGTTCTATCTTGTGTTGCTTATCCACCGCAATAGGCTTTCCTGCCGCTGTCGCAATCGATAATAAGGACCTCCTCTCAAAGATATCTTTAGGTAGCTTTGGCAATGAAATACATACCCAGGATTAAGGTGTTTCCTCTTTAGGGTTGAATGATGGCGTACACAGCAATTTTTTAAAGAAATACTCTTCACCATCAAACTTAAAATATCCATATGAATTTGACAGATACTGTACAAAGTCCTCATATAAATTAAACCTAACCAAAAGGTGACGAAAATCAAGTAGTCCAACGTTAGAATTTTCTTTAACATCAAATTACTTTGGAAAAAGCTTTAGCAACTCAGATAACACCAATTTTCCATAAGCAAATTTGATAATCACGGCTTGATGTAAACCTTCTTCCCTAGCAAACTGCTCTCTTTCTTCCATTGTAAATCTCAGAGTGGGTTCTCCATGAATAAACTCAATGGGCTTTAGTACGGGTTTTAACAGGTTTTGGGTCGTTTGTTGTGGTTTAAGGATCGCTGCATAGGATACTTTTGTATTAAGGTTGACGTTTGTCTCTCCCACAGCCAGAGGTTGGGGAGAGGGCGAAGCAGCCATGGTTGCTATTCAAGTCTCCATAGAGAGAGGTAAAGGAAAGAGCGGGGTCTAGGGTTGTCTTTGAAGTACTTTCAACCTCAAACTTACTTTTACAAATGTGTGAATTTAGAATGATAGATAGCCCATTTAAAGTAACCTGAAGTATTTTCCTCTTGTCTTCTTCTTAACATATGCCCAACAAAATTTGATGCTTCATCATTGCTTTTTGAATGTATTGGATCTTTTTGAAGCTATTGACACTGTCATATGATTTTGCTTTGCCAGTCGCATCGGCAGGTGCCTTGGAACAAACTCTCATGTCACTTTACCATCCCAACTGTGTTGTCTTCCATGTATCTTCTTTTTGTTTTTGTTGCTTCCACTTCTTTGATTCATAGGTGAGATATCCCCATCTCTGGCCACTTTATCAAAGCATATGTCCAACATATTATCTTCCTCATCCTCATCCTCGTCAAAAGAATATCGCCCAAATCACTAGCATAAGCATTAATTGGACTAAATCCTGATGCTAAAGCCTCTTGTTCATTCTTCTTTGCGATTGTAATTTTAGCTACAAATTCTAGAGCTTGTGGACTCAATTTTCTATTCAAAAGAGGAGGTGAAACATGCTCTTCTTCATCAACCAAATCACCCCACCTAGGAGTACTCATCTCCCCTTGTTTTTCTTTAAAAATTAAAAATCATTTGTAAAATTAGCTTAGAGAGTGGTGACATACCTTTCGCCAAATTTTATCATTCCCTGTGGATAATAAGACCTGTCCAAATTCGCCTTGATGTTCAAGGTGAATCCAAATTTTGGGAAGTGACCTCATGAGCTGAGACCATAGGTGGCTTGATCGCTTAATTGGGTTTGAGTTGAGTAACATGGCAGCCTGACTTTCTTGGATAGCCTTATATACTGTAGGACTCATAACATTACCATATTTTTCAGTCTGCGTGCTACATACTCCAATTGGTGTGCTAACTTATTGTACACTACTATCAGGATCGATCAAAGTTGTCTCCTTCGAGGGATTAGAATCAATTAACTCTAATTCCTTTTCCACCACGAGTGCTTCAAACGGATTTGTACAAACAATGTTCTTTGATCCATTAGATTGCACTACTAGATTAATAGTTACCTATTGCTTATTTTCAAGACGTGGAGATTTACTTAGACTTGCCGAGGAACCGATACACTTAGAAATTGATTTTTTTTGTGCAATTGTGTTCTAAGTCGCAGTTGCATTCTCATCACAACTAGCAATTTCAACTTGCAAATAGATAGTTTCCAAAGGTTTCAAATTACAACGCTCAGATTCTACATTTTTTCCTTTCCATCAATTGCCGAATTCTCAAGTTGCGCATCAGATTTTATCGCCTGTATAGTATCATGAAGTTCCCCATGAGTGTGCTTATCACTTTGCCTCATACTTGAATTTTCAACAACAATTTCATTATCTTTTACCTCATTCATTTTTTGTGCAAATTGTGCATCCTTGAATTTGTTATTTTGCTGATGTGAATGCACAACGAGTTGCTCTTCAACTCCAACACGATCATCTGAATTACAACTTTGCCACAGACTCACCAATTTGAGGAATTAAGGATAACATTTGATTCCCTGAAGAATAGTCGTCCAACATTGCTTTGCTTAGGCGCTGGCCTGAATTTTGGCGCACCAAATTTTGATCTTGAACACCACTCTTTTCAGCACTACATCTAAATCTTTAACAGTTTCATCCTTTTCACCAATTTCCAGCCTATTTAAATCAGCTCTTTTAGAATGGAGATGATCACGAAGATCTCCTTGAAATTTTTCTCCTTCAATATGATTTTCACTGACCATGGCATCAACTTGACCATCGGTGAGAGTTCGACAATCAGTTTCTCCATGCCCCTGATGCTTACATCTATTACAATAATATGGTACATAATCATACCTGATTTTTGGACATACGTTTGTAATTTCGCCATTGTCTAAATCGTTGAATTGAACTCTAATTCTTATTGGAAGAATCTATAAAAGATTCACCTCGACTTTTACCCTTGCAGTACTAGGTCGTGTTTTATCATAGGTCGCTTGATCCACATCAAGAGGTTGTCCAACTGCCGAAGCCATTGAAAACAGAGCATTACGAGCAAAATATTGACAGGGTAAACTTGGGAAAGAAATTCATGCCATTGCAATGGAGGTTTCTTCCCTAGGACTAAAAGAGGGAGTCCACTTTTGGATTCTGAATAGTGTAACAGTATCAACGAACTTAATCGGCCTAATAGTTTTTAAAAGATTGCAATATAATCTTCCTTTAAAGTAGATCGCAGCAGCACATGCCGACTTTCTAATAACCCATTGTTACATTCACCCTTAAATCCTAATTGTTGAGGCAATATTTTCCGTAAATCTGGAAGTTCATCCCTTCCATGTGAGAATTTGACAATGAGAGCATATTTAAATTTCTTTTCCGTGATAAACATTTCTATGTCTTTGTAGTCAAACACCACGGTGGGTTCTCCTGTAAAAGAATGACCAGTTTGAGAGATTTTTCACTAGATTAATGTTGGTTCCCGCTGATTGCCAAAGCATATGTACGACATGTATTACGGTTGACGTTTGTCTCTCCCACAGCCATTGGCTGGGGAGAGGGCGAAGCCACCATGGCTACTATTCACGCCATATATTGCTTGAAATAAAGAGAGAGAAGAGAGTTTTTGGATTTAGAGTTCTCAATATTTGAACTTGGTATCAGAGTCATGGGCAAATCAGATGCTTCTAACTCTACCCCGATTATCATTCAATCTGAAAATTCCTCTTTCAATGCAGGAATTATTTTAAATGAAACAAATTATAATGTGTGGTCTCAAATAATAGAGATGCATATTGCTAAAAAAGAGTGGGAATACACAACCACCTACTGAAAAAGATGAAGGATATGAGAAATGGTACACAAACAATCAAAAGGTTAAGATGTGGTTGTTCATGTCTATGTCTCTTGAGATTATGAAGCACTATATTTACCTACTGCTCCAGAAATCTGGAAAGCTTCGTCAACAACCTTCTATGATGAAACAGATGAACTACAAGTCTACACTTTGAATCAAAAAGCCTTTTCTGCCAAAAATGGCAGATCTCTCTCTTCCTACTATAGAGAATTGATTAAAACTTTTTGTGAGTTGTATCACCGTGATAAGGTGATGATGAAAAGTGAGAAGGATGTCAGTTGTTACCGCAAGTCTATTCAACGACAAAGGGTGCACATCTTTCTTACTGGTTTGGATGGTGAATTTGAACAAATTCGTGGGGAAATCTTGAGAAAGGATACTGATCCAGAATTAGAAGAATGTTACTCAATGGTTCGTTGTGAATCTGCTCGGCATGCAACAGTGAATGGAGATCTTGAAAAATCTGAAGCAACAGCCATGGTGAGCAAATACTGATCTAATCAAAATCGACCAGATCGAATGAGGTCTAAGGGTATTAACACATCCACTTATAAGTGTACTCATTGTGATTAGTCGGGGCACACAAAAGATTGTTGTTTTGAAATTGTCGGACTTCCAGAATGGTGGGATCATAATCGTGATTCAAGATAGAGAAATGCAAGCAAGAGTTCCACTGCTGTAATTGTAGAAACAGATGCCAAGGAAGATGTTGTTGGATCACATGAAATTTGATTCTAGACAAGTTTCATCCCTTAAACCATTGTCACAAAAGTATATTTCCACCGCTAATGGTTCTTCGACACCTATCATTGGGAAGGATCTTTGTCTCTCATTAATAATTTGAATTTAGACAGTGTCTTAGTAGTTCCATCGTTGAATTGTAACCTTTTGCCTGTTTCTCAAATTACCACTACTCTATCATGTGTTGTGATGTTTTGGCCTGAATATATGTGTTTAACGACATCCAAAAGAGGAAGGTTGGTTATATTACTAGATGAGAGAAGTTGTATTACTTGGATTTGGAGTCAAAAAATTCTGATCAGTTGCGCCAAGCATTATCGATTGATGTGTTTAGTTGTGAGGATAAAACAACGAAATATGATATTTGGGTATGGCATCAATGATTGGGACATTCTTTTCTTGGATATCTTAATAAACTGTTTCCTAAGTTATTTACAAAATTCGATGTTTTGATTTCCATTGTGATGCCTGTGAACTTTCAAAGAGTCACCGTGTGTATTTTTCGCCAAAAATGAATAAAAGTTCAATTCCTTTTGTGATTATACATTTAGATGCTTGGGGTCCATCCAAGGAGAATACGTTAGGTGGATCATGTTTGTTTGTTACTTTTATAGACGATTGTACTAGAATGAATTAGGCGTGTTTGATGAAGTTCAAAAGTGAAGTGAATTTGTTGTTTCAAAAGTTTCATAAAATGATTTTTACTCAATATAATTCCCAAGTAAGAGTTCTATGTAGTGACAATGGGGGATAGTATTCCAACTGTGAACTTAAGCGATATTTAGAAACACATGGAATTGCTCATCAAACTACTTGTCCCAATACACCCCACAGAATGGGTAGATGAAAGAAAAAATCGTTATTTGTTAGAAGTTGTTCGTGCTCTATTGATTGAAGCTCGTCTGCCATAATGTTATTGGGGAGAAGCACTCAGTTGTGCAACATATTTGATTAATCGAGTGCCTTCAACTGAATTAACTTTAAAACACCATCCCAGGCTCTTGTTGAAGCGGTAATTGCACTGGCAGTCCCAAATTTGACTCCTCATGTTCTTGGTTGTGTAACATTTGTACATATTCATAAGCATCAACGCGACAAACTATCCCCTCGTGCACTGCGGTGTGTTTTCTTGGGATATGCTACTCATCAAAAGGGGTACAAATATTTTTATCCTCCAGCTCAACGAATGTTTGTTACAATGGATGTTGTTTTTCATGAAGGGTCTATGTATTTTTCTAATGAAACAAAACTCCAAAGGGAGGACATGAAGGATATTTTGTCTCTAAATTATGAAAAATTGATACTTTCTGCACCTAGTAACCAGGTTGTAGATGAATCAAGTTTATGTGATGGTGAACATCAAGAAATGAGACATAACCAACATATGGTAGAATCAGATTTGGGTACTACTAAAATTAGGAAATTAATGAAGAAGATTTGGGTGCTACTGAAAATCAAGAAATTGGAGAAGTTAGTCCAATATCACATGAATCCCTCACCCAACAAGCAACTGATGTACCAAATCAATCATCGCCAACTCAGGATGTTTCTAATTTTGTACCTGAACAATCAGTCAAACAACTACCAGCACGACACAATAGAGGTCTTCCTAAACCCACCTATGATTTGAGACATTTTGTGTCTAATCATCGTTTGTCGAAATCAAATAAGTCATTTGTAAATCAATTATCTACTGTATCTATTCCTAACAATGTGCAGGAAGCTTTAACTGATCCCAGGTGGCAAGCAGCTATGGATGAAGAGATGAAATCCTTGAAAAAAATGATACATGGGAACTTGTTGATTGTCCACCAGGAAAGAAACAGTTGGATGTAGATGGGTGTATACATTCAAGTACAAAGCAGATGGTATGATAGAACGATTCAAAGCGAGGTTGCTGGCAAAGGAATATACTCAGACTTATGGAATCGACTATACCAAAACATTTGCACCTGTTGCAAAAAGCAACACATTTCGAGTACTATTATCCTTGGATGCAAATTTTGATTTGCCACTACAACAATTTGATGTGAAAAATGATTTTCTACATGGTGAGTTATCTAAAGAAGTCTATATGGACTATCCTCCAGGGTAAGGGATACCGAGATCACATGATCGTAATGTATGCAGATTGAAGAAATCACTTTATGGGTTGAAACAATCACCAAAAGCGTGGTTTGGAAAATTCACCAAATTTATGAAGGCATTCGGCTATACTCAAAGCAACACCGATCACTCTTTGTTCCTGAAGAGACAACAAGGTAAAATTACTGCCCTTATTGTATATGTTGATGACATGGTGGTGACTGGAAATGACTCTGAAGAAAGGAAAGCTCTTCAAAGCTACCTATCTAAAGAATTTGAGATGAAGGACCTTGGTCCATTAAACTTTTTCCTTGGAATTGAAGTGTCTAGATCATCTAAAGTAATTTTCCTATCCCAAAGAAAATATACTTTAGATTTGTTTAAGGAAACTGGCATGACAGCTTGCCAACCAACTGATACACTTGTGAAAAAGGCCTGAAATTAAGTGTTGAACCTGATCAAATCCCAGTTCATAAAGGAAGATATCAGAGACTTGTAGCAAGATTGATGTACCTAGCACACACAAGACCAGAGTTGCGTATTCTTTAAGTGTGGTAAGTCAATTTATGCATAATCCTGGAGAGCAACATATGACACAATTATGGGCATCTTGAAATATTTGAAGTCTTCTCCAGCAAAGGGAATTTTGTTCACAAAATGTACAGATCCTCTAGTAATAAATGTATATACGGATGATGACCGGGCTGAAGCTCTCAATGACAGACGGTTTACTTCGGGATATTTCACTTTTGTGGGAGGAAATCTTGTTACACAGAGAAGCAAAAAACAAAATGTTGTTGCTCACTCAAGTGCGGAGGCGGAATTCAGAGGAATGAAACTTGGAATATGTGAAGCGTTATTGTTGAGACTTCTCTTAACCGATTAGGGTTATCTAACCAAGGCACCAATCCAACTATATTGTGATACTAAGGCTGCACTTGATATTGCACACCATCCGGTACAACACGATTGTACCAAGCATGTAGAAGTAGACATGTTTTTCATCAAGGAAGAGTTGGATGGAAAGATATTAAAGTTAACCAAGATTCGATCGGAAAGCAGTTTCAAGTAAAGTGTTCTCCAAGTTTTGGAGAATGTTGTGCATGTTTGACATCTATGCACCAACTTGAGGGGGAGTACAGAGATACTTTTAGGACTTGTAGAGATATTTTATAATCTTTTAAATAGGAACTCGATTTTGGTAATATTTGTAAAATAGGAAGATATTAGTTCTTTCCATATATTGTAACTTAGTTGTAGTTACATAATCATGTACATGCCTCCTTTGAAAAATAATAGAATACAAAAAGAAATATTTTGTTCAAGATTTGAACTGTTGGATCAATTTTCAACACTAAATAAGAAATCAGATTGAAACCTGTTCTTTCCCGAAAAATGGCATGGTTCCAAAATCAGCTAAAGCTTTTCTTTTCATCTCGATGACGATATCAATCAAGCACAACCAAGTCGTAGAACAGAACTTGAACACAAGATCACACTCCTCTAGTAGCTCCCTGCAACCAAATATGCAAAAATGTCAATACAATACGAAAGTAGAGAAACACACATTCATACCCGCAAGAAAAAAAAAGAATTAAAACAAATAGTGTATCTAACAATCCAGTACAATACAATGGATAATGGATAACAACCATCCAAAGAAAATAAATCAATCAAACTAATTTACTATTAACAACTAACAGGTATCGAACCACAAAACAGCCGATTTAAATTACTGGAAAATCAGAGAAAATCATCAGAGTTATGCAAAATAGACAGAAAAATCTTACCGTTACCAGTAAATTCAACTAGGTTCGCATTGAGGCATAGTTGATTAATTGATAGAACATATATAAATCCTATTTCAGGTAACAACAAAACCCGTAATTTTCACTCATCAGATCCTATATCAGGTAAAAATCCAAAAATTCAAGAACAAAAAGCAAAACTTCACCAGAAAAGAAACATCAAGAACACACCAAATAAAAAGGAACAATTGAATGACACACACACATATAAAGAGTATTGAATGAGCAAAAAATGAGTGAAAGAAAGGGGAGAAAAGACTTTACTTGCTGAATTTCGTTTGATGTTTTTTCCTTTTGGTTTTCAGTATAATGTCAAATAATTCTTATTATATATAAATTCTTGTTAGGGTTTTAGAGAATCTTAAAATCTCACCAAATTTATCATTGAGCATTAAAATGATTATTTATTTTATGGTAAAAGGTGTAGCAATCTATATTGAATCAACAATTGAATGAAATCCAAGGGCTAAAGTTGAATAGATATGGGATAAGCGTAATTCATATTTTTTTGTCGATAATTCCTTTAAATTATGTTTAATTAACGATCAAAATGCAAGTTGTGTAGCCGATATTTTAAGGCAATTTAATCAAAGCTCATGGCAAATGGTTAATCTAGATAAATCAGCAATCTGCTTCAGTAAAAAAGTGAGAGCGGAGCAGAATTTTGAGATATTATTGTTGCTTGGACAACGATAAATAAATGACACCGCTATGTATTTGTGTTTACCGGTTGTTGTGGGACGTTCAAAAAAAACAAGCTAGAGTTTATAAAGAAGAGAGTCAGTACAAAAATAAAAGGATGGAAGACTAAAATTTTCAAGTATTGCGGGAAAAGAGAATGTTCTTAAATATGTACTAGTAGCGATCCCTACATATGCTCTGTATTGTTTCCAATTCCGTGATGGTCTGTATAAGGAATTTACATTCCTCTTTCAAAGTTACCGGTGGGGACACATAAATAACAATATTATTGTTCAACATGTATTACTAAGGTACTTTAAAACAAAAACTTTTGAGAAATTGGTAAGAAACAACAAAGTTTAAAGAGAACTTCAAAATTAGAACTTTAAAACCAGTAAAGAAATTAAACTTGAAACAAATTAGAAATAATTTTAAAAACAATTCAAAAAAAAAATGAGTCCACTGAATACACAGTGTCTCCTTAAGGAAATTATTTCCCTCAGGTTTCTGAGGTTGATGGAAAATATCCTTTTAGGATAGAACTATCTTACTCACCGGTGTATCTGTAGTTAAATCCACTGTTTCAGCGAAGCACTCAACATCAATAAAGTACACTTAGAATACTAGATTTTTTAGAAGAAGAAATCAAGAAACTCATTGTTAAAAAAATAAGAAGAAACCCCTTTGTTTATAGACAACAAAGTATACCGTGAATGAGTGCTTATTATGCCTTATCAGAAATGTCACAATCCTTTGATAAAATCGCAATCTTACAAAAAAGTTGCGACTCTTCAAAAAAGTCAAAACTCTTCGGAGAATTCGCAACTCTTCATGAAAGTCACAACTTTTCCTAAAAGTCAAAACTCTTCGAAAAAGTAACAACTCTTAATAAAAGTCACAACTCTCACAAAAAGTCGTAACTCTTCAAGTCATAACTCTTCATTTTCCAATCACACCTTTTAAAACACCACAAATATTCACACGTGAAAAATACAAGAGTTAAATACAATTTTTAAAGCTGAAGGTATCCTCGGTGTCAACATCTTTGGTCTTGGATTAATTTTCATTAGTAAAGGAATATTCATGAGTGATAGTTGCACAAAGAGACAACCTCTTCTTAATAGGAAGAACATATGAAGATTTACAAGATTGTCGGGAAAAAACTCTAGGCTGCAAATATATGATGAAATAGAGTAATATTAAAAAAACATAACAAGTATTGCACTGTGACATTCCCTGAAACTGGCATGATTCTAGAATTAGATAAAGCTAAAGCTTTATTTTTTATCTCAAAACAATATCAATCAAGTCGTAGAACACAACTAAAACACTAGTCAGTAGATCACTCTTCTTTCTCTTTGATATCATCAAAGTATATATATGTACGTTGATGGTATCAAGCAATAAACGAGAATTAGTAATTAAAATAGGGATATGAAAGTAAAGAGGTGGCCATTTGTAAATAGGTTCCCTTTTTGGGTACAGTTAAATAGCACTAATAATTAGTTTCCCAGATAAGGGAACAATTTCTCTTGAGATGGTTATTTTCTAAGTTCAGCTTTGTTAGTCTTTTCTAGCAATGATTATTTAGTTTATGATATACGCTAGCAATATGTTGAAATATTATTGAAGCGATTGCTATTAGAAAAGCTCTTTAATATGCTATTGTCAGGTTAGAAAATCTCCAAATAGATTTAAAAGTGGAGTACTTTTTATGATATCACTTAATAAGTTGTGTTCAAATATGAGCAATTATTTGTAATGTTTAAGTGATTTCACTCCCTTATTTCTTTACATTCAATTGGGTATGTATTTTGATATATTGCAATCCTTTCAGTTCGGTTATTTGTTATCCAACTATGTTATTTTTATATACTCTTATATACTCATACATTCAATGACATTTGACTTGCATCTTTTATAATGCAGATTCAGATACTTAAGATCCTCAACTGGAGTTTCATTGAGATCACTTCATCTGTTTGTTAGCTTTTGAGTGAGGCCTCCTTTCTTCCGGAGGACTCTATCTTTTATGAGTAGTTAGTAGTAGTTTTTTTTTTGAAGTGTCGTGGGTCTTTTCTCGACATTCGTTTTTATAGAGGCTCTATAGATAGACAATTTTGGAGAGTCTTTCGATTTCAAATGTTTTATTTAAAACTTATGTTTTAATATATATATATATATATATATATATATATATATATATATATATATATATATATATTAAAAGAGTTGTGAGAATCAGTAAACTATTGTTAAACATTTCTTTCAGTTTGATGTTTGTGTATGCTTGAGTTAGTCTTTTGCTTGTAGTCAACCAACATGGGGATTCGCTTGAGGACTAACAATAGTTCTAGAGTGCCGATCACATCCATGGTGTAGGCTCGGCTCATGACAATATATTTCTAAACATCTTTAGTGAACCTACCCTACGTACTGGGGAAAAAAACCCTACCCAAATGCAATTCATGATTAGTTCTTATAGACAGGGTTGTCTCTATGACTTACAAAATAAAGCACTTGCTATAGGCCCCTAAATCCTCATGTTTTAGAGATAATAAAATTATTATAGGTATTTTAAAAATTAAAAAAAAATTATACTGTCTGTTTCATTTTTTTAGTTTAATATACAAAAGACTCCATATGAACCACTTTTTGAACAGATAGAAAGTGATAACGAAAGAATCAATTTGCTTAGTATTAACTTCTCATCCTAATTTAATAGAAGGAAGTAAAAAATTCCTTCAAAGACTCCAAAACTCCACTATAATAGGTACATGATGGAGTGCTAAAAGTACAAGCTCGTGAAGCTACAACGTACTTCTATTACGGTATACATTATTGCTTTTTGACTGATTATTTATCTTCAATGCAATGAAGTCTAGTCATCATGATCAGTCGATCACAAAGAAATTGCAACAATATTTTACTTATAGTTTCAAATAAATTTGTTAGGTAAAGTTTCATTGTGTGCCGTTCTATTTAGATTATATATTTTTATAAGTTCATTCAATTTTTCAACTGAGAAATAAGGCCCACGTGATATTTTTGTAATTAAAAAGTTGATTTTAGGATTATCTTTTAATAAAATTCAGTAAATATGAGTTTGTTAACGAAAAGGGTTGTAGGATCACAATGGGCTCGTTATCAGATTAAGAAGTAAAAAGAGACAATCTAGTGTCAAAGTTTGTTGCATGAACTCCAATAATTGCCAGGTATACTCGTGGAGGTAGAGAGGTTGTTTTTGAAAGACTCCTAGCTTAAGTGCAGCAATTTCAGGTATAAATAAGAAGAAAAGAGTAGTGAAAACTAACAACTTATAAGAGAAGCAGTGTAAAGCCTATAAAAAGAATTACCAACAACAACTAAATAGCGCAGTAGCCGAAACAGATAGATGATGATAGATATGAAAAATTAGAACTACGAAAATGTGTACAAATTCAAGCATGTGCCGGTAACCACAACAATGGTATTGTTCCCTTTTTATTTTTTGTTCTAATTCTTTCAATGCTCTTATATATTGTAATGCTGCTACCGTTAGTTTCGCTTTGTTTTTGTAATTTGGTGATTTTTTCCCCCCGTTATCATCTATATTCCCTTAATCTTAAAAATTCAATTAAAGGTACGGTCTGCATACACACTACCAGAAATAGTCTCGCTACCTTTCAAGGTAGTGTTAATGGTCTCTCTGCTCCATCCCAAGTATGTTAAGGACGGGTAAAAGCTGCGTTTAAGGCCTTAAAACAATATACAAAGCCAGCATTTACATTAGCAACTTAAACTACCAGCATTCATGCAAAGGAAGTTATCTACTTCTAGAAAGATAAATTCAGGCATCATTATTAAGCAAACACAGGTATAAATGCATTCTGTGTCTATGTCGTGTTCTGTCTCTTTGACAATTATCATTCATCCAGGTATAAATGGATTCAGAAATCTGCCGAACAGGTTTCCCATGGCAATTGCTCATATTACAGGTCCAGTGAGCTATCAACTCAAAATCTTCTTTTCTTCAATCTGCAGAGCCATCAAATTCTTCTTCATGCCTCCATCTACGATTACCACCTTCTTGCTCTTTGACATTTCTCCTTTGCCTAGGTCCTCCATGCCTCTCGCCATATTTCCTTCTTCATGAGTGATAGGTGCACGAAGATACGACCTCTTCTTATAAGGAAGAAGAGACGAAGAGTTACTAGACTACCGGACAACAACTCCAGGCTGCAAATACATGATGAAATAAAGTAATATTAAAAAACAAAGCAAGTATTACACAGTACGACCAATTTTCAACAGCAAATAAGAGATCAGATTGAGACTTCTTCGTTCCCTGAAACTGGCATGATTCCAGAATCAACATTTCTTGAAGGATATGTAGAGAATACCAGAAGAAAAGTATAATTCGGGAAGTCATCTTCTAGCACAAGATCGTTAACTAAGATCGGAAGATTCAACTAAAGAAGAGGAAGCTAGAAATGAGAACTTGTTTAAGAAGAATATTCTTTTATTAGGTTGTTCTTGGTTTGCTTGGGTTGATTACAAATGTACAATATCATCCCATATTTATAGTAACCTATGGATTGTCTAGATACTACAAGCTCTAGACTATTCTATCATTTAATACAAAAATATCTACTCTAGAATATCAACAAGAAAGTTCTAGTGAACTTATCTTCTAACACTTTCTCTAGAATATCTAGATATATCTTCAAGATAATTATTCTAAGTACTACACTAGACCATTCTAGAAACTATACTAGAAAAATCTATGATAATCCAAAAATCGACTTTATCATTTTTCACAGGATAGAGCAAAGAGTACCTCTTCTTATAAGGAAGAAGAGACGAAGAAATACTAGACTCCCGGACAACAACTCCACGATGTAAGTACATGATGAAATAAAGTAATATTAAAAAAAACTAAACAAGTATTACACAGTTAGATTGATTTTCAAAGAAATTAGATTGAGATCTCTTCGTTCTTGGAAACTTGCATGATCCAGAATCAGCTAAAGTTAAAGTCTTTCTTTCCATCTAGAGATCAATCAAAGCACAACAAAGTCGTAGAACACAACTCAAACACAAGATCACACTCCTCTAGTACCACCCTGCAACCAGATATGTGAAATATCAAATATAATATGAAAGAAGAGAAACAGAACATTCATACTCACAAATAAAAACATGAAAGAAGTAAAACAAATATTGTATCTAACAATTTAGTACAATACAATAGCTGATGAATAAATTCAACAAGGCTCGGATTGAGGCATAATTGATTGATTGAACATATATAGATACGATATCAGGTAACAACAAAACCAATATTTATCACTCATCAAATCGTATATCAGGTAAAAATCCAAAAATTTAAGAACAAAAAAACAAATTTTCACCTGAAACAAAATATCAAAAACACCCCAAATAAAAAGGAACAATTAAATTTCACACAAATATATACATACATATATACATACATAAATAGTAAAAAGAGTATTTAATGAGCAAAAAATGAGTGAAATAAGGGGAGAAAAGACTTTACTTGCTAAATTTTGATTTTGATTTGTCCTTTTGGTTTTTAGTATAATGTAAGATAATTTTTCTTATACATAAATCCTAGTTAGGGTTTGTAGAGAATCTCAAAATATACTTACCAAATTTATCATTGAGAGCTAAAATGATTATTTAGTTTATGGTAAGAGGTGTAGCAATCTATAGTGAATCAATAATTGAATGAAATCCAAGGGCTAAAGTTGAATAGATATGGGCTAAGCGTAATTCATTTATTTTTTGTCAATAACTCCTTTAAATTATGTTCAATTAACGATCAAAATGCAGGTTGTGTAGCCCGATATTTTAAGGAAATTTAATCAAACCTCTTAGCAAATACTTAATCTAGATAAATCAACAATCTGTTTCAGTTGAAAAGTGAGAGCGGAGGAGAAAGTTGAGAAATCATTATTGTTTGAACAACGATAAACAAATGACATGGCTAGGTATTTGTGTTTACCGGTGGTTGTGGAACGTTTCAAAAAAAGAAGCTAGAGTTTATAAAGGAGAGAGTCAAGACAAAAATAGATGGATGGAAGGCCAAAATTTTCAAGTATTGCGGAAAAAGAGGTTGTGCTTAAGTATGTTCTAGCTGCGATACCTACATATGTTTTGTCTTGCACACTTTTTTTTTATCAGTTACTACAAACCCCTCGGGTTGTTTTAATGTAAATTTCTTCCTCCAACTCTCCATTTAAGATGTATCTCAAGATCATGCACGACAGCTTGTGCTATTAACACCCTAATAAATGTTATCCATGTTACTGGAGAGTAGCATACATCATATCATTACATGGATATTGGTAATTTTTCATATATCAGGTACATTTAACTAGTTTCGGATTGAGGCATAGTTGATTGATTGAGCAATATATATATATATATATATATATATATATATATATATATATATATATATATATATACTAGTAGCTTTCTTGATGAATAAATAGGCCAGTAGGTTTTGTTTATTAAGGCTGGTATTGTTTATTAGTAACCATATTAAGAATATGTGTAACAAAAAAAGATGATGGCTAAAGAGGAAAGATAATGGAATAAATTTAAAACTATAGTATCTAATTATTATTATTATTATTATGTAAACAGAAAGTGCATGATAATTAGAAGAATGAATTAGTTTTTGAAAAATCCTTTTGAAAGACCAAATATTTTTACAATTATTTTGTGTTGTCCTTCAATTAATTACCATATCTCAAATAGATAATTCTTATACTTTTATTAGAAAATGAGGAATCGAATACGATTTGATATTTAAACTTTGCGCCAAAAGAGAAACAAAAATAACTTTAACAAATAACACAATATACTCAAAAATTAAGCGATCATCCAAGAAATTAACTCGTGAGTACTATTCCAATGCTGTAAAATCCCCCAACAATGTCAAACTATTTGCTTAATAGTTTGCTACTCGAAATTTACACCTATGAACAAAGGCTTGTGTATAATATATAAGGATTTTTTTAATGATCGTGAAAACATAGATAATCTAACATTTAGAAATCCTATCAATTATTCAGGATCGTAGAACTATATTATTTTCACATATATTTAATACTATAATATTTCAGTCAAGAATACATACCCGAATCTGCCATATAATTCTTGACTTGATTTAGCGGAAGTCTTTTCTTTTGGTTCTTTAGAAGTTGTTTCTCTCTCTTGCCTTATACTATATGTATAGCTTTGATGGATAAGACTATATCTTTATGGCAGAGATAGGATCCTTTAAATAGAGTGTATTTTAACATCATTCCCACCTTTCCATCATGGTGAGTAGTGGAGATAATGGATAGTTGGAAGAGGTAATGGGTAAAGTGGAAGACTTAATGGGTAGTTGAAGTAACTTCTCCACTTCCCCACTTCCCCATTTCCCCACTTCTCCACTTCTCCACTTATCCAATTAGAATTAGAATATTAAACCAAAATAATATTAATGTGAGTGGGTTATAATACTAACATTCTCCCACTTGACACAGGTAACATCATTTACTTAATGGTTTAATAAACATTTCAATTACAATGTGAACATATACTAAATTCAATATTATTTGTTGTTATTAAGTAAATCAATTAATATGAGTCATGGCGGTTGTACACCACTTTATCTGGCATAGTCCCTTCCATGCACTGCAATATTAGTCTATTGCCAAACACAATATTTGAAATACATAATGGGTCCACCATAATGCTTAGAATATCTTTATCTAAAACAAAACCTGTCATCATCATTCTCAACATAACGTATACAAGAGAAAATAGGTAATAAGAGAAATATATATATATAGTTGAGCTCAAAGTGTCAATTGCATAAACATAATATAATCTTTACATAAAGTCATTCATTGCTATTAATAAGACCCATTCTTTCAACAAGTTCAATAAATATTTTGGGCGGTAATCCTTTCGTCAAAGGATCAACAATCATAAGTTTGGTGCTAATATGTTCAATTGTCACTTTATGTTTTTGGACTTCTTCCTTAACAGAAAAGTATTTCAATTCCATATGTTTGGCACCCTTAGAATACTTATCATTTTTAGAGAAGAAGACTGTTGCAGTATTATCACAATAAATTTTCAGCGGCTTGGAAATACTGTCGACTAGTCCAAGTCCTGAAATAAAGTTCTGCAGCCAATTAGCCAGAATTGTGGCCTCAAAGCATGCCACAAACTCAGCTTCCATAGTGGATGCAGCTATAACAGACTGCTTCGCACTCTTCCATGATATCGCTCCTCCAGCTAATAGGAACAAATACCCAAATGTGGATTTTCGTATATCTACACAACCAGCATAATCTGAATCTGAATATCCAATCACATCAAGATGATCAGATCTTCTATAAGTGAGCATATGATTTTTAGTTCCTTGCAAGTATCGCAACACTTTCTTCGCAACTTTCTAGTGATCCATTCCTGGATAACTTTGATAACGGCCCAATATTCCAACAGCGAAACTGATGTCTGGTCTAGTACATGTTAGGGCATACATTAGACTCCCAACTATTGATGCATAAGGAATATCATTCATTTGCTTATGTTCCAATTCATTCTTTGGACATTGATTGAGACTAAATTTATCTCCTTTCTGAATTGGAACGGGACTTGGTGAGCATTTTTCCATTATAAATCTCTCTAACACTTTATTAATATAGGCTTTCTGAGATAAACCTAATAATCATTGTGATCTATTTCAAAATATTTCTATTCCCATCACATAGGATGCCTCTCCCATATCTTTCATTTCAAAATTGGTAGATAAATATCTCTTGGTATCATGCAACAAACCAAGATCATTAGTAGCAAGCAAGATGTCATTAACATACAGGACTAACATAATAAACTTACTCCCACTAACCTTCAGATATATACACCGATCACAGTGTTTTCCTTAAATCCAAAAAGTGACAATAGTTTCATTAAACTTAAGATACCATTGTCGAGAAGCTTGTTTAAGTCCGTATAATGGCTTCTTAAGTTTACACACCATGTGTTCCTTTCCTTTACAAGAGAACCCTTCAGGTTGATTCATATAAACTTCTTCCTTCAAATTTCCATTTAGAAAGGTTGTTTTCACATCCATTTGATGTAGCTCTAAGTCATAATGAGCTACTAAATCCATTATAATTCTGAGTGAATCTTTTCTAGAGACAGGTGAAAATGTTTCTTTATAGTCGATGCCATCTTTTTGAGTGAAACCTTTTGCAACAAGTCTGGCCTTGTGACGTTCGATGTTGCCAGTTGAGACACATTTGGTCTTAAAGACCCATTTACGCCCAACTGTTTTTCAACATTCTCGTAATTCAACAAGGTCCCATACTTCATTTTGTTCCATAGATTTCAACTCATCTTTCATAGCATTTATCCATCTATCAGAATTATTACTTTCAATAGTTTGTGAAAATGAAACTAGATCATTATCAATTCCCAAGTCAATTTCTGGCTCGTGTAAATATAACAAATAGTCATCAAAAATAGCAGGTCTCTTTTGTCTTTGAGATTTTCTTAATGCTACTTCTTGTGGTACATCTACTGCAGGTTCATTAATTATTGCTTCATTGAGATTAATAGGAGCATCAATTTGTTGTTCTTGTTGATTGTTAGGTTGTCCAACAACTTTAGGAACAACATCTTTGAAAGAAGTAAAAGGTAGAGAAACCCTCACCTTAACTTCTTTAATTACCACTTTACGTGGTTCTTCACTCTCACTAACTTCACCATTCTCAATGAACCTAGCATTTCTAGTTTCAACTATTCTTGTACTGTGATTAGGACAGTAAAATCTATACCCTTTTGATTTTACTGGATAACCAATGAAGAAACCACTGATTGTTCTTGAATCCAGTTTCTTTTCTTGTGGGTTATAAACTCTAACTTCTATCGAGCAACCCTAAACATGCAGGTGCCTTAAACTAGGTTTCCTACCAGTCCATAGTTCAAAAGGAGTCTTTGGGACTGCTTTACTAGGAACCCTATTAAGTAAGTAAACGGCAGTCCTTAAAGCATACATCCACAATCAAAGAGGAATAGATGAATTACTTAACATACTCCTAACCATGTCCATTAATGTACTATTACGCCTTTATGCTACACCATTTTGTTGTGGTGTTCCAGGCATTGTGTATTGAGCATATATGCCATGTTTTTTCGAGGAATTTAGCAAATGGACCTGGGTGTTGTCCATTTTCATCATATCTTCCATAATATTCACCACATCTATCTGACCTGATTATTTTCACCTTTATATCTAGTTGTCTTTCAACCTCAGTAATAAAGACCTCTAAGGTATTTATCGCTTGAAATTTTTCATGCAACAAATAGACATACCCATAACGTGAAAAATCATCAATAAAAGTGATAAAATATTTTTCTTTACCGAAAGATGTAATATCAAAAGGACCACATATATCAGTGTGTATAATTTCAAGAAGTTGTGTGCTTCTTGTGGGTCCTTTCTTTGTGTGTCTTCTTTGCTTTCCTTTAATACAATCCACACAAATGTTAAGGTCTGTAAAATCCAAATTTGGAAGAATTTCATTACTAATCTTTCCAATCTTTCTTTGGATACATTACCTAAACGTTTGTGCCACAAGAAAGTAGATTGTTCATTCACCAAACTTCGTTTGGTTCCAATATTATGATGCAGAGTTAAGAATGTTTCGGCAAATAGATTATCAAGATTCAGTTTGTATAAGTTATCACAAAGAGTACCAGTACTAATGAGATAATTATGTTTAAACAAACTAAAACATACATTACCGAAATTAAAAGAGTATCCAGTCTTATCCAACTTAGACAAAGAAACTAAATTTCTCGAAAGAGAAGGTACATAACAAGTTTCAAGTAAATCTAAGTGGCGCCCATTATCAAGGATCAAACGGTAAGTTCCTATAGCTTTAACTGGAGCCTTCACTCTATTCTCCATATACACATATCTTTCATTTTGGTTTATGGTTTGTGTTGTAAGGAATCCCTGCATCGTATTAGAAACATGAACAGTATAACCATAGTCAATCCACCAAGTATTATAAGGAACTTCAGTTAAATTTGATTCGAGACATGTAAAACCACTAGGCTTACCTTTCTTCTCGAGCCATACCTTAAATTTCAGGCAATCTTTCTGAAAGTGTCCAGATTTTCCACAGAAACGACACTTATCATTCTTATGTTCATTCTTATGTACTTTAGAGGAGGACTCATTAACATTATGGTGCCTCTGTTTTTCTTTAGCATGTTTCTTTCCTTTCTTTCCAACTCCTTGATGACTTACAAGGTTAATGGAGTGGGTTCCTTGATTCTTGAGCCTTACTTCCTCCTGAACCAACATTCCGTGCAATTCATGCACGTTTCATTTGTCTTTCATGGAGTTGTAGTTCATTTGGAAAGGGTCATACTCAAATGGTAATGAGTTGATAATGAATTGTACAAGAAAATTTTGTTCCACTTCCATTTCCAAAGACTTAAGTCTTGCTTCTACGTTTGTCATTTCGATGACATGCTCATGCATGGTACGTGAACCATCAAACTTCATGGTGGTCAAAGTACTCATTAGTGTCCCAGCAAGAGACTTATCAGCAGTCTGAGAGGATTCTTCCACGAATTTCATAAAATCTTTTGAATTTTCAGTTTTGGGAAGAGTAGTCTTAATGTTGCTCGCAATATTCATTCGCATAAACATTATGCCTAATCTGTTAGATCGATCCCAGTGCTTATAATGAGACCTTTCTTCAGTACTGCTAGTTTCAGTAATAGCAGTTGGCTTCTCAGTGTAAAGTGTAACATCAAGATATAAAACTCCGAGATGGAATTTGATCTGTTCGCACCAATCTGAGAAGTTAAGACCGTTAAAGGTCGTAACAGAGGCAGAGTGCGAATGAAGAGCAAATGCTGCAAATATAATATACTCATTTGTTAATACTTTGATTTATGAATTTTAACTTACTATCAAATTCAGAAATGGTTTATGAATTCTTAAATGTATATTGATGTCCTCCTTTGGGAGAAACATCAAAATACAACTTTAGACATAATGATGCTTAGATGTGAATTTAACGTAATTCAATAATTTTAAATGTGTCAATCAATAATATTTATTATCTTTGGATAAATAAATAAAACTAACAACACATCTAAATTATCTCATTAATGTTCAATGGTTATAAAATAAAATAATCAACCTTTGGGTGATCCCTAAATATCTTACAACCAAAAACTTCAATATATCCATAAGTTATATAAGTTATAAGCATCAAAATAATGGATAATTGAATAACATTTATTCATTATTATTTTGAATTAATTCTTCAAAGATTAGACCACTTTGGTGATTAACTAATCTCATATGCATAATTTCAAAATAAAATACATCATGATAGAGAATAATTATTTCACTTAATACTATCAATTACCGTTTTCAAATAAGGAAAACATTGATTTTATAAAAAATCACTAGTTCTTAAACCATGCTCTTGATACCACATATAAGGATTTTTTTAATGATTGTGAAAACATAGATAATCTAACATTTAGAAATCCTATCAATTATTCAGGATAGTAGAACTATATGATTTTCACATATATTTAATACTATAATATTTCAGTCAAGAATACATACCCGAATCTGCCATATAATTCTTGACTTGATTGAGCGGAAGCCTTTTCTTTTGGTTCTTTAGAAGTTGTTTCTCTCTCTTGCCTTATACTTTATGTATAGCTTTGATGGATAAGACTATATCTTTATGACAGAGAGAGAACACTTTAAATAGAGTGTGTTTTAACATCATTCCCACCTTTCCATCATGGTGAGTAGTGGAGATAATGGATAGTTGGAAGAGGTAATGGGTAAAGTGGAAGACTTAATGGGTAGTTGAAGTAACTTCTCCACTTTTCCACTTCCCCACTTCTCTACTTCTCCACTTATCCAATTAGAATTAGAATTTAGTTATTAATTATATATTAAACCAAAATAATATTAATGTGAGTAGGTCATAAAACTAACATAAAACCTTCCCTCATTATACGACATTTATTGATTTGATATAAAACACACGGTGCAGGTAAAGTTTTTCCGACGAAAGGGTGTATCAAATACATCATTTTTTGTTTGATTAAGTAAATTTTAAGACTGATTCAGTTTCTCAGTCCCTCCAAAAACTGAAGAAAACAAACACTCCTGGATATATAACTCATTCATGAACAGACAATAAATGTAGAAATCCTTAAATGTAATGACAACATAATCAAAACATCCATCCAAGCAATGTTCACTTTCCGAAATAGACATTATAGCAAGGTAAAAAATGATACCACATAAATGTCTCTTTCTCGCTTATCAATTTGATTCTTCTAAGCCAAAGATCAAGATCAGCTAAAATCTTTGTAGACGATTTTTGCTTTAGGTGATGCAGGCGGAAAATTTGAGATCTCAGTGAATATTTTTTCTATTGTGTCGAGAGGCTCCTCATCTAGAAACTGTCGATTCATTACTAGTATCTCTAACACCGGGGAGTTGGCTAACAAATGCTTGATAAATTGCATCTCGGATGTACCTCCTATAAAGCTTCCAAGCTGAAATTCCACAAGGTGATTAAATGTCAGGTCAGACAAAGTTTCGGGTTGAAGAGATTCTTCAGTAGATTCTTCATATTCATCAGTATCACTATCATCTTCATCAATAACCTAAGAAAGACAACAAGAAGTTGACTGTCAAATTATTAAGGATTAAAGAAGTACAGGAAATAACCACTAAATAAATTTAAAAAAATGTCGAAGCACTACAAACCTGCATTTCAAGATATTCCAAATATGGGAAACTTCTTACTAAGCAAAGAATATACGAAAATTTATATGATTCCACAAGAAAAATGTCAGGCACGTCAAATCATCTGACATTGTTAAGATTAAATAGAAGCCTTGTTGGTACTTTATATCCCTCTTCAGCACGAACTAAGAAAAAATTACATAAATTCAAGATTAAGTCAGCCCAAAAGATATTCCATCTGTTAAAGTGTATAACAATAAAGACAGGGAGAAACATTTACCTCAGAATTGAAGAATTTCAAGCTGAGTTGCTCGAGAGCAGAACAAGACTCGAAAATCTTTGCAAAAACAAGACTCTATATATGCTCAGTGTCACCTAGCAGAGATGTTTCTACCAAACTGAACAATTTTAGCATAGGAGCATTAATTTCAATCATGTCTAAATCTTCTAAAATAGACAGCTCCAATTACTCAAGCAAGGGGCAATGAGACATCAAACTTTCCAGCAATTCAGAAGAAGTTGAGACTCCATATAGTTCCAGGCTGATTAACTTATCAAATCCTTCAAAGGCAGATGGATGATAAATTGAACAAGAATGAAGATTTAGATGTCTCAGCTGCGAACATGTTAAAAGTGTATATGGCAATGTGTATTGCTTTCCCAATGGAAGGTGCAGAATAAGATCTTGAATGTGATTCCTGAGGAAAAATATGAAATTGTCGATTTCAGGAAACCTTTTTAGATGAACGATGTTGATGGTAAACTTAGTAATGGTCCCTTCGTGAAGGGTCAAGAGATGGTAGATGATCTCCCTAAATCTAACTGTAGGGATTAAATCCTCTCTTTTTTTCCATAGAGATTCATGAAGGGTCAACTCCGTACGTCTACACCAGTGATACCTCCATTTCTTTGATAAAACACTTGTCCTCACAGCATCTTTGCAAGGCAAATGTATCAGAATGACGTCAATTACATTATGGGGAAGATTGCTAATGATGCCGGGCATTAAACTTTGGCAACGCTCTCTTCTCGTAGGAGGCATCATAACCACTAAGAACCTATATAAATAAACAATAATATGAGGTAAATCTCTAAGCTATTTGGACAAAACTCAAACAATCTCCAAATTATCTGGACGGAATTACTATTTACATTGTCAAATCAACACAAGAACACAAGGAGCACTTAAAACAATAATCACCAAGAACCTACAGAAAATTAATAATAATTTAAAGCACGGAATCCTCAAAATATCTAGATAAGATATAAAGGTGCATTGTCATTGAAATCATCAACTGCTTACTGTTAATATCGATGTTATATTTAGCTTGACTTGAGATGCCAAGTGGCATACACAGAAGTTTTAGTAAGTCAAATATTAAGGAAGTTTAAAAGCACAACACATCATCTTAACACATCATACAAGAACACATGATTCAAATCATACCCAAGAAACTATCGAGGATCGAAATGACTTAATTGACCATAAAAAGATAGATAAACCCCAAATTATTTCATAGGAAAAGGTAGGGGTGTGGCCATTCCCGGACCCTGCTCTTTGTGCATCAGTCTTTCTTTTGTTTCATAGAACTTAACACACAATGTTTTCAACTCATAAAATCAGCTCATTTTAAGTACTAGTTTTGAGAACGTGCCTTGCACGTTTGACCTTTATTATTATATAAAATTTATATAGTTCTAACTTGTGTATTAAAATATGTGTAATATCAATCCAATTAACTTTTTTTTAAAAATAAAATATACATGTCATCATATGCATACAAAATGAAAAATGTTAAACAAAGCAATATATTAATCTGAATAAGAAAGAATAACCAATAAATTAAAATTTTCATAAGAAAGTCTAGTGGACTAACATTTTATGTGCAATTTATAAAGAAAGAAATTATGTATGTCGTGATAGAATTATCAGCACCCAATAATTAATCATAATCAAGCATAATTATATAATTTATTAGATGGTTAAGAGAGCCGACATATGAGCAATATCTATGGAATCCTTACCAGTAACATCGAAGATGAATTTAGAAGAAGAAGGGGAAGGAGAGAACATCAACGGATCTAGTCTAGCATATTCATTGATTTGGCTATTTATAAAATTCTGAAAACTTCTTATTAGAAGTTGAAAAGAACTTTAAAACATTAAATTGGTATGAAAAATGATAAGTCCTTCTAGAATATTGACTTAAATGCATATTTATTATATATTGTAAAAACTTAATATGATATTCTTAATTATTGATAGAATATTTAATAAGTTTGATAGTTTATAACATTTTAATCTAATATAGTGGAAAAATAACAGTTTAACTTTTCCCTAAATTTCTTCTCACTTTTAATAATAATAATAATATATAAATAATAATAATATATAAATTATTATTATTATTATTATTATTATTATTATTATTATGGAAAACCAACTTTTCAAATTCCTCAGGTATTACTATTTCATTAAAAAAAAAAGTAAATTTCTAGCATCCAGTGATATTTATATTTAATATATAAACTGACTTTTCAAATTCTTTAGATATTTTACTATTTAACTAAAAAGGAAAGTAGACTTTTAGCATCCCATAATATTTTTATTTAATATATGATAACTAATAATATATGATTTTTTTTTAAAAAAAAGTTTTTAGTATAGGGATAAAATGGTATTTCAACTTTACACTTTGGAGCTTTCCCACTATATATATATATATATATATATATATATATATATATATATATATATATATATATATATATATATATATATATATATATATATATATATATAAGGCATGTGCCTAGCATAGGCCCAATATTTATATTTCTAATTGTGGATCTTTGCATGCATCATTATCTGGAGGTGCAGGGTAGGAGTTCAATTAAAAGGAAAAGGAAAAAGTAGCACATGATAAACATAGAGCTAATATAACGAAAGCTTATTTGATGCATTTACAGCACAACTATAAGCACTTAAATATATAATATTAATCAAATGTATGCCAAATAAGTACATAAAAATTTACCTTTGAGAATGCTTCATTGGAACAAAATAATCTAAACAATGACAAATAAACTTGTTCATCCGATCGTAAAGAATTTTAGATACATATAGTAAAAATATTTTTTCTTGCAATTCACAGACCAGTGCTGGAGTTGAAATCAAATCATTGTAAAGTAGTCTTCATACAGTGGAAAATCACACAACTAATAATGTTTTCACAATTCATCTAGGTTGATCAAGCATCTTATTGTAGAGATCGAACCCTCAACATATTGAAACATATCTCCTAGAAAATGAAAAATTTAAGAAGATTAAAAGGACGATTCCATTAGTACATTTCTAAAAATTCCGTACATGAAGTATGCACAAATTGTCCTCAAGCACCACTGTTTTTCAAGAAAGGAAAATAATCTGTGGGAATTCACCTGAAATGAAAGTCAGGGGCACAAACTGTCCTCAAGCACCACTGTTTTTCAATAAAGGAAAATGATCTGTGGGAATTCACCTGAAATGAAAGTCAGGGGTGTCAATAGATCAGATACCAAAAAACAAAAAAATTTAATACGAAAAAGCAAACATGCTCATGTAAAACTACAATCTCGATTAGAGGGACGACCCAATTCAGGCTCAGAAGTCGGAACTATTGTATTGATTATCCAAAGGAAAAGTTAAGCCATTCAAAAGTACGACATACTATTAACAATTGATTGTTTACTCAAATTTCAAGCAACTAAAAAGACATACCGAAAAATTATGAAGTACCTTAATGGTACCCCTCTTCTTTTTCATTTTGTAACTATCTGTTAACTTGTAGAATGATGGAATCACGCTCGAAAAAGCAATGAATTTCAAATATAAAGTTTTACATGTTCAGACTGTCATATCTCATATATACGACACCAATATTCCAGAAAAAGGCTTACCAATATTTTCAAATTGTATCGACCTAGTATGGAGTAATTTCCACGCTTAAGTTATATAAGCACTAAACTGTATTGATTAAGCAATTTCCCTCACATTCCAGACGAAAAGTATGAATCATCAACATTTATATTTCACAGATTCAACCTTTGAGTTCTTACGACTGAAAACATTGCACTTCTAAAATTACACATGGTCATGTATTGTGTCGAAAATAATCGTTATAATTGAACCCATCTAGCTTATGCTTTATCTGCACTTTTTCTAGAAATGAAATTTAATGAATTTAGCCATTAATGTAAATATTAGTATCATAAGCAGCAACCAAATTAATCATAGCGTTGTAATACTAATAATTATCTGTGCAAATCAAATTTGTAGATAACAAATGAGAGAGCACTTACATATATCAATAGAAGTGCAACCATTCTTGAGAGGCAAAACTTTTTTTAGCGCCGGATGTGTTGATACCTGTAATTTCTAATGAACAAAGTGCAAGCAGTAAATTTTATGTAATTCCAGCAAGAACACACAATTCTATCAGCAAAGGAACAAAAAAATTAACTGCCATGAAATTGTTGGGGGACATTACATCTATTATTTTTAGAAAAATCTCCACAAATATGTTCATTCTCCAACTTGATCACCTTTGTCAACAATAACAATAACATACCCACTGTAGTTTAATAACTTGATTGCCTTTGTCAAATAGAGATATATCTGTTTTCATTCCATACTCAAGGATCCAAATGAATCAAATGAAAAAAATAGCACGTAAGAAATGAATTATCTTTCGTGAACTGTTTGAATAACAAAATTTACTTAAGTAGTTCTATCATATAGATCAAGTATTGACCATAATTTCCAATGAGTTGCAGAGACTCGCACACAAAGGGAGAATCGTGTTCATCCATGTTATTACGGACATACAGGGAAACAAAGTTGTGAACTTCCACTATGCTTTTGTATCATCAATTTGTAAATACACTCCTCCTTGTTCTTTTAGTTATCTTGACTGAGGAGCTGCTTTAATTCTAAAAGTTCTCCATTCATTAAAAAATACCTATATTTTTAATAATAGAAGTATCAATATCTCAAATAATAAGATAACTCTTGTATTGGTGATGTGGCTTTTCAATTCTGTGATTTGAGTTAAACCACTAGTTCTAAACTTTTTAATATTAGGTTAATTCTCTTGAAAAAATAATTAGGATGACACAGGTGGTCATGGTATAAAACACAAAAGATTGTTAACATGGCAAACTGCCAGCAAGACAATTAAGGAACACAATAACGAAAGAGCTATGAGCATAATGAGATAATAATTCTCTCCAGAACTCACAATAAACTTGATTTATCAAGAACAAACACAAAAACAAAGAAAGATCCACAAACATAATAACTAAAGATAATCCTACGACAGAGCAAGCTAACAAAATAATGCATAATGATGACTCGAGAACTATAAATAAGAGAGAACAAATAACTGTGATCAGCATATTTCAGTAAATATTTTATCAGGTATAAGAAAATTGAAGTCCAAAAGGAGTCATTAAAATTATTTGCTAAGGAGACTGGGAGGATTCTCTATTGGTTAACCAGTTGTACTAGTGCTTTAATTTCAAATGAATTATCTTACATGTACAATCTAAGACAAATTTAAGATATGAATATGCTAGAAGCTCAAGTATAGTCTAGTTGTTAAATATAGTAAGATAAGATAAATTGGATAGTAGAATAATCACTTATAATTACCTTTTATTTATCAATAATGTGCATGATAACTTGGATATTGAGTAGGTTAGCATCAACCTAGTATCTCACGGGCTGAATTACAAATGGTGCTAAATTTACATGTGATAAAATATGACAACTAACTATTGATATCCTCACGGATGGTCTATTGGAGGCAAAAAAAAAACTTGTATCAACAGTAAGAAAAATGGACTTAAAAGTTATATACTCTCACTTTGAGTTATTTATCAAACCTGATAAAACCTGAAATCTTAGTATAGTCGTCTTGAGATTTGAACATTACATATGTAGCTATGTTTCTGTTGAGCAGACTGCATGGGCAAAAAGGAACTTTTCTCAAAAGTCTAGAATACACCAACATGACATATAGTGACAATAATGGAATTCCTCTTGAGCTCCTTAAGAAGTTGGTCGTGGAATTTAACGGGAAAAAAAGAAAGTGAAAACTTGAAGGACGATGATCCTTAAAGCTCCCAATTTCATAGCAAAGTTTGATGAATCAATAAATGGCTAATATTGTCTTAAATTGGAATAAACATAGGGATAAACAGTAGTCATGAATAAAGAAAGCTCACAAAATAGTCGTCTGTTTCTCCGCATTTAGAGAGCTTTGTGTTGGATTCTATAATTAACAGTGAAACAATATGCTTTTTTTTAAAAAAAAAAAAATACTGAACAATATATTTGAACACCTCTAATTAAATAAAAATCATATTCCTAATGAAATAAAGCTCAAACTACATCCAACTGAATGATATTTGGGATGATAAAATCATAGCCACATTATTACATAAGCTAGATTGTAATTATGTCTGAAAGAATTTAACAAATCATATAAATTCTTACATTACATAGGGGGTAATTATGTATCAAAGAAGAGAACTGTTTTTTACTCAATACCACCATATAACATGTAAAGTACCTATCATGTCCGACTAAGTTTTTTCTATTCGGAATTTTCCAATTCCTTCCGGACTCACCTACTTTAAAGATAGAAGCACAAGTAATTGTTTGTGTAGTTGCGGAAGCAGGTCCCCCCAATGGTGGAAGACAAAGTAGTGTAATTGAGAGTAAATCAATTTATATATGAAGGTATACCTATATATACACAAGCAACATTATATGAAAATTTAACTTTTCTGACTGTTGTCCCTAGTTAACGAAGGATCAGAAGTTGGAAGCGTACTTTGATATTTGCCATGACCCTGAACTTGTAATAAAGACAGTGTATTATTTGATGCGATGTGATAGAAATAGTTGATCTCTTTATGGTGATATTTGTGCATATCTATTATGACATAGCATATTTCTATGTGCAGCCGTTGTTCCTTTGTGTTATCAAGTTCAGGAACACATCAACATTGTTTTTAGTCTTGTAAAACCACAAAAAGAGGAAGCAAATTTCAATAAAGTCGACAGAAATTCTATAATACCAACAGAGTTTTTTGTTCATTTTTTCTGTTTCCAGAAATCACCAAAGAACAATTGAAACAACAGGTGTATTACTACTCATATATGAAACAATAATATCTCATTTAGTTAACAAATGTCAAAGTATCCATGGAAGTGTAATACGCTTATTGCAAAATCTTTACCTGAATTATCAAGGGACATGCCAATTTCCTTCATCTGACACAGT